>CM061532.1:194355692-194690740 GCA_030545055.2 Neoaliturus tenellus
GAAATGTGAACAAATATGATCTAAACAAAAGAAGCTGTGTTATTTTATTTGCCAGAGAGCTGAATATGTGTACATTTGTGTGCAGCTCTATGTTTTCTATTATGTACGTGGATGTATATTACCAAATGTGATGACTCTTTCCACACCGTAATACAATTCTTAAAGTGGAGCACCTTGTTTTTTTATCTTATATGATGCTACGCTGGAAAAAATATAGTTTATGACTATATTGAAGGTCGGGTCCAAGCACAGGAAGTTTTGTTATTTTTTATCCGCCAACCCAAGCACAATACACGTGTGATTCGGCGTTTATCCGTCAGTGTGTAAAACATGTGTGGTTTTAATGTTATAACGCATCACTGTTACTTGATATTCGCTGTGTTACATATTTACAAAATATCTTTAACATATGTCAATATCCTTAACCTTCTACACAAGCCCGCCACATATTGATGTTTTACTCATATTGGTTCGCTTGTTAACAAAAAAGTTAGATTTCTTACAGAAATGGAGTATAAGTTGTATATTATTAACAATGTATGTTTACTTCGGCGCAGTACGTTTATCACTAGGAGGTAGTGCATGTAAATTTTTATGTTTTCTACACTACAGTACTCATGTAGTCTGACTTTGTCACGGTTTGCAGCACAAACATTGATTCACTAGGGCTAGAATTATTAATTTAATAATCATGAGTACTACCTATATATTATTATAGTTTTCAATACTGTTTTGCATCACATGTGAGAGTCATCTTTTCTCTACCAAAGCGTGATACTCAAGTAGTTTAACATTTCCACTAGAATGTGGTTTTGGTTTTCTCCACTAGAGTGGTGCACTGTTTTTATCATATGTTACGTGCTGTCAACATACTATTTCTCTCTTCCCACTGGAATACAGCACATATGTGGTTTTGGTTTTATCTGCTGGAGTGCAGCACTGTTTATAATATCCATTATGTTATATATTATCAAAGTATTACTAACAGTTTTCTATTAAACTGTAGCTCAAGTATAGTTTATCTTTATACAACCAGTGTGCAACACAATTGAAAACTGATTTTTATCATAGTGTACACAGTGTTATTTACATGTTTATGTGTACATGTTGTACATGGAACATATTCCAAAAGAGTGTAGGACATTTGTAGAGAGTATTTCCTAGTCTCATATGCTATACTATGATTTTAATGTACATATTGGTACATATTGCGTATTTTTCTGATTTTTGTATTAGACCTCTGGATGTGACCGACACGGTGGCACCCGTGCCGAGGTAACTTATATTTTATTTGCTAGATCACGACACATGTTAATTTATTCCCAACTGGAGTAAAGCACATGTGTAGTTTGTTTATTTAAAGTGCATAATTTTTATTACATACTAGTTAGAACAAATTTAGCTATATTTTATATGAGACTAATTGCTGGAGCTTAGTCAATGAAAGGCTTTATCTTTTATCCACCAAAGTGCGGCACACATATAGTTTAACTTTTCTCCACCAGTGTACACCACATGTGTGATTTAAATTATGCCACTTAAGTGGAGCACTATGCTGTTTATTAGACATGTTGGTATATTCTCAACGTGTAGCTTTTTGCCTGCTTGCAGCATAATTGTAACTTGCAATATTTTGTATACAGTTTATGTACACTTAACTTTATATAGTGAAACCTCAGCACATGACCAGTTTGGCAGTTCCCGCGAGGGAGTAATTTTATTATTATTTCTTTTCTATTGCAGTCCAGCATATGTGGAGTTAACCAGAGCGCCCTCCACCAGAGTTGAGTAATGTGTTTCTATTATACATGATAGGTCAAAGTGCCACGGTTTAACATATGACCAACTATTGGGGCACTGATAGTGGAAGTTAAATAATTTTTATCTAACAGAGCCCAGTGCTTCGTGGTTAGAGTATTCCCTAATAGAGCGTAACAAATGTTTTGTTAGGTGTTTACCACTATTCTTCTTCACTGCAATTTTAATACATCATATGGTACATTTAACTTACGAAACAATCATGTTTTCCATTGGACTGTAGCACATGTGTAGTTAGACTTTTATCCATCATAATGGAGTACTATTTTTTACTATATATTATGGTACATATGTAACCAATGTGGTCTAAGCGCAGTTTGGTTATCATTTATTTATTAGAGTGTTGAACGTGTATATTTTTAACTTTACTACAACAGAGTGCAGTTCTGTGTTTTTAATATACATTTTGATGTATATGTGACTTTCTTCATACCATATAACAGCAAATGAAATTTGACTTTTCTCCACCAGAGTAGAGCACCACGTTTTATTCACGTTTATGTACCTGGAAAAATGTTTACATTAGAACACGATATACTTGTAGTTTGCTTTGTTCTAATATAGTGTTGCACTATACGCTTGATTATACAAAATTTTACATAGTGCCAGTGTATTGTTATTCTTCAGAGTGTAGCTTATTACTGATATGGTGACAAGATTGCAAATGAAGAATAGTTATCATTTTCAGCTGTCAGAGCACAGTTTACTTTTCCACCATTGTGCAACTCGATAATATGGTCGACTGATATGGTCGTATACATCATAAAATCGATTAAGTCCAGGTCAGGTTACCTATCACGTCTCATAGGACAGATCACGGTATATTATGGTAGTTCACGATTGGACTAGTTAAGTCTAGACCAGATTAGGTCTAGTTAGATCTAGCCTGATCAGAACTGGTAAATTTGAGTTGGTCAACGAAAACCTAGTAGGATTATGTCAAGTGTAGCCATTATGTGTCTTACTGGATTGATTATCATAGGTTTGATCGGATAGCTCTTGTTAACTTATGTTGTTCTTGTTAGCCTTGTCAGACAAGATTACATTGAGTCTGGCCATATCTAGTATGTCAATGTAAGTTACAATAGATCAGATTTGATTTGTCAGTTATCTAATGGTTCACATTGCCAAAGAAACTTATTAGACTATAGTGAACACCCAATATGGTAGCGCCCTATTAGTGTAAATTTAACTAGTTTCTCACCACGATGAATCACACTTCTGGTTTACATTTTTTCATCTGTGACCAGCATATAGACTGTAAGGTTTTTTTAACAAGAAGAAGGTAACATGAGACCAATGAGGAAGCAATTTTATGAGCTTTCCTCTCTAACACACCGCAGAACATTTGTAGGTTGACTTCTCTCCACCAGACTGGAGCACCATGTATGATACACATATTTCCAGCTTATATTGTATGACCAATTGGTGGGGAACGGATAAAGTTTAGTTATTTTTATCCAACATAGTGCAGCACTAAAATATTTATGCACATAATGATACCTATATATGGAGCAAGTAGCTTTTCAATTAGAGTTTAGCTCATGCCTAATATGGTGACTTCTATGTGAATGAAATCTTTCTAACTTTTTTCCATGGCACAGAACTTGCACGGTTGGCATTTCAAAGTTATCATATTACATAAAATGCCAGTCTTCATCTAAATATTCCTGTATTTTTAGGGTTGTTATAACCCAAAACATATCTTATATAGGTACCTTCAAAAATTAAATGTCGATGTTCAAAACATCTAACTAGTGGGTTGTATTTGAAAAATAAAGGCGCAAAAGTTTTAAAATTTACATGTTGGAACCGGCTGGGTTGATTGACTTTGGACTTGCTTTATGTTTTTAAGACATGTTGTTAAAATGTTTAGTAAAGTATAAGTTTGGCAAATAGTGTATTGTTGAACGTACTTATGGTACATGTAACATATAACTAACACTTTTCTCATGCAAGCCAGAACATGTCAAAAAGCCTCATTTAACTTAGTCTTGCATAACTGTACCCAATACAGTACAACCCAAAAAATCAAACTATCACAATCTAATTTGTTTTAATGGCTCTAACCTAAGACATCATAGATTGTAACACATAAATGATATAACAGCTTTGCATAGTAGGATTAAGTTTTTACCTGTTTTCAAAAATTCAGAAATGTGGGTGATGAAGGCTAGTCGTTCTACCATTCTTCTTTTTTTACCAACTAGGAAAGTTCACGCCACACCCATCCAGACAAGTATTTACCAAATTAAAACAGTATAGTCCATACCAGACTTTATATGGTCCCCACACTTTATCAGACGAGAACAAATAGGTCTAGAGCAAACCTAACTAGATCCAATAAAGTCTGATCACAAGAGTTCGCTGGCTTCACCAAACTAGAACCACAACAAATTAAATCGAACCAGATTCTATTGAAACTAACCATACTATTAAAAGCATTAGTGCAACATGCACACTCATAACTGGTTACTTAACAATACACATTTAACCTCAATCAGTACAATTGCAAGTACAAGGTGTTGTAAAAGTACCTTATGTGCTGCACCCTAGAAGAAGAAAAGTTAGTAAAATTGCTTCCACATCAAACCTTATTGTGCTCTGCAGGTGTAATAGTTCAGATTATACCAAAATAATGATATGACCGAAAATGACTAGAATAAAACTAACATGGCAAGACTCAACAAATTTTCTAGTATTATCTGATCAGACAAAACTATACTAGAATAGAGCAGTTGAAACTAGACTACACATATTTAGATCCAACCAAACGTGATCAGAATAATTGATCTAACTAGACTATAGAAATTGTCGCCTGAGCTGACCAAAAATACTAGACCAGACTTAGTGAGACATAATTAGATTTTCGATTTAATTAGATTTTTCGATACACACCAGATCAAGTATAACCAAACCATGCCTCCTCTAGAACGTCTCGCTTGGCCCTATTAGGCCTGGCCTCACCACAACAAGAACAGTATTGATCAAATATAATAATGCTTACCTAAAAAGACACTATTGATAATATATATCGCTTTTCTATAATGAACCATGTTTATAGAACCTTACTAGACTAGTTTATAGTGAATCAGGTAGTTACATCAGAAATACACTTATCACCTACAAACACACTTGGTATGGTTAAACTTGACCTTTTGACCCGACTAGGGTGGCCTGCCTAATATGATCTATCCTTGCTTACTTTGTATGGTAACAGATTTAATCCGATTAGGCCAGGACTATACCTCTTCAGAACCAAAGCAGATTTAAAGTACCTTGACTTCAACTTACCTAGTTAAAATTTACATTACTAAATCAAACATTATCTGACCAAACTTTACCTGGCTATATCATACCGGAATAGTCCTCATTAGACCTATGTTAATTGTATCTATCCTAATTTCTTTCACTGAACTTGGTGAGCTGGCATGCTTAAACTGAACGGATCGGACTTTACCTAATAAGATCACCTACCAAAATAACACATAGCAAAAACTGACATAAAATGCTGTGAGCTGACCAAGTCAAATCTGACATGACCTAATCATATCTCACCTGACCATACCAAAACTCTATTGGATCAGAGCTATCCTGGATCTAGACTGAGGCTAACTACATAAGAGCTGACTAGATATGATGTGACTTAGAAAATTGACCTTACATGTTACTAGATGAAAACAGATGTTACCTTATGTTACTTGACCAGACCCGGTCGGATCTAGGCCAATGACAAGTAACCCTGGCCTAACGAATAATTATTTCACCATACTGTATGAAATTAGTCCAATCACACTAGCTATCTGTTTTAATCTAATGAAGCTTACAAATATAAGATGAGATTAAGATAAATAATGGTCGATGTATAATTATATGGTAACACTCTGGAATAGAATAAATAAACAGCACATGTACTATCATTGAATCTACATTCCATACGTTACTGATGACATTTTCTCTTCGCCATACATTAAGTTACATCTGTAACATAAGGTAACATCTGTTTTCATCTAGTAACATGTAAGGTCAATTTTCTAAGTCACATCATATCTAGTCAGCTCTTATGTAGTTAGCCTCAGTCTAGATCCAGGATAGCTCTGATCCAATAGAGTTTTGGTATGGTCAGGTGAGATATGATTAGGTCATGTCAGATTTGACTTGGTCAGCTCACAGCATTTTATGTCAGTTTTTGCTATGTGTTATTTTGGTAGGTGATCTTATTAGGTAAAGTCCGATCCGTTCAGTTTAAGCATGCCAGCTCACCAAGATCAGTGAAAGAAATTAGGATAGATACAATTAACATAGGTCTAATGAGGACTATTCCGGTATGATATAGCCAGGTAAAGTTTGGTCAGATAATGTTTGATTTAGTAATGTAAATTTTAACTAGGTAAGTTGAAGTCAAGGTACTTTAAATCTGCTTTGGTTCTGAAGAGGTATAGTCCTGGCCTAATCGGATTAAATCTGTTACCATACAAAATAAGCAAGGATAGATCATATTAGGCAGGCCACCCTAGTCGGGTCAAAAGGTCAAGTTCAACCATACCATGTGTGTTTGTAGGTGATAAGTGTATTTCTGATGTAACTACCTGATTCACTATAAACTAGTCTAGTAAGGTTCTATAAACATGGTTCATTATAGAAAAGCGATATATATTATCAATAGTGTCTTTTTAGGTAAGCATTATTATATTTGATCAATACTGTTTTTGTTGTGGTGAGGCCAGGCCTAATAGGGCCAAGCGAGACGTTCTAGAGGAGGCATGGTTTGGTTATACTTGATCTGGTGTGTATCGAAAAATCTAATTAAATCGAAAATCTAATTATGTCTCACTAAGTATGGTCTAGTATTTTTGGTCAGCTCAGGCGACAATTTCTATAGTCTAGTTAGATCAATTATTCTGATCACGTTTGGTTGGATCTAAATATGTGTAGTCTAGTTTCAACTGCTCTATTCTAGTATAGTTTTGTCTGATCAGATAATACTAGAAAATTTGTTGAGTCTTGCCATGTTAGTTTTATTCTAGTCATTTTCGGTCATATCATTATTGTGGTATAATCTGAACTATTACACCTGCAGAGCACAATAAGGTTTGATGTGGAAGCAATTTTACTAACTTTTCTTCTTCTAGGGTGCAGCACATAAGGTACTTTTACAACACCTTGTACTTGCAATTGTACTGATTGAGGTTAAATGTGTATTGTTAAGTAACCAGTTATGAGTGTGTATGTTGCACTAATGCTTTTAATAGTATGGTTAGTTTCAATAGAATCTGGTTCGATTTAATTTGTTGTGGTTCTAGTTTGGTGAAGCCAGCCAACTCTTGTGATCAGACTTTATTGGATCTGGTTAGGTTTGCTCTAGACCTATTTGTTCTCGTCTGATAAAGTGTGGGACCATATAAAGTCTGGTATGGACTATACTGTTTTAATTTGGTAAATACTTGTCTGGATGGGTGTGGCGTGAACTTTCCTAGTTGGTAAAAAAAGAAGAATGGTAGAACGACTAGCCTTCATCACCCACATTTCTGAATTTTTGAAAACAGGTAAAAACTTAATCCTACTATGCAAAGCTGTTATATCATTTATGTGTTACAATCTATGATGTCTTAGGTTAGAGCCATTAAAACAAATTAGATTGTGATAGTTTGATTTTTTGGGTTGTACTGTATTGGGTACAGTTATGCAAGACTAAGTTAAATGAGGCTTTTTGACATGTTCTGGCTTGCATGAGAAAAGTGTTAGTTATATGTTACATGTACCATAAGTACGTTCAACAATACACTATTTGCCAAACTTATACTTTACTAAACATTTTAACAACATGTCTTAAAAACATAAAGCAAGTCCAAAGTCAATCAACCCAGCCGGTTCCAACATGTAAATTTTAAAACTTTTGCGCCTTTATTTTTCAAATACAACCCACTAGTTAGATGTTTTGAACATCGACATTTAATTTTTGAAGGTACCTATATAAGATATGTTTTGGGTTATAACAACCCTAAAAATACAGGAATATTTAGATGAAGACTGGCATTTTATGTAATATGATAACTTTGAAATGCCAACCGTGCAAGTTCTGTGCCATGGAAAAAAGTTAGAAAGATTTCATTCACATAGAAGTCACCATATTAGGCATGAGCTAAACTCTAATTGAAAAGCTACTTGCTCCATATATAGGTATCATTATGTGCATAAATATTTTAGTGCTGCACTATGTTGGATAAAAATAACTAAACTTTATCCGTTCCCCACCAATTGGTCATACAATATAAGCTGGAAATATGTGTATCATACATGGTGCTCCAGTCTGGTGGAGAGAAGTCAACCTACAAATGTTCTGCGGTGTGTTAGAGAGGAAAGCTCATAAAATTGCTTCCTCATTGGTCTCATGTTACCTTCTTCTTGTTAAAAAAACCTTACAGTCTATATGCTGGTCACAGATGAAAAAATGTAAACCAGAAGTGTGATTCATCGTGGTGAGAAACTAGTTAAATTTACACTAATAGGGCGCTACCATATTGGGTGTTCACTATAGTCTAATAAGTTTCTTTGGCAATGTGAACCATTAGATAACTGACAAATCAAATCTGATCTATTGTAACTTACATTGACATACTAGATATGGCCAGACTCAATGTAATCTTGTCTGACAAGGCTAACAAGAACAACATAAGTTAACAAGAGCTATCCGATCAAACCTATGATAATCAATCCAGTAAGACACATAATGGCTACACTTGACATAATCCTACTAGGTTTTCGTTGACCAACTCAAATTTACCAACTCTGATCAGGCTAGATCTAACTAGACCTAATCTGGTCTAGACTTAACTAGTCCAATCGTGAACTACCATAATATACCGTGATCTGTCCTATGAGACGTGATAGGTAACCTGACCTGGACTTAATCGATTTTATGATGTATACGACCATATCAGTCGACCATATTATCGAGTTGCACAATGGTGGAAAAGTAAACTGTGCTCTGACAGCTGAAAATGATAACTATTCTTCATTTGCAATCTTGTCACCATATCAGTAATAAGCTACACTCTGAAGAATAACAATACACTGGCACTATGTAAAATTTTGTATAATCAAGCGTATAGTGCAACACTATATTAGAACAAAGCAAACTACAAGTATATCGTGTTCTAATGTAAACATTTTTCCAGGTACATAAACGTGAATAAAACGTGGTGCTCTACTCTGATGGAGAAAAGTCAAATTTCATTTGCTGTTATATGGTATGAAGAAAGTCACATATACATCAAAATGTATATTAAAAACACAGAACTGCACTCTGTTGTAGTAAAGTTAAAAATATACACGTTCAACACTCTAATAAATAAATGATAACCAAACTGCGCTTAGACCACATTGGTTACATATGTACCATAATATATAGTAAAAAATAGTACTCCACTATGATGGATAAAAGTCTAACTACACATGTGCTACAGTCCAATGGAAAACATGATTGTTTCGTAAGTTAAATGTACCATATGATGTATTAAAATTGCAGTGAAGAAGAATAGTGGTAAACACCTAACAAAACATTTGTTACGCTCTATTAGGGAATACTCTAACCACGAAGCACTGGGCTCTGTTAGATAAAAATTATTTAACTTCCACTATCAGTGCCCCAATAGTTGGTCATATGTTAAACCGTGGCACTTTGACCTATCATGTATAATAGAAACACATTACTCAACTCTGGTGGAGGGCGCTCTGGTTAACTCCACATATGCTGGACTGCAATAGAAAAGAAATAATAATAAAATTACTCCCTCGCGGGAACTGCCAAACTGGTCATGTGCTGAGGTTTCACTATATAAAGTTAAGTGTACATAAACTGTATACAAAATATTGCAAGTTACAATTATGCTGCAAGCAGGCAAAAAGCTACACGTTGAGAATATACCAACATGTCTAATAAACAGCATAGTGCTCCACTTAAGTGGCATAATTTAAATCACACATGTGGTGTACACTGGTGGAGAAAAGTTAAACTATATGTGTGCCGCACTTTGGTGGATAAAAGATAAAGCCTTTCATTGACTAAGCCCCAGCAATTAGTCTCATATAAAATATAGCTAAATTTGTTCTAACTAGTATGTAATAAAAATTATGCACTTTAAATAAACAAACTACACATGTGCTTTACTCCAGTTGGGAATAAATTAACATGTGTCGTGATCTAGCAAATAAAATATAAGTTACCTCGGCACGGGTGCCACCGTGTCGGTCACATCCAGAGGTCTAATACAAAAATCAGAAAAATACGCAATATGTACCAATATGTACATTAAAATCATAGTATAGCATATGAGACTAGGAAATACTCTCTACAAATGTCCTACACTCTTTTGGAATATGTTCCATGTACAACATGTACACATAAACATGTAAATAACACTGTGTACACTATGATAAAAATCAGTTTTCAATTGTGTTGCACACTGGTTGTATAAAGATAAACTATACTTGAGCTACAGTTTAATAGAAAACTGTTAGTAATACTTTGATAATATATAACATAATGGATATTATAAACAGTGCTGCACTCCAGCAGATAAAACCAAAACCACATATGTGCTGTATTCCAGTGGGAAGAGAGAAATAGTATGTTGACAGCACGTAACATATGATAAAAACAGTGCACCACTCTAGTGGAGAAAACCAAAACCACATTCTAGTGGAAATGTTAAACTACTTGAGTATCACGCTTTGGTAGAGAAAAGATGACTCTCACATGTGATGCAAAACAGTATTGAAAACTATAATAATATATAGGTAGTACTCATGATTATTAAATTAATAATTCTAGCCCTAGTGAATCAATGTTTGTGCTGCAAACCGTGACAAAGTCAGACTACATGAGTACTGTAGTGTAGAAACATAAAAATTTACATGCACTACCTCCTAGTGATAAACGTACTGCGCCGAAGTAAACATACATTGTTAATAATATACAACTTATACTCCATTTCTGTAAGAAATCTAACTTTTTGTTAACAAGCGAACCAATATGAGTAAAACATCAATATGTGGCGGGCTTGTGTAGAAGGTTAAGGATATTGACATATGTTAAAGATATTTTGTAAATATGTAACACAGCGAATATCAAGTAACAGTGATGCGTTATAACATTAAAACCACACATGTTTTACACACTGACGGATAAACGCCGAATCACACGTGTATTGTGCTTGGGTTGGCGGATAAAAAATAACAAAACTTCCTGTACTTGGACCCGACCTTCAATATAGTCATAAACTATATTTTTTCCAGCGTAGCATCATATAAGATAAAAAAAACAAGGTGCTCCACTTTAAGAATTGTATTACGGTGTGGAAAGAGTCATCACATTTGGTAATATACATCCACGTACATAATAGAAAACATAGAGCTGCACACAAATGTACACATATTCAGCTCTCTGGCAAATAAAATAACACAGCTTCTTTTGTTTAGATCATATTTGTTCACATTTCAATCATGTATGGTAAACAATTGTGCTCACTGTGGTAGAGTTAACTCAAACTACACATGTACTACAGTCTATTCTAAAACATCTTTACGAAAGTTATATTTACCATATTTTGTATAAAAATCATTGTGTTGCACACTAACGGGAGACCCTTACATGTTTGCTGCATTCTAGTAAAGAAAATTCTAACTATAAAGTGATGCTCTAATGGATGAAAGTAACAAAACTTCCATTATCTGTGCCAAACAGTATGCTTCACTCTGGCACTGGTTACTATCTTACATAAAATTGTACCCCACACTACTAGAGGGGAGTAAAAAACTACACATTTGCTATACTTGAGTAAATATGAATTACTTTGTCATGGACACTACCAATAACACGCTGCAGGATACAAATTTACCCTATACAAAAATGGTCTGCACACTAATGCTACCATCAGGTATGAAGAAAGTTGCACGTTAGTAAAATATAAACGTGTGCAATAAACAACATGGTTTTGTAATATAATAAAATAGTTCCAAGCACACATGTTGTGGATACTCATGGAAAAAATCAGATTACACATATTAGCTAGAATGGATGAATAAATAATTCTCTCTAAGTTAGCTCTCACAATTAGCCATACGTTTCACTCTGGCAATATTATAAGTTTGCGTATGATAAAAAACTTACTGTTTTACTCTAATAAAAAATCAAACTACACATATGCTTTACTCTATTGTATACAAATTACTATGTTTCCTTGGAATGGCTTCTGCCATATTTGTCCCATACAGCAGTCTTATACAAACATTTAACCATACGGTTGAAACATTAAACCTTAATTTAAATCATATTACTGCACATGTGTATAAAAAGACTATACGCATGCGTTACACTTTAGTCAAATAGGTTGCATATTTAAAATATACACAACACAGTGCTGCACCATAATCAAAGAATAGGTTTCACATGTACTGCCATGCTAGTGGAATTCAAATGAGCTTCACATTCAAATAAACACACAGTGCTACCCTCCAGTAAAAAAAACCACACATGAGCTGCACTCTAGCGGAAAGAGTTGAGCTACCCGTGTGATGAGATCTGGCAATGGAAGAACAAACCACCCATATGCATAATATGACATAGAGGAATTTAAAAATACGTTACCAATATGTAACATTACAATTGATGGTTATAAACCATTATACTGAACTCCATCTCAGAAATTTTAAACTAAACATGCTACACACAAATTGGCTGGGCTTTAGTAGAAAAGGATAGTAACATGTTAACAGTACGTAACAAATATTAAAACATTGCAGCAATGTAGTAAAGCAAAGTCGAACTAATATAACGCTCTGGTGGACGAAAGACAAACCATCCATTTTATGCAATTCATCATGGAGCTAGTTAACCATACGTAGTAGTATTAGACCGTGTAGTTGTATTACATTGGTAATACAAGTGTAACATTAAAATTTTAAAATATAAATTCTGCACTCTAGAGGAGAAAGGTCTGAACTACTAATGCTGCACGCCTGTGGAAAAAGCCAAGCTTTTAATGGTGTCATGGTGGAAAAGAATTACATCAATTCTAATCTTATATGCAAATATATCACTGATAATACAACTGCGTTATGGATACTTGGTCCAAATCTCAACCGATTTCCCACCATAACGGTGATAGTGGTGCATTCTGGTGGAGAATTATAAGACTACAACAAGAGCTTTAATGATCAAATTCAAATTTCCAACAGTAATAGAGCTACTTTATTTGAGCAAAAGTTAACAAGCTCAAATTCAAAGTTACCGCCATAGCGATGATAGTGCACTCTGGTGGAGAATCATCGAACTACAAACCGTACAATAACTATGGTGTAGAATATTTAAAATACAGCAAATCCAAACCAAAGTTCCCAGGTAAAATTAAAATTTCCTGGCATAGTGTAATACAGGACACCAGGGTTAGCCCATCTAATGAGATGGAAATGACGAGAAAGCCAACGAGCGATGACAGTACACTCTGTTGAAGAATCATCAATCAACAGACCATATGCTTTGCAGACAGCGATACTCAGAAAAATTGCTAAACTACATCGTACGGTAAGGTTCTATGAAGAACACAACAGATTTCCCACCATAGAGTGTTTGTGCTCCAATCTGGTGGAGAATAGAAAAACTAACAAATACTCACTTGATAAAATTCAAACTTCCCGGGATGATAGTGCTGCTATCTGTTGTAGAATGGTCAAACTACAGTGACTCCGATCAAAAATTCCCACAGTCAAATTTCCTGTCATGGTGATGACAGTACACTCCGTTAAAGAATCGCCATACAACAGACCGTAATCTCAGCAGACAGCTACACTCTGAAGAATTACCAGACTACATCATATGGTAAGGTTCCATGACCAAACACACAACAAATTTCTCACAATAGCGGGGTTAGTGCTTCAATCTGGTGGAGAAATATAAAACTAACAAAAGCTCACACGATGAAATTCAAACTTCCCGTTATGATAGTGCTACACTCTGGTGTAGAATGGTCAAACTACATCGACTACAATCAAAAGTTCCCAAGATCAAATTCAAATTTCCCACCATGGTGATGGCTGTACACTCTGTATCGTCATACAACAGACTGTACATTATGCAGACAGCTACACTCTGAAAAATTACTAAACTACGTCGTACGGTAAGGATCCACGACCAAAAACGCAATAGATTTCCCACCATAAGAAGTGTGTGCTCCAATCTGGTGGAAAGTTAAAAAAAAACTAGCAAATGCTCATATGATGAAATTCAAACTTCCCACGGTGAAAGTGCTACAGTCTGGTGGAAAATCGTCAAACTGCAGACCCTACTCTCTGCAGACAGTTATTATGTAAAATCCTAAAACTACCGCGACTCCAAACAAAAGTTCCCACGGAAATATTCAAATTTTCTGCCATAGCGATGATAATACACTCTCGTGGAGGTTCGTGAAATTACAGACCATACGTTTTGCAGAGCTACTTTCTAAAACTATGTAGAACAGTAAAGGTCCATGACCAAAAAGTTAACAAAAAAATCACATTATAAAATTCGAATTTCCAGCGATGATAGTGCTACACTCTGGTGGAGAGTCGCCGAACTAACGACCTCTGCCAACAGCTACAGTATAGCTATATCAAGCTTCAGTGACTTCAAAACTTAAATGGTCGAATTAAAATTTTCTGCCATAGCGAAAACAGTACACTGTAGTGGCAAAATCGTCAATCAACATTCTGTACACTCTGCAGACAGCTAAACATATCAGCTAAAATTGATCAAACCACATCATATGGTAATGTTCCATGACCAAAAACACAACAAATTTCCCGCCATAGCGGGTTAGTGCTTCAATATAGTGGAGAATTATAAAACTAACAAAAGCTCACATGATGAAATTCAAAATTCCCACGATGACAGTGCCACGCTCTGGTGGAGAATCATTGAACTACATCATATGGTAAGGTTCCATAACAAAAAACACAACAAATTTCCCGCCATAGTGGCTTAGTGCTTCAATCTAGTGGAGAATTATAAAACTAACAAAAGCTCACATGATGAAATTCAAACTTCCCACGATGGCAGTGCCACGCTCTGGTGGAGAATCATTGGACTACAGACTGTACGCTCTGCAGCTACAGAATCACCAAACTACAGCGTCACTAGACTCATTACAACGCTCTCAGCTCAACAGTGTGATGGCCTAGTGGTCAGCGTTGCGGCGCACCAACTTGGCGGCCCGGGTTCAAACCCCGGCAGTACACAGTGAAACTTTTATTCGTCAAACGCCATCTTGACTCACGTAGTAAGTTTACAGACGCCACGTGGTCAAACACGAAAGTGAGGTTAGGAAATTTCCCGCCACCAGGAGGCCGCCATCTTGGGGGCGTGGCCTAGGAGGCCGCCATCTTGGAGAAGGGGCGTGGCCTAAGTCACGTGACCTGCTCTCGACCAATCAGAGGCCAGCAAGGGGCGGGGCGTGATGACGTCATCGGTCACGTGACCTGCTCTCGACCAATCAGAGGCCGTGTCCCATACTCCCGGGAGGTCTACTCTTATACATCCATTCTTCCTGTATTTGCATCATTTTTAATTAAAACAGCTACTTCATGATTTAATTGATCAAACTAATTACAATTATTTCTTAAAAATAGCATTGAAACTATGAAAGTCAATAGGGTGTAGACCTAGGGGGCCGATGTGAATTATAATAATACTCTGCTCATCCACAAAACTATATCTATCTAAACCTGGATCTCTCCTACAATACACTCAAACTCAGAAAAAAGGAAGAAAAGAACTATGCTTGAATTTTTTTTAGGGAGAGGCAGGAAAACGCATTACGCCTACAGGGAGCCAGCCTGTAGTGTGATACTCCCCTAAAAAACTGGCATACCCACAAAAAACGATTCCTCTCTTTTAAACCTACTCTTTATGAATCTAGCCTGAAATTGTTTGTCCCATTACATCAGGCTAGGCCTAAATTAGCCTAAGCTCATTGGGCTTATTCCTTGCGGAGGAGTAGAGCGGTCAAAATCAGTCTTTTTTCTAAGGAGGATGATCCGGACTCACTGTGACAAACAATCCTAGCGGCCTCCATCCTCCAAGATCTTTTGGCAGACCGAGTCCATCGAAAATACACCAAAATTTTTGTGGCCTACAGGCGGGGTAGCTTCCTAACGGGGGCAGCGGAAGAAGGTGTGCTCCGCATCGTCGGGAAAATCCGGGCTTGGTTATTAAGATATAGATATTTCTAACAATATGGATTTAAAATTTGTAAACTGTAACAGTAAATTTGTTAACTGTGTTGGATGGTAAAATAGTAGAAGAGAATTACAGAAATGTTTAATATAAAATATAACGGGAGTCCTTCCCAAAAGTCAAACATTTAATTTTATTAGTCATCCTAAGGCACTAAAGTATTTATAAGACCTAACTTTTAGCATAGTAGGCAAGCAAAAAACCTTTCCTCCTTTTTTCTCAGCTTGTGTACATCGTAGGATAAATCGTAGCATACTTTTAAAAAATGCCTGTCGATTAGCAGAACTTTGGCTCCCATGGCTACACCCTACAGGCATACCAGTTTTCCTAGTAAGAAGAGTAATTGGTTTAATCAATTGAATCATTAGGTACCTGTTTCCTACAGAAAGCTAAAAATATAAATCTTAGGGAAGAAGGGTACGATAGTTGATTGAATCATTAGACAACTTTTGTAGCAACAAATGCTATCAAATTAGGAAGACCAGATATTTCAGTTATAGAAATATTTTAAAAACTAATTAGATCCAGATCAACTGATATTATGGTCAAATCTTAAGCAGTGGTTGATCTCCACACGTAGAGTATTGCTAGTTATTCCTCACGTAAGGTGCGACACGACGGCTCACTTAGGAAGTCTTGAAATATCGAATGCAGGCGTGGGTTGATATGTAATTAAAGATCGCTTTTATTGGAGGAACAAAGATGACTCCCAACCTTGAAAGGGTGACCTAGTCCAAAATAGCACTCAATCAGATTAAAAAAATTATTGTCGAAAATTTTTAATGTAGCTATAACCTCCAAAGTCTGTTAAATTTCTAGATTGCGATTGTGGGTTATTGTTATGAATTTCAAGCCCTCATTCCAATAATATAGAAGATGACAAATTCAAATGAGGTTTTCTTCTATACTTCCCTAAGGAATACCCACAAATCTTATTACATTATTATTGTTATTACATTATTCTCAGAGAAAGAAGTGTAGAAAATATAATTAGATCTTAGTGTTCAGTAATCTAGAAGGGTAGAATTACAATTATTGGCATCCAAAAACAGTTTCAGTAAGCCTTAAGCTTACTCATAATATTGTTTTTGTTGTAAGATGACAATTAAAAGTATGCCAGATTCTTCTGGGACCTATCGGAAAAGTAGTGTTTCATGATTTTTTTTTTGTGAAAAGACTTCAACTCATTTGTGAATTTCCCGTAGTGAATTCCGTATATAAGATAAAATAAAACTCGTTTTGGATAAAATACAGAGTTGTTCAATGTGTGGTTTCGATACTAAGAGAAATGCATACTTATAAAGTATTTTATAATCTATACATATATGTGAAATAGATTTTGTGTTGTTTCAAGGTAACAGACTATTATGAACTGTAAACTTAAGTAAAAATGAAACAGTTATTCTGTTACCATCTTGAATTACCATCATTTGGATAAGTAGTCTGAGAAAGTTTAGGCGAACGTTGTTTTTGTAGAATCAATAGGTAATATAGCATCGCTTAAAATAAAAAAAGCTCTTCTCACAGCATTCGCATGTTACTTAAAAACTAGACTACTTCTTCTCCTCATTTCACCTTTTACTACTTTTATTTGACTTAAAGTTTGATGATGTAATAAGAAAACCCCCTTCAAATTATGGGGTCTGGTATTTGAGGTAGTTGGTTATAATTTTGTTATTAGTATCATGCCAGCAAGCTATAAATAGTCACAAGACACTGTTGATAGAAAATGTATATTTGTATGTTATACAGATTTTTTCGCATTAAAAAGACGCGATTTCCACCAAAAGTGGGTCAGAGACAAATCTCCTCAAGCCCAGACGATGGTTGGCGATTCCTCTTTTGTGTCGTCTGATCGGATTAGGAATCCATCACCATAAAAGAATATTTTACTGAACCCTAAGAAAAACTCTTAAAAATACTGCTATATCCGTAACATTTCACTATAAAACGTGAAGACAAAATAGTTTAAATAACAGTTACGTAATGTAAAAATAGTTTAATTATCCTCTCTGTAAATTTGGTATTTTTATTAATTAAAACGTATATCTTTTATGAGTTCCATTCTTCTTCGTAAACATCTAAAAAAAACCTGATGTATTTTTATTAGGAGAAAGTAAATATGAAAATACGAAAGACAAATAGATGAATACTTTTCAAAGCGTCTAAAAATATTAGCAAAATAACTTAGGCATACTAAGTAGAAAAGACTTTTAAATTTCTTATGCATATTTGTCAGGTCTAGTTAATATTATGATTTACTTTTAAATATTTACGCCATAAAATTCCAGATATCATGTATATTAACGTTGTTTTGATAATTATGCGCAAATGGATTCACTCTATATGATTTTTCATAGAAATCACCCAAGAGAGAGATAATTGCAGGTTATACTCTGAGTCTATGTTTTACAATCAATTTAATGGTAATCACTTATGTTTACATAAGTGTAGGTTTAAAATTTCCCTAATTTTAAATACATATATTTATAATATTTACCCTTCTTTAGTTTCACTTACTAATTTAATATGTTTTATTTAATAGGCAATAAAAGCACAAGTCAAAACCTAGCAAATTATGTCTGGGAAAAATTATATGACATATGTGCTACACATGCTACTGATATTCACCTTTGTAAGTATATAACCCCTTTCAAAATTTACGGCGAAAAACGCCGTCCAAGTATTGTTTAGCTTGTTTTTGTGTGTACATATTCGATAAAGGACGAGGCGTTTACTAACAAGGGTCGCTGGACAGATGCCAGGACCCAGATCCAATGCGACATCTTGAGCTGGTTTAAAATGTATACTGTGTACAATTTATAAACACTACATGCCCATATGAAAACAAAATTCCTTAGCCCTCTATTTACACTGTTGAAAAATGTTTCTGATCTCTTTCCATTCGTCTCGGTACGTCCTTCAACATCATTAATAAACTTATAAGGGAATGAAAATTAATATTATTTTTAGAATGAACAGCCATTAATCAAGGCTATACTATGACTATTCTCTTTGAGTCTAACATTTCATTCCTAAGCTTGACTAATACTGTTTGATTTCATTGGTCGAATAAAGCTGTTTTATCATGGAAAGTTGACTGTAGGTCTAAAACAACATACATTACAGTGATTATACCCGTTAAGAGTTTTTTTTTCGGATTGAGCACAAAACTAAAATGGATGTTCTCGTTTATGTACAGTTTTGAACTGTAATTTTAATCGATCGTACAAATTGAGAAATATAACATAAAAACTAATCCTTATGCATAGCAAAAGTGTTTTAGCTATTGAGCTAATGATGAACTATAAACAAGTAGGATATGATTGTAACTCAAATGATTTCAATAAAAACACTATAATGTTAAATTTCCGATCAGTACCAGTATGGTAATTTCTTTTATGAGTAAAACTTTTACCAAGATTTTATGTAAGTTTTTTAAGACAAACACATTTCCATGATGCAAAGAGTATTTATCCATATGAAACAGGTGTATTGTGTAGAAAGTTACATGAAAAGAAACATCGTTCATCGAAAGTTCAACCTCACAAACTTGTTTGGAAACAAACAGAACTTGTTGAAAGCGTTTAATTAGTGTACCATACACTCCTAATTTATCTAGTTTGATAAGATCGTAGAACTTTATTACATTACTCAGATAAAATAATAGATAAAAATACTATACAGGGTGTTCCGGAACTCTCTGAATCCTGTTTGCATGTTTGATCCTTGCATGAATACAATCATATTTTTCAACATAACCAAGGGTCTCCGGTGACTACTTTTCTGGCTGTATGACCATATATAATTTTCGCTTAGCTCATGAGATCTTTAACACCTCTTGAGTTATTGAGTAGAAATTTGGCATGACTGTTACGTGTGTCAAGGCCGTTTTACTTATGAATTTAGACATTTATACATATTTCTGTTCAAAAGGGTGGCCATTTAAATTTTTAAAGTTAAATATATGAAAAAATGAGATATAGTATAAAAATGGTATAAAACACTCAAAATGTGTAAGCCAGTAAACTATCGTAAAGAACACCACCAATAATGTATTGTCTACATTATTGTGTTATGTGTATTTTCTATTCATAAATACAGAGTTTAAATACTTCTGAACATAAATTACTTTAAAATTAAGATTTTTAAACGAAACTTGCTTTTATGTATACTGTAGTTATTAAACGAAAATAGCATAGTGTTTGTGAAAAAATCGTGTTTTCGTTTTCAAAATTAACCAAATAAGCTATTTAAAGCATTAATATAAAAATCTTAATTTAAATGGTTATGATTTAACAGCCTTGAGGCAGAGCATTTTTTAAAACTTTTCATATATGTTAAAAAAATAATTTGTTTAGAAGAAGAAAATTTAAAAGTCCTTCAACAAAGAATGATATTAAATACTGTGGCTCTTCGAAAACAAAACAAAGCATGGTCGTTGAGCTTCCCTTTATAGCATGTGTTGTTTGACCCGGTTTGTGGTTTGTGCACCATTTGATTGTAAACATTCTTAAGCCAGTTTCATTATTTTCATGAAAAATTACTAACTGATTAATTAAGAATGGATAATAGTTACTAAAGTTACTAACAGATACTCTACAAAAGAAAAATTGTAAGTAAAATGTAACATTTTGGTTTATTTTGTATAACAGAGTGGTTTCACATTATAGAACACATTTAAAGGCTAAATAAATTAATAACCAAGAAACTTAACGAACATAGTAATGGTTTTATAACATATAAAAATAGTTTTTAACGTAATGCAAGAAAAGAATTACAGTTACATAATTCTTTTAAAGAGTATTCTAATTCGTGTCCACGTGCTCTCGAAGGTTTGCACACAAGGTTGCAGTAATTAAGTAGGTACTAAGTTATTAGATTATTAGTTACATAGTAAATTATAGTATATATATATATACATATATATATATATATATATATATATAATACATAGTATATTAGTTATATTATCTATATGTTTGAATTAAATTGTTTCCAATCTTCATATAGTAAACAATCCCAAAAAGATTTCCTGGGAAAATATTTTACAGAATTATAAATTTCTTGAAAAGTCTATAAATTTTTTGAAAGTCTGAATAAAAATTATGCCTGATTTATGTGTTTTAATACGTATTTACTTGATTATGAAAATATTTTGAATACAATCTGTTTCAAGGTTGGGTTAACTGTTTTGTTTTATATTCCATGAGTCCTTTTGTCATGTTTTTTGTTACAACCAATACTTTATTTTCTACCGTCTATTTTGTTTACTGACCCATACAACTTAGTACGTTGCCAATTAAAGGGCGTTTGTTAAGATTTGTTAACATGTAATTTTTATTTTAACTGTATTAAATGTAGTTTGATATTTATTCCATCTTAAACAATTGCAAAACTATTACGGGTTCTTTTTACATATAGGTTCAAAGTTATTCAATGTTAATAATAATTCACAATAACTCATATTATTGTTGAATAATCATAACAATTTTAAGTAAACGTTTTTACCTAATAAGTAATTCTACTGTACTTGATGTAAAGGCTTATTGCCATACTAAGCAATTGAGAGAATTTCATATTGTAATTGAGTAAGGTAGAATAATAATTTTGACAATAATACTATTTTGAATAATCTTTGTTTAATAAAAGACTAAAACTCACAAAATATTACCCTGAAAAAATAAACATACCAAGTGTACTTAAGATAAAAAGTTTTTTGATCAAATAAAACTGTGGTATAAGAAATCTGAGTTATCGGATGAAATAGTGAATGAGTTCCATGATCAAATTTCCGCAACATAACTCACGGTTAAACGCTAAATCTGGCGGAGACAGGATGGCGTTGTCACTCTCCTCTTCCCATCCCCCGGCTGATACGCGCCTGGGTGTTGCATGAGCCATCGAGAGCAGCGAAAAAAATAATCAATTGATTGTTTTCTAAAAAATAAAAAAACAAACAATTATAAAAAGTACAACAAAGTAAATGTTTGAGTTCGTTATTTTTGCAAGGTAACAACCAATTTACTTGCGGCTCGTTAGTAAATTTTCATTCCCAAATTTCTCTCAATATATCCTAATAAAAAAGATCCATGTTATATATACTTCGTACTATTAAACATTTCTTATTAAATACTAACCGCATGTGAACAACTTTTTTGGAAGCGGTAATAAATGGACCTCAATTATGAAACATATTTCTTCTTTGGTTAATTAAGGCATGTATTTTGATACGTTTACTTTGTATTAAGTGATTCTTAAATGTTTTATGTGAGACATAACTTAAATTTTAAGTTTAATATTTCTATTAAAATTCAACTTTATTAAGAACTAAATATGTTCCATTGATTTTTTAAGAAATCAGTAAAATGTAATCGCCGGAAATCGATGTAACTGTTTTAATGCTTGTATTTGAAATGTGTTAAGAGATCGTGCAGAGATCTTGTGTTTGAGATGTGTTGAGATCATGCAGTAAGAGGTAATGAAGTATTATTTTGCTGTGGAGTTTTAAATTAAAATCCTAATCAATATTGTCATAAATCAGTTCAAGTTTATATTAACAGTTATACACCAATATAATTGTTGTACAATATTTTAATTTTAAAATAAGCACTTTAACTTTTGAGAGGGACCTTGTTTGTTTGGAAATTAGCATATAATTAGAACTCCTTCATTACAAAGTGCGAGTTATTATTATTTTATAATTTAAGAAGGATTCTTGATCTTTTTTGGGGGTTTATTTGACAATAATTCTTATTTACTGGATTTTCAACAAAAATTATCAACCATAATGACACTTGGGTACACTTTCTGCAAACAAATACGCCTATATTTAAATGCCTATGATTTTTTACGATGTTACAAATTCCAATGCAGTAATTTACAGGTACTGAGTATTTAAACATCTACTGGATTATTTTAATATTTTATTACATTAGTTAGTTGTGTATTTAAAAACTCTAATAATTCCTTAAAATTTGAATTATTAGTGACAACGTGTTACATATTATCATAAATATAATATTCTATTAATTTAGTTTTTTTTTTTTATACTTTTTAGTGAATTTGGACCCTGAATACAAACATTTTCGATGAAAATTTAAATGAGGTCATGCAATTTTCTATAATCGCGTGCACTTGGGAGGCTTTCAGAAATAATTGCCTCTTGTCAGCTCCCAGGCCCTTTTCTTTTCAAGAGCATTTTACTTATTGCGATGATCTATATAGGACTTATCTTGAAAACCTATTATTACTGTGCCGGGCTATAGAGGTGCTTTTTCAATAAGTTTTGAAAACTGCTTGAAGCATTGTAAGTACGAAATTGATAAATATTCTAATAATATTATTATTTTCGGCATATATGAAACATTTGTGGTTGTTAAAAAATTGCATATAATAAGGGTTAATCGTACCATTAATGAATTCAACTTCATGAAATTAATACATTTAATTATAGACTATTAATAGTTTCTGTTAACAACCTAGTTATTACACAGTTTCACACAGAATACGGCTTAGTTAAAAGGAAATATCATTATTATTATTATTTTTTTTAATTTAAAAAGAAGGAGAGCTTAAGCCCATTCCCTTCAAGTGTAAAAAATTCCTAAAGGAATTTTAACAGATTAAGTAGATGAGGTTTTCCATCAGATTTTACTTACAATGCTAAAAAATAGCACAATGTAAAATTATGTTAAAAAGTTAACTTCAATAGTTAACATTATTTAAGCAATGTAAACTCATACCATTCTTACCTACAAACTATCCTAAACTAATGGTTTAGTTTAGCAATGCTTTAAGTTACTATTAACTTCAGAACCTGGATTCCAGCCAATACAAAATCTCAGTAATGAGAAAAGTTATAACTGTCACTTGACGATAGTATCATTGCATCCTTTCATTACCTTGATAGATAGCAGATACGTTTAATACAATATTTATACCAATTAAGTGTTCGATTGTGAAATACTAGTAATGTTAAAACTGGTGTTTTATCTAATAACACAGAGCTTGGAGTTCTCTTAACCGGCAAGCTTTTATAATTAACGAACTGTTTCTATGCAATAATATTGATTGCATTTACACTCTCAAAGTTTGTCCTCCAAACTATTATAATAAAAGATGAAAATTCCCAGTAGGTTTAAAATGATTTTAAACAAATCATTCATGATTTATTCATTCTATCATCTAATTGATCGCATATCGTGAAATGCACTTTAAAGACATTACGAAAGCGATAAAATAATTATTCTTGTATAAATTGTTTGCTTAATTTTTAACATATATTATTTTAGATGATGCCTAAAAACTACACACATAAAAAAATGTGTAGGGTAGGTCGGCACTGATAAAAAATTGTAAGGATGTGATTTCAAACTCATATTATGGTTATGTTGAAATCACTATCCACTTTCAAACTACTGAAAGGGACGTCAATGAACAATTTAATTGAGTTTATAAAATGTACATTAGACCTTATTATTTTCAGCCATCACAAAAAATTCATTATTTAACGTAAATTGAAAGTATAGTAAATTTGAAAAGATTGTTCAGGCGAAACTTTTTTTCCAACGAAGGCATTTAGAGGCAGTGTTTACTCTACAACGACAGTTACCCTCGCCGACTGGCGTGCGGCCAATATAGAATCACAGTACTTAGGAAAGTTGGATCTGTCACAAGGCGTTAGTTTGGGGCTTCTGCTACATAAAGTAAACGTTTCTGAAATGTTTTCACACTGTTTTATATACGTTGGTTAACTTTATTCCTAATGAAAACGTATTATTTTGGAATCATTCGTTTTTAGTTTTTATTAGTTCTAATTTTAAATTACCTAATTAGTTAAATAATTTCATATAATAAGATTATAACAAATAAAAAAACGTCAAAAATTTAAATCAAGTGATAAAACATATTTTAAATGGTATGTAAAGTAATGTTTTATAATATAAATATATAATGATCACTATAATTATTTCGTGCACAATGATATTAAATAAATATATGTATTTACATCATAATTACTGTACAATTATTACCCATCTCTCCTAAGCAAAGTAAAGTCAATAATTGCATTATTTATCAAAAGATATTTAAGTGGTTAAATCATAACATAAGATAAAAAGATCCAATATATTACCTAGTTAAAACTGCCATAACAAAAATACTTATAATATTCAGAAATGTGAATATATAAAAGTAATTTTCATGCATAAAAAATGAAAAGAGAGTTGCTTTATCACATGTAAATAATACGTTCAACCGCCCTATTATTTACACGCCTACGACTTACGCTGACCGGCAACTATATCTAGTCAAAATAATTTGGTTTTTAGACTTTTCAGAGGTTTTGTAATATAATGTTATTCAAATGCATATTCTGTTTCAATTCTCTTCAAATGTTTACTTAGGAAACTAGAAAGCTAAGAACCTTATATTGCTGGTTTCAAGCCTGAGTTGGTCTCCACCACTTGCACACTGCATTGCAAAGCCTCGACCCTGTGTGGTTTCCGTAATGCTCTCTCTCCGCCGCGCCGCGTTCACACAAGAGTTGGCCTCCTGCCCGGTCATACGGTGAGTTATAGCCGTTGTCACTGCAGACACTTTGTTATCATAAATTCGAGGGTTCCAGTACATCCTTTTTGTCCATCAATAAATTCGCTCATCCGTGTATTTAAGAAGCAATGTAATAAAAATACAAAACAAATTGTATTACGCCTATTGAAGTATAGGTTTTTTTAAGTCACGAAATAATCTTTTTCCTGAATTAAGGAGTAGGCCTAGTATGCATTAAATTTATGGATTAACGAAGGAGCACGATTCACAATTTTTAGCTAAGGAAGATGTTATAGAAAACTAGAAACCTGCACAAATAAAAATATCTTATTCTTTCCACACACTCCAAACCAAAAATGTCATTAAGCTTGTCGTAACATCAAACATGGTTACTGATATGGAGACGCCGTCTTTGCAGGATGGAGAGAGCGCGGAGCAGCGACACTGAATAGTCATTAGGGAGGCGGAGACGTGTTTTATTCGATTCTACACTCGCTTCAGGATACGTGCGCTTTTGATCGAAGGCGTAAAAAGCAACGGAACTACGTTATTTTTATGCAAGCAAACGCCCAAGAATTCTTTAAGTGTTAAGCTTAAAGTAATTTTGTGTTGTTTAAATAATACTATGTTTCTTTAGAATGAAAATTTAGTTTTCCCAATTAGGGAATATTTAACATTACAATGGGTTGTGATAAGAAAAATTTTAAATATATATCTTTGTAAAAGCAAATGCGTCAGAATTACGGTACTGTCTATGTAAAGAAAGGAGAAATTACCATTGTAACCGCAGCTGCGAGTAACAAAACAGTATTTCAGACATATAATTATGTCTCGTATTCTTTTGAGTTGAGTGTTTAGACGTTGCTCCACAAAGAAGTGTAAGAGTGGATACTATTTTGGTTTGTTCTAATAAGTTGATAAAGTTCCTATATTTAAAGTTTATTGTTGGTGATGGTGAGTTTATGTTATTGTTTAGTCAATGATTGCGGACATTTTCCATTGCTGATTAGTAAAACAAATTCACAACGTTTCGGGATTTTTAACATGATCCCGCCTTCGGGTAAAGGAATGCCTAGAACATAACAAAGTTTCTAAAAACGCCAAAAGTTAGTAAAAACGTTTTTACTAACTTTGCTATGTTCTAGATATTTCTTCCACCTGAAGACGTGATCAGGTTCCAGATCTCGAAACGTCGTGAACTTGTTTGAAAGGAATCAGTGATGTAAAATGTCCGCAATAATTTACTGAACAATAACAAGTTGATCATTTTTAAGTTATATTCTACATTTCTAATTACATAATAATTTGTATGAATGGTAAATGTTTTCATCCGTGAGGACGGATAGGCCTACAAAAATGTTTTGTGTTCTGTTCCCGCATATATCAATACTTGGCAACCCTCTCATGTACACATCTCTTATCTGCTTCGTACACACTCCGATAACACGAATTTTTAGAACTGCTAATCAAGAAGTTACTCTGATAACACAATCTTTATGGATGTACGTACAAGTGGTTTGTGGTTATTTTGGTGAGTTTAAAATAACCTTATCAAAAGTCCGATTCCCAAATGTATATTTAAATGTCGTTACACTTCTAACAATATAATAAGTGTTCTCTTACTTTTATAGATTTTTTATTTTAGTTTATATTTATTTTACATTATTTTTAGACTTACTTATTAGTAGGGATAAAGCTTGGTAATTTATCGAAACTCCTCCTCTAAAATAATAATGTTTTATTGATTAGTTTTGTTACAATCATTGAAGATGTTATAGCTTAACTTTGTTTTGCTCTATATGTAGTGCATTTTATCTCATAAATCTGTGGTCAATAAAGGTCAACAAATAACTAAACAGACTTCTTGAGTTGGCTGTAAATTTTCTTACCTAAAAGTATATGTCGCAGCACAGGTCTTAAATGACGTTTTGCTGGCGGGATCGTGTTTTGTAGGCAAAGGGGTAGGCGGGATCGTGTTATGGTTAAAGGGCTTTACATCCCAGTCAGTAAGTATGGAAACACAGATTCTCAACATAATACACAATGTGACATAATTGTTAGTGATTCCTCATGCAGTTCAAGGTTAAAAAATGAGTTGAGTGTTTAAACAATGTTTTGAATGGTGTAGTTATTCTTACAGTTTTCCAACCTAAGGATACAATTTCATGAAATCTTTCGACCCGAGATATAAACTACTTCTAAGTTTACTTAGTTAATAATAAAAAATAAATAATGTATTTTTGTATCTGTGGCTTAGTTGGTATTTGCTTTAAATGACACCCGAAGAATAACAAATGTCCTCTTAGCACTTTAGTGAGTCTAGGACCATTACGTCTAGGAACACATTTTTTCACCAAGTATTAAATGTAAGGCTGCGAATATGTACCGTCAGGTTACCATAGCCATATGATAGTGGTACATATTTATTTCCTGGTGTATCAGTCCTATGGTTCTAAACTATCTAAACTATCATTTAAGTTAGTTTTTCTAATCAATTTGTCAACTACATTTGATTCGTATCCATTTTTGAAGGCTATTTGTTTAATTATTTCCTTTTCTTTTTTGAACTCAGCAGGAGATAAATTATAATTTAGGAGTCTATGCACCATTGAACTAAAAGATGCTAGCTTTTACGAAAATTTATGGTTTGAGTTGTTAGGGATGACTAAATCTGATTGAGTAGGCTTTCTGTAAATTCCATATTCTAGCTTATTGTCTGATCGAATAATTTTTACATTAAAAAGTTAATCATTCCATTTTCTTCAGTTTCTATCTTACACTTAATTGCCAGATAAACGTCATTTTAAAAGTTTACAAAAATGTTGGCTTGTCTTTTAGTACCCTTATACACCACATATGCATCGTCAACATACCTACAGCAAAAATCAATATTTTTGTTGTGTGGGTTCTTGGTAGCCAATATGTACCTCTGTTCATAGTTTTGAACATATAATTTGGCTAGTGATGCTGACAATGCCCCCCCCCATTGGTAAGCCTTTTGGGTCACTATAAAACTTATTCTTCCATTGAAAATCATTTTGGTTCCTTCCTAACCAAATCAATTATATCATCTACTTCATCTTGTGAAAACTCATTAGTTTTTTCTAGCCGTTCCTTCAACACACAAAATGCCTCATCTTTAGGTATGTCCCATATATCCTATCCATGGCAACTGTAATTAATGTATGGCTGTTACTCAAAACAATAGGTTTGGACTTTCCAATAAAACTTAAAGAATTGGAACAGGTATTTTCTGATTCCACACAAAGCCTACCTTTTATCATTTCACTTAGATATTTTCTAAGCAGATAAGACGGTGAGCCTATAGAATTGATAACTGGTCTTATCGGATTCTCCTCTTTATGCGTTTTAACCACAGGCTTAAATTTAGGTGCAAGCGTCTATTTGGTGTTATACAATGCCTTAATTTTTTGGGGTTTATCACACAACTATTTGTCAGCTTATTTTTTATCCTTTCATTATACTCCTTGGTCCTATAATTTATTTCAAATAGGCCCTATCCCGTTTTTAGGTCTGCTTAAGACTAAGTGGAAAGTCTATCTGCAGCACATGAAAGCTTGCCAAAATCTGTTGTTTATAGACAATGATTATATCAGCAAAACAAGAAACGTAGAAGAGGAAATCGAATATTGCACCATTAAGCTTGATTATGAAATTCATGATGCAGATCTAAAAAAAATTCACACAAAATCGATATTAAAAAAGTACGAAAAAATCTGCGAGACAGGGAATTTAAGGCTTGGTGCGATTTGCCCCATAAAGGAAAAGGGGTAGCCCTGTATGAACAATATCCAGCTGCTAATGCTTGGGTTAAGACTCGTGACGGCCTATCTTGTGATGAATGGAAGGACGCCCTGAAGATGACAGCAAACATTGCTCCAGTAAGATCAGTGCCAGGTAGGTCCCAGGATGGTAACCACTGTCGACGCTGTCACAGTGAGATCGAAACACTTGCCCATGTCCTGGGATCCTGTACCTTCAGTGACAATCTCCGGAACTCCAGACATCACAAGATACTGTCAAAAATTGCTGAAGAACTCCGAAAGCAGAAGTTGGAGGTTTATGAAGAGGTCAGCGGAGTCGCAGAAAACGGTGGTACTAGAAGGATCGACATAATAGCGATCAATAAATTGACAAGAACTGGCACCATCATAGATCCTACAATTTGGTTTGAGTCCCACCTTGGGCAACCCGAAGGAATAAATGAAGAAAAAAGCTAATTTATTTACCACAAACTATTACAAAGAAAAATATAACCTTGAGACTATTGAAGTGGTAGGAGTAATGAATGATTGGAGCCAGGGGGACAATAACCAAACAGACCGAAGAACTAATGAAGAAGTTTAAAATTCCGAAAAAGATTTTAAAAGAACTATCATTGAGTGCACTGAAGGACTCCATCAAAATTAAAAAAAAATCATCTTTATGCCATCTAAGGTTATTAATTTCTAAATTTTATGTAACCTACACTTCTTTTTTTTTTATTTAATTTGTTTATCATTATTCTTTGTCCCACTGGGCAACCTCTAAATTGAGGAAGTGTTATTTTAGAATAAATATATATATTGGTCTAAATCATTTTCAAAAATAAGCACAGATGAGTTTGATTTATCAGCCTGTACAACTGTAGCCTAATTGGTAGTGATTTTATCATTGATACTGTTAACAACAGTTTTACAATTATGAAATAGTTTAAATTAATTTTTCCTTAAATGCCTCTTTTTGGACGTCGAAATTACTTTTTCTATTTTATTTTCAGCTTCATACCTTACTCTGTTTTGCACTTCTTTATCAGTTTTTGATATTGCTGTCTCAGTTTCAATAATCATACTCTTAATGTCACTGTCATTACAAGGGTTAGAGGGTGGATTATAACTGTCGCCCTGAGGGGTCAGAAAAAGTAACTGGTGGTTTTTAAGTGTTTTTACCGATCGGTATTTTAATATGTGTTTTATTGTGTATAAACTGTGTTTTAAATGTAATTTTAAGTGTTTGACAACCACACATGTGGGCAATATTTTTATTTAATGCCAAATGAAATAACAAGTGACTGAAGATGAATCGTAACAGATTCGAAACTATAGTATCACACTGAATACTGATTTGACATCTTTATGGAGAATTTGGTGAGTAATAGTAATATTGATCAATGGTGTCGAGGCTTTGTATATAACATCAACTTAATATGTTATACTTTAATCAGTTTCGTCCTTTCTTTTTATAGAAGTCTGTAAACCTAGGTGTTTTCTTATCAGTTAATTTATATACCACTGTTCTCTCTCTGAAACTTACCCCATGTGATAACTTGAAACCCCTATATCTTAAGCAACTCACAAACATTACTTATTTGTATAAAGTCAAGCTGTGTGGACTATCTCAACCTAGAATCTATTGCCTATCTACAACTTGATTTAGGAATTATCCTTAAATTTATGATTTGATATGCAGTATACTATGATTAAATACAAATTTTTAATTTTCCAAACTTGTTATTTTTGTTTTATTGGTCAATATATCTATCACCACAGAATATCTTACCCGATAATATGAATAAATGTATAACAACTCTTATAATATATTTGACAAATGTATTTAATAGATAATGGTTTTAAAAAGCCAAAATTCATCGTGACAAAATTATCTTATTAGTTTGTTGAACTTAATATGTTCTACTATTAATCAGTTTCGTTGTTTCTTCATAGAAGCATAGATGTATTATATTTAATCTATGATAGAAGGCTGTAGGCCTATGTGTTTTCTTATCTGTTACTTTATATATTTCCAGACTGCAGGACCAAAACTGCAACGAACTTAGGACTGTATTTTTTACAGTTTAATTACACCATCAACGTACCGCTCACAAACATCTACATTACGGTATTTCACACATTACCTAAATAAATTAATAAGATATCAATACCTACCAGGTATTTATTTGTAAGTAACTGTTTAAGTATATCTGTATTTTACTCTGTATTGAGGAAGTGGTGAGAGAGTTAGCTTTTGAGAAATGACCAGGGAAAGAGAACTGTGGAGAATGCGGAGGGTGGACTACCTGAGGCCACTGCAGAACCACCCTGGTGTAGACTTTCATTGTGGCATTTATAACGCTTCGATGATATTTGCCAATGGACAGGTTTTGGTGTAGACTTTCATGGTCGCCAAATGAATATGGCTCGCAACAATACACAACCATTCTGAGAGCGAGAAATAATTTTTAATATTTGATGTAAAACAATGTGGACAAAGCAACGCTGCTGAACTTCAGTACGTGGGGGATCATGACAGACTCGAGTAGATAATGTCGGGAGGGGGGTTTTGCCTCAGAATGTAGGCCTAGGTGCTATCATTGACTACGTTCATAGCATGCACTCCCGGCAGTTTCAAAGGCTACGACTTTAGGCTGTCAGCATCGAGGTCTCGCTTGTCAAACGTTAATCGTAGTTTACGTAGCCCGCTCCATTTGAAGTCCGATAAAAGCGAGAGAGGTTTTTTTAAGTCAAGTATAGGTAAGTTAAGGACTTGAGCTCTTTGATTCGCTTTTACATTTTTATTACCAGGGGGACCGAGCTTAAGCTCGGTAAAATTATTACTTTCGTTTCTCACACAAAGCTCGTTCGCTCCACTCACTCGCCAGGCTTAAGGTTTGCTGCATATTTGTATGATTTCCCTAAAACCACAGGTTAAAGATGTAACACATTGGTTTATTTTATCTACAGTTATCAGCTGATTTTTGTTCAATTTAAAAATCTCCATAAAGATAACATCTTTGAAGGGCTCTAGCGCAAAAACCGGATTTTTCCCAGCTATGGGACCAGCTCCGATCGATTTATGGTGGCCAAAATCCCCATATTCAATAAAAAAATCAAAAATCATTGGAGCGAAAAAAACTTTGCCCGTACAACCGGAGCTTGTTTTAGAGTATAAGATATATTTTGAATTAATATCAATTTATAATGGTCTAAAGTTTATTAACTTTGAATCATTATATTTCAATATCGATTAAAAATATAAACAAATCTAAAAGCGAGTCGAGTCGAAGAGCCTAAGTCTTTATCTTTTATTTAAAAACTCTCTCACTTTTGCACTTGTGCGGGAGAAGCACTTTAAGTCGTTCTGAGAGGATTCCGCTCTTTCACCCCACTAATATTACAACCACATTAATTGACATGAAATAGCTCATAACCACATTAGCCGTTTCAAATCGAAAGAACTAAACATTACTATTGCCTGAAACCCAGTATTTAATTAAGACTAGAAGTAATAAATTTATATGTCTTTTGAGGGTTCAAAGAAGTAAGTTTTATTAGTGATTTAGCTTATGTCATGTTTTGATTTTAAACTACTTATTATTATTATGTGGAATACATTTTTTATGATGAAAACAAAGGAATCCTAAAGATATATGTCTGAATCACTGGGAGAAAATTATTCATGAATAGAATGGCACTAGAAGCTTGGAATCCGCGGAATCCATTGCTCCTTACAACTTGTCCAAGGGATGACAAAATATGAAAATATGCATCTAACTTTTGTAAAATAAACTTTATAATTGTTTCTATCCACTTTTATTTGTCACATAAAGTTAATAAGTTAAGTTTGATATTAAATAATAATACATGCTCTTATTATTATTTTGCGACCAATTATTATTATTATTTGCGACCAATGTGTAACAATGATTTATTAAGAACATTATACTTGTCTATCGTTCATAGCCGGTTAGATTATGGGATATCTTTTTGGGGTGGGACATACATTACGAATTTAAAACCAATAGTAACTCTCCAAAAACAGTTTGTACGACTTATTACTAAAAAAGCTCGTGATGAACCATCCTGGCCTCTGTTTACCTTTTTGAAAATTTTACCTTTAAGATATATGTTTGCGTACAAGATTTTAAAAATATTCTTTGTTAGGAGTAGAGGTGCGAATGATGAAAATGAATATAAAACTAGATTAAGAACTGTGACTGATTACTTGGTACCAAGACCTAAGAATACATTTTTCACAAAAACCTGTAGTTTTCTTGCTCTAAAGATTTTTAACAGCCTTCCAGCAGACTTAAGGCAAGAATTAATTTTAAATAAATTTATAAGAAAATTGAGAATTTGGTTGTTTGTGGTTGATGATATAGAAGAATTGTGCTTTAATATAATATGCTAATTGTTGGATTATTATTGTTATCATTAACTTTATTCGAAACTGTAACAAGAGCTAATTTTTTTGTATTTCGGTAAATGTTGAGGTAGGCCTAGTCGTTTATTTGATTTATTTATTTTTATATTGATGTAAATTTTGAGTATTATTGTGTATGCATGAGTATGAGTGTATGCAAATATTCATAGGTTTTAGTCTCTTAGTTTGAAGGGCAAAGAAAATAAATTGATATGGCATATTTGTTCTATTGTTTTTCTCATAGTTTATAGTAATATATGTATGTCTGTGTATCTATGTAAGTGTATGCATATGTGTGTAGTTATGAATGTAAATGTATATTTTTTATGTGTTAAGTAAACATCTTGACAAGGAGGAACAATTTATTTTGTGAAGGCTACAAAGCTGTTTTAAAGTTAATTCTCAGTATAATAGTAATAAGTTTTTCTCCCAATAGTGAGTTTGAAATTTTATTTTATTTATTATTTTACTTGTCTTGTCACTGCTATTATAAATTAAAAGTGTATTTTGAGGAGCCTCCCAACAGGCATTGCCTTGGAGGCCGAAGTACCTTTCCAAAATGGAACAAGGTCAGCTTGGCTTATTTAAATTGTATGATATTTTATATTTTATCTGTATTTTTGTAAGCCTATAAGATCTTTATTGTAATTTTTGTATCTATTTTGGAAATAAAATTATTATTATTTATTATTATTATTTGAAACACCCTGTATGCGATGTAAAACTAAAAATTCTAGAGATACTTTGTGATACTTATCACTTATATTACAGTTTTTGTATTCTTCATCTTATTTTGTAATGCGAAAAATTGAAATATTTTAACACCCTGCATTATAAGGTGAATTTTAATTTCACATTAATTTAAAAATATAGTGTATGTTATATTTATATGAGTAAGTTTTTATTGTTTTGCAAATATTATTAGCCTGTGCTCAGGCTATTTATTTATAAATCAATTTATAGAAAACGGGTAATTTTTCTTGTACAAGCGAAAAAGAATTGAAAACTTTCACATTTTCTGCTAAATCTTATTCACAGTTGTTACTGCACCAGTCAGTATTGGAAAAATAAAAAAAAATCGTCAATTTTCTTGTAAGTATTAAAATAGATGTATTATTTTCAACAATTAAAATTCTCTAAATTATTCGATGCAAGTAGACTTATTTTAGCACAATATTATCATGGGCTGCTTCTACAATCACTCTGCTACAATACTAGAATATAAATTTTAGGAAATTACTATGTAATTTATTCATTAATAAATTAAAGAAGATTATAAAAATAGTGTTCTTATGATTTATTACACCAATACCATTATTTATTTTTAACCACGGTACATTAAATTATAACATAAAATTCAACAAACAAACAAACAAACAGTAAATAAGATTATTTCTTACTTTTATGGCAAATTGACTTTTTGACTTTTGGAAAATTGTTAAATTTGAATCTTTTAGGCCTAATAAAGGCTAGCTTCTCATCACATTAAATTAGCACCAAGGGATTTTATTTAGAAAAATACAATTCTTTTTAAATAACGTATTCTCTTCTTATCCCCTGTTTTCTATATTTTTTATTATATAGTCTAATTTTAAAATCACACATAAGTTAAAATATTTGACAAGAAAGAAAAAAACTATGTTTAATTATTAGTTATTAATTTATGCATATATTTGTATCGAAATTCTTTCACAACAATTGCTCAATTTCAACATTTTTCGTTTACTGTTATGGCACATAGAAGCCACAAATTTAGATTATACTTTGACCATATCTAGCTAGGTCTTACTATAGGTGCATCCATTGGTCAATTTCAGTATAGTAGTTGTTAAAAAACCCAACTGTGAAAATACACAATTACATACATTTTCTAATTTCTAGTTTTTTGTGATTTTGTTTGATCCGGTAAAAGTACTGACATACCGATATAAGTTTTGTCAGGATTATATTATTTTAGATACCCTACATGCCCTTTGAGATTTTGTAGCATCTCATCCCTTCACCCTTAAAAAGGGACGTAATTTCAAAATTTCGATTTCAATTTTTACTAAGGGTTATTAAAACGGATTCATGGGAGATATTGAAAGCTTTTTTTACTATTGATTGTGAATGTTATGTATTAAACCGTTTTGTTGCTGTCTTTAATGTCTAGCTCTTCTGTGGAACTAACCTATTACATACTCGACTTTTAATTATTCTACAAATTTAGGGGGCATGGGGATATTATATTTGTATAAAAACTTTTTGAGCTGTATTTTTTAAAATTAGTCCTATTTTTCAAATGGACTAACCAAATATTTTGAAATATTTTTTTAAAACCCCTTAGTAGTAAATATAAATAAGTAGTAGTAAGTAGTAAAATATAAATAATATATATAATACTAAATGCATAGTTAATCATGAATTTATAATAGAGTATTGACATTTATGTACGTAGGCTACGTAAGATCTCACAATATTGTTATTTCCATTTAACCTGCAGCACTGAATATGTATTACCCATGAATTTTGCATATTCATTGCATTTCTAATTAACAAGCCTATGAGCAAAACATTATTTATAGGACTATCCAGTGGCACGGTCGTGTCACGTCGCCAAGTCCCACCCAACCAAACAGACGACGTGTGCCTATATAGACACAAAGCAGAATACAGCCAACTTTCACTTCTCAAAAGGTCACAAAAGGCTACAATTGACCCTTTTTTCAATTTCCATCCATTTAACTGGGTTGAACACTAAAAATCACCAAGCTTACTTTAAAAACTCTCAGTATAGTAAAATATATGCGTTCAAAAGTAGCCTAAAAAAGTCAGAAATGTGGTTTCCTACACACAACAAACTTTTTTAATTTTTAAGCAAAGCTACAGCCTTTATCACTGATGGGAATCTCACAAAACTTTGCAGGAATCTTCGTATTTGTATGTAGTACAAACCTTTGTGTACAAAGATAAAGTTTATTCACTTTAAATATCACAAAATAAAACAAATATGAGATTTCTTAAAACACTTTGTTTACATTACGTAAATGTAAAAGGTAAACAAATCAGACATTATTATTTGATTCGTTAAAAAAAAAAAAAAAAAAAAAAACAAGTAAAACATCTGGTATAATATTAGTTTATATGATCAGCTGACATTTATAGATTGTGTTATACAAAAATTATTTTACTTAAAATTGTTTTGGCTTTCGTACTAGCCAACAAATTAATTCAAATTATCTGTATGACTGAATTTAAAATTAAAATGTTTTGATCTTCAGACCTAGAGAATCTTGAGTATGCTCACTGTTGTAACTTAATTAATATTACAACTGTGTAAGTTTCTGTTGGTTAAGTTACAACCCAAAAATTAACAACACATTCAATCAAAACTCACATAACTAAACCAACCAGGAAACATTTTTCTTCCAAAACAGTTAAATATATATATATATATTTAATGTTGTTAACTCTGCAATGCATAAAGTAAAATAAAAACATGAAGACATAAATATTTATCTAAACTAGTGACGAAGAGACTATACGGTGCCAAAAAAGATTGATCGTCCTCCTCCACCTATGCATCAATATGTGCATTAGTTTTTATGTTAACTTTTCAGTGTATTCAGCGTGGGGCCATACATTAGTATTTTTATCTATTAAAGCAGCTAAATAGCTAAATTCTACCGTATAAACGACAGCAGTTGTTCCTATGTAAGCCAGACAAACGAATACAAACAGTGTTCTGTTCAACTTTAAAGCTTTTAATTAAAACTGTTTTCCTACTTCATGATTTTATTGTTAAAACCCAAATGGCCAAACATGATAAAAAATAATGATATCATACCCAAAAACACAAAGTGTTGAGGGGTTGCCAAGTCCTAAAAAGGTATGATATCAAAATTTGTTCCAAGTCAATGGCATTGGTTTTAGAATAGCTAATAGACAAATCGATTCAATTTTTTATTGCTTGGTAAAAGTTTCGTAAAACATTATTGTTTTATTTTGAAACTGCACTTGGCTAACAGATGTATAATATTTTATTTTATTTTTTATTGAACTGTATGTAAATTCAGCATTTCCCCATTCATCGCATTCATATCCCCATTAGTAAATAGGCCTAATTTTGCTAATACATCTGCTGGCCAAGTACGGTTTCAAAATAAAACAATAATGTTTTACGAAATTTTTATCAAGCAATAAAAAATCGAATTGATTTGTCTATTAGCTATTCTAAAACCAATGTCATTGACTTGGAACAAATTTTGATATCATACCTTTTTAGGACTTGGCAACCCCTCAACACTTTGTGTTTTTGGATGATATGGATTATCTAAATGCTATTCATAGAATACGTAGCGAGATTATTTTCATAACAACTTATAAAATCTTTTCATAAAGATGATTTATTATTCTGGATGTTAGAAGACCACCATTTTAAAACAAAGTAAGTTTAATTTCATTTTATATTCATCGTATAAGAAACATTTTGGTCTTTGCATACACTCATCGATACCTAATACAGAGATGGGTATAGAGTGTGTAATAATAAACACATATTAAATCAAAAATAAAACCTAACACATATTATAAATTTAATATCAGAGAGCAACATGAGACCATATTGGATGGTTTCAGGAATAATTCACAACGTTTGACTCCCTAGACAGACCGTTCAATCTTTGAAGTAGTCTTTTGTTTACTGACTTCAACATGGCGGCGTTATTGAACTTTTACTTTCATAAAGTTATACTTTGTTTGATATGTGACCAACGTGATATTTTATAACTAAAAAAGACGGTATTGTTGACAAATTAATTAATAATTTATTTTTATTGTTGATTAAATTAAATCATTGCACAGTATTGTAAAAATAAATAAAGGATTTGAGGGAAATTATTACATTTTTAAATAGCATAGATAATAAAGAAGTATTCATAGAGATTTCCGGAGAAATACTATAGTTTTTAAAAGCCTCGTCAATGTGCAAATGTCATATGCACAAAACATAAATATCATGCACATGCCATGTGAAGTAAATATCATATGCAAATTCAAAATACCATGGAATAAATTATCTATTTATCTTAATCTGGTTTTAATATTTAGCAATACGTTGACTATGGAACGATATTTCTATAGTTAATGTTAATACCAAATGGTAGTTGCTGATCATTTTGCAATACGAATTACTTTACACTTTACAGTACTTTATATTGGGCGATCCATGTAAATATTGCAATGTGAAATAATGATAGAAGAAAATGTTTTATTATTTTTAACACGTTTAGGGTAAAAAATATGTTAAAATATCATAATATCCATAGTATTTTTAATTTCTACTCCAAAATTAGTTTTTTCGATGACGGACTGGTTGACATTTGTTTAGAGCGTTATACTGCTTCACCTGCAGCCTCTGGCCTAATTTAGTCTTTTGGCCTTTGGCCAATCTTTCCGGTGTTAGCTGTATTATTGTCCTCCCGTCTGTTTAGCGATGAGTCGCGAGGTGGAATATTACTGTGTAGCGTACATGGTCATTACTTAATGCAATAAGTTGAAAATATTGTATGTTTTAATAAATGTTTTAACATTGTGCTAACATATATAAACGTGTAAGTATCCATTACTTATCATGTTTAAACATGATTAGTCATGAATACATTTTCATATGGGTTAAGCTATAAATTATTATATTTTTACAATGGATAAATAAGAAAACCCAACCCAACTTATTTTTAAGGAAAATAATAATTAATAATAATATATTCTTATATTTGTACCAAAACAGATTTAGTGTAATAGAAAGTCAAAATCTCTGTTAAGTAAAACCTTTTTTAAGGTCCTTATGAATAATGAAAATGGAAATTGAGAGGATTTGCAAACCTATCTTAATTTTTATTTGATGAATTCTGATATGATGTTAAAAGCCAAACATATGTATTACAAACAAACAACACGATCCTCTTTGTTGTATTTTATAATTATGTAAGTTATGAAGTGATTCTCAAGGTTAAAGTAATGTCTCGGAATTTAATGAAGTCAGAGCCTAAACGCCAGGTTAACATAGGCTCATCGCTAAAAACTTTGCCGTTAAATGGTTACCGCTCCTAGATCTTGAGTCTAAACATCAGGTGATTGCGGCGTCATCGCTAGACTAATGTCGCGGAATGTCACCGCACCTGGGCCTCGAGTCTAATTGGGCCCGTTGGACAGCAGCCAATATGTCTGGCTGCAACCGCAATATTCCGGCACGTAAATCTTCGGTACTCCTAGCAACTTTGTGTCGACTTTTTTGCGTAAAGAATTGACGAATTTTGTTCTTAGGGACTCGATTTTGAATAATAAAATTATGTTTTTTTATTAAGTTATTATGAACTCGAGAGGAAATACGGGAATTTCGTAGAACTTGTAATAAAACCGTTATTAGTCATGTATAAAATCGTATAATTAAACCACTGAATGTGGTAGTTCTATAAGGTTTCAGCCATTAGTCATTTCCAATAAAGACGAGTGACTCAAATTTTAAAGACTAGCTTGTTAAGTCCACTCACTCAAGCCCAATACTAGCTCGTTCGTTCGTTTTGCTTACTGTGGCACTCTATTATAAATTTTGTTCAACCGAAAGTTGAATCTGTAACACGTGGGTTTTATTACAGTTTTTTGATCATTTTATCATCAATACAAAGATTTGTTTTATTTTATTTAATCATTTTTCAAGAAATTGCATAATTAATTTATATTTTCAACTTGTTTTTCCAGACAATCGTAATCACATGCATACTCTATGTTTCAAAACGTGATATTTTTTATTATAATATCAGTTAGACCGAAAATCATGCAGAAATTTTTACTACAGCACATGGTACTTTGTTAGTTAAGTCAGGTGATCTAATTAATTCTCTTGTTTCAATTTTTGACCTCATATACTAATGATACAATTTTTAGAATTTTTATTTTAAGATTACAATATTAGAGATTTCCTATCATAGGAATATTTTTGTGTATTAAATTTATATCATATTTGAGTTGTTTTAAAAGTTTGGAGAAAATTTTTAAAGCAGTTGGATATATACTAGTCTTTTCTTTGCTCGAAATCGAGCAATTTATATTCATGTTATACAAAAGTAACATTTTGTTCTAAAATCAACGACATCCGACCAATTCAATTTTGTGAAAATCAGTAATCACAAAAAGAAACTACACGTAATTACAGATGTACATTAGTACATGTACAGATGTTTAGAATGTTCAACCCAAACCCAATGTTATTCTAATGTGAAAATTTCAAATTTAATGTGTGTAGCCCGCTTATTTTATGTCCGATTGTCATCATATTTTTCGGAAACAACTACAGACCAAGCCCTATCCAACGACACCAAACACTTGAATATCGGTTGAAAATTGTAGGGGGAGATCTCAACACAAAAAAAAAACCTTAGCGTATTAAATAAGTATATATTAAATTGTATATTTTCATCTTCCATATACTTAAAACACATAAACTTTTCTCAGTAAATTCTATTGATCTTGGAAAAATCTAATTAGGATTATCTAACCCCCCAGTGTGGACAAATTTCACCACTCAAAGGGTTATCCTCAGACGTAACAAATGATCGCTTCATTAAAAGCAACATGTGAACACGACTTAAGAGGCTTGAAGTATTTGACAAATCGCTGCTTCAGGAGATAATTCCTTTAGTTAATGTCTGGTACACCACAGGCCAGCGATCAAAGGTCGAAGGGGAGTAAACTACACGACGGTGGAAGTTGACGGAGCGGCTGGCGGGCTGCCGACGCCACGCCGACGCCGCAGACGCTCGCTCTCACACTAACATGCACCATGTGGAATCCGACGGTTATTTCTGTTGTTCGTACAATAATAGTAGCCCTTGGTTCTACAGTGTCTCGTCTTGTAAGATTTAGGAAAATTTATGATAACTGGTAGGTATCTATTTAACAGTGCTTTTTTATTTTACAATAAAGGTATAATTTTATACTCTAAAACAAGTACTGTTTGTACGGGCAAGTTAATTTTTTCTCTCCAAATATTTTTTATTTATTTTTTTTTTAATATGGGGGTTTTTGCCACCTGGAATCGATTGGAGTTGGTCCCATGGTTTGAAAAAATCCGGGTTTCGTCCTAGAGCCCTTCAAATATCAAATAGTAAGGTAAAGGCACCAGTAGTGGACAGTATAAGGAGAAGAAGGGGTTTGACTAATAATTGCTGGTAAATTTGAGTACCTACAATGGTTTTAATAAATGGAGGTGAAAGCTCAATTAATTTTGTTTGTAAATTAGTCAATAAATGTAGTTTCCAGCATAAATAATCTTGTATGAACTTATAAAATAAAGTGATGCACATATTCCAGTAGTGGACAGTTAACAAAAAAACGTACCAGTGGCAAATAGAAAAAAATGACCCAAATATTTCTGTTATTACAGATTGATATAGTTTATAAAACTCTTTAATCTAAAAATCTTTAAGTCTTACTAAAATTAAGAAATTCCAAGCTTACCTCCGTAATAACGTGAATGAGGGTGACCTATTAAATCACAAATTTCAGTAGGCCTCAAATAAAAATACTCTTAAGCGATTAAAAATAAAGCATTATCAGTAACCTTTGTTTATAAACAAAAATAAAATGATCAAAGATTATTTCAACAAAAATATTACTACTATGGACCCCCCCAGAGTGCGTTTTCTGACCTTTGCCCTTGGGGTTCGCCACCCGGCCTACCCCGCCCGGTCCTAGCATTCCCCCTCCCCTCCCCCTACCCTCATGCTACCCCGCCCGACCCTCCCGCCCTCGCCACCCGCGGGCCGCACTTTTGGACTTTGACCTCTGGGATTCTCCACCCGCCCGGTCCTAGTATTACCCCTCCCCTCCCCCTGCCATCATGCTACCCCGCCCGACACTCACACCCCCCGCCCTCGCCCCCGCGACTGACTCTGAATAAAATTTATTTCTCTGACTGGGTTTCGAACCCGGGTCTCCTAGTTGGTAGGCAAGCGTCTTAACCACTGGTCCACGCCAGCATCTGTGTAGGAACGGATTTTAAAGTCTAATATGTCAAAGTAACTTTGAAAAGGGTTCTTGCTTTTCATGTATAAACCTAATATGATGCTAGTTTGTTAATTCTATGCTTTAGCGTAATACTTTTTTGTAGTTTATTAGAGAGTTAGTTTGCTCGATCGCTCCTAGGGTGCAGGGAGGGCGTCTTCTTGCGTTTCATCATGCTTTCATGTTAGTTCGTCCATTCTCTCCTACAAGCGCTATCGGCGCATAACGTCATCATTTTTAGTTCGATCGTTTTCTCCTAGAGTGCAGGCCGTTCGTTTACGTCACTTTTTGCGCTAGTTCCTCCTTTCTCTCCCAGGAGCGCTCAAGTCGCTTGTGACGTCATGATTCAGGAGTGCCAACATGTAAATAATTTTAGAAAATGGTTTTGGAAAATATATTTTAAAATAATATTAGGAAATAATGTTGTAAAATATTTTTAGAAAATAATTTTGGAATTAAGTTTTAGATTGAAATATAAATTATTTTGTAGTTGTGCTTTATTAACCTTGTGAGACACAACTGTACTTTCATGAATAGACAAGCTTACTCTTTTCAACACGACCACCCAACCATATTTAGCAAATAAAATTTACTGTGTAATACTCTCTTTTGCACACACCTCCATGATTAGACAAGCTAATGTATACTTATTTGTAAAACACTTGTGAAATAATAAGACATTGAATGTATAACACAAACACTTTATTTACACACAGTTAAAACTATTTACAAATTATTTAGATCTATTTACAAAATTAAATAAATTCTATTCCAGTGCCGTCACCTCGGTACAGTAGAGACAGCTCTGTAGTGTAGCTCTTCAAGACGTCATCTGTGAGGACGGCGAGGAATCGCCGTGGAAGGTATACGTTCAAGAGAGTGTCATCCCCAGGTGATTGGAGTATGGCGCACACAGCTTCGCCGTAACGTGTTTGAGTCTTTGAAAAACGCTGTATCTTGTACGGGACATTCTGACGAAGATCTTGAAGCCGGGTAAATAGTGGAGCGTTACAATTGTTGAGACGTCCTTTCAGCTCTGCCATGATGTTGACGGTATCACTTTCACTGGTCGAATGGTAATATGGTGTTACTCCGCCGCCTTTTTACTGGTTATGATATTGAACAAGTTTCAACACGTTGTTCAGGGCACACATCATTTTAGACTTTCCATGAAACAAACAGAACACTGGTGAAGTTTCGAGGGTTTTCAAGGAAGGATAATTTTCCAAGTCCAACACCAGACTGTCAGTAAAACTTTCTCTAAGGTATTTCACTTTTTCCAAACCTTTCATGTACACTATGGAATTTCTAAAGAGAGGCTTCAAATGTCGGTTGAGAGCTTGAATGGTGATATCTCCGTCTTGCCAACCGATGCCGTGATAATTTTTGGTAATCCACGCACACTGTTTCTTGATTTTCGAATCCAGAGTAGCGTAAGGGTGGGGCGATCTTACAGTTCAGTGTTGTATAACTGTACCGTCGACCGAAGCGATAGCAAACTCTTTAATTATAAAATTATTACTAGAGTCTTTGAAACCTTGAAAGTCGACAAACAACTCCATGACCGACCCACAGCAATGGTGTACATCGAATGAAAGTTTGGTTCCTTCACCCTCGGAAACTCCCCACTCTGGAAACTCCCTCACCCTGGAAATCCCCACCACTCTTAACCAATTGGCGATTACAACATGTTACAAGTACATTTAGTACACATCAGGTATACAAATATCATACATGTGCTGAACACTATTAAAATAAACAATTTTTCTACTATGGAATCTATCGAACAAAATATCATTTTTCTCGAAACAAAAGTTCTTTGTATATTTAACACTGTCTAGTTGTAATCTACCGTGACGTTGCGGTACCTATCCACCTCTATGACGTTGCAAAATTCACCGAGTACGATACAGTTGACTGCTTCCGTGAGGGAGGTGGCAAACTTGATTTCTACACGTAGACTGCCTCTCTGGACCAAATTCCAGTGTGATCCTGTCGCTAAATCGGGTGTCAAATCAAAAACATATAGACAGTAGCCGTTAGGGTACATGTCTCTAGAAATCCCGTTTCCTTGGTTTCGGTTGTGGATCCCGCTACCTGAAAACAACGTGTTGTAGCAACATGTGTACAACTGCTGATTCGTGTAGTCGGGTTGTAACGCCTTGGCCGGTACTTGCTGTCCGTTAACATACAAAGCCAGAAAGTTTATGTTGTAATGGCTAAAGTTGAACGGATTGCGTTCAAAGCTTCCATTGTACGCGCTATTTCCGACCAACCCCACAACCACACGTTTCGGCAACTGGCCCAAGTAGACATTGTCGATGGTTTTTCCCAGGACGTCACTGGGAATGGTGAACGCCTTCACTTCTACCCGTGTGATTGGTTACTTTGCCGTACATGATTCCAACATTTTTGAGTGTTTGATCAAGATCGTCGGGTTAATCTTTACTCTTCGCACCATCAGACTGGCTTCCATGATGTTGATCTTGAACTGTGACTTTGACATGAGACTGAAACTGTCACGGGACCTTACAAATTTAATTTTTAGTTCCACACCGTTCACTAGATACTTTCTTTGGTGGAAAACGTCTTCGTGTATGTAACCCATCATGTCAACGGGGCGGCTGTTGGCAAAGTATCTACGCCTTTCCTTCAACCCTTGGTTTTCATCTTCTGTTTTATCCATTTGACCGGCGGTATCGTCTTCCCAGAGTGCCATGTTAAGGTGTGTACTTTTCGCACCATCGTCGTAGTTTAAAAGTGTTTCGATGAAGGCGCGGTACGCATACGTGTTTCCATTTGCCGATACAAGTTTCTGGTTAAAGTACACTTCCACCTGACTAAACATGGAATGCAGGAAATAGTTTACGGGGCCGACTTTATCGCAGTTAGCGTCAAGCAGCTCATTGTCATCTTGCAATATTCTCGCTTTTACGCAAAGTAATGTTTGCGACAAGTCCAAATACTCGTCACCGTGACCGGGTACGACGAATTCGATGGGTGATTCGTCAGTGAGAGATGATAAAGGCTTGTATTGGACCCACTCACCCCGGTCGATGCTCGTTTGTGTAGGCGGTAGAGAAAACAAGTCCAATTCAGTTTTGGAACATTCAGATGACATATTGTGCACGTAGGCCATTATGAAAAAATATCAGCCGGGTGTTTCAGAGTCTTCTTTTTTGTTGCTTTCTTAACATCCGTCTTCTTTTTCTTTGTTGGTTTTTTCTTCTTGTTCGTTTTGTTTTCCTTCTTGCACGTCGGGTTTTTCTTCTTGGACGTTGGATTTTCCTTCCTGATGATGTTCACTGTACGAGGTTTCGGCACAGACTGAGCGATCGCAATGAACTACCGGTAGATATAGGCATTGGAGCGCGGTCGCCGAAACCGAAAATCCCGCCGACACTGGACATGTTCACTCTGCGATGGCTCGGAACAGACTGACCCGTTCACCGCGTTAAATCTAAGATGCTGGAAGCCGAGATCCAAGAATTGAACTTGGTCGGGTACCCCTCCCATTTTACTAACAACTTTCGAGTCTTACCAGAGCCTTTCATCTCCAGTATCTTCTCAATTTTATAAAATTTGTCTTTTGGGACAATTATTTTTTGAAGTTCTTCACCATAAAATATGCCGTCTATTGTTTCACCAGCCAAATCTTGCAGCTCGTATACAGGAATTGGGTGTCTAATGACACGGACGACTTTGAAAATTTCCTTTGTCCAGTTGCTCTCGTAGACCTTTGCGAAATGTTTCTTTTCCTTTGATATCCTTACAGTATCACCCACTTTAAGTTTTGGGGTTTTGTAAGTTTCTTGCTGTGAATACAACGTTCGCCACACTTGGAGGACGTTTTTGTCATTAACACTTGCTGGCGCCATTTTGATTGCCGAATGCACGGTATTGTTGTAAGCTCTAACCAAATCCTGAACAACATCTACAAAACGAAAAGTGTTTTTATGGGTAAAGTAGCGCCACAATCTTGTCTTTATGGTTTTTATAAACCGTTCTACTACAGCGGCTTTCGTATCAGGATTACGAGTTGTGTAAAAAGTGATTCCATGTTTTGTGAAGAACCTTTTGGATGCAATCGAGACAAACTCTCGCCCCTTGTCACACTGGATACTTTTTGGTTTTCTTCCTTCAACTTTGAAAATCGACTCAAAAGCTTCATTAACTTCTTTGGCTGTCTTTTTCTTCAACGGTCTCAACCAGGCATACTTTGAAAACACGTCAATCACCACAAGTAAATAGCCGACACCGTCATTGTATTTCGCTATGTTTCTAAATACGGCCAAGTCGGCCTGCCACAAGTCATCAATATTATTTACAATGTATCGGTTTCTAGCAAAGTTTTTTCGTTTTTGTTTATGCAAGGTGTAAGGGTCTTGGGACATTAACCATTCCATGGTCATTTTAGGATCTATTGTATTCTTGGTCTTTCTTATTAGTGGTTCACTTCCGGTAAAACAGGTAGAGCTAGTTGGCTCGTAGTATAACTTTTCCAATTTCATGGTTGTTGCAGGTTTAACATTGCCCAGTTCCGTGTCACCAACCTCCTTTTCTTCTCTACAATCTTTGGCGTAATCGTTTTCTTTCGACGCGCTGTAAGCGAAGGAAAGGCGGGCCTAGGCGACAAAGTCGCTACTGGTTGCGGTTGCTGTCTGCGTTGAGGGTTACCAATAAACTCTTGGGGTACGTTAATTTCACGTAAAGCGTTCCCAAACTGCACCCATCCAACAGGGCCAGCCGACGTCTTCTTGCATCTTACAACGTCACACACCAAATCTACAATGTTTGAGCTGGGGATAGGTGCTCCATTTATACTCACAGTGCCATAACGGTCCCACGTAATTAGGTCATTTTCACAAAGTCTATCAAACAAAAGTTCTCCTTTTGTCTTGAATGCTTTCGGAATAGTTCGTAAGATTTCTTCTCTAAAATGGTTGGTCAATGTGTGGTTACCACTAGATGAAATAGGTATCTCCACAGGTTTACGCAGTTCGTCATGAAAATGCTGTCTTCGTTGCAACATTTGTTGGTACTGCGTCCATTTCGTTCTATCGTCGAGATCGGTGGCATGCAGCAACTTGTTCATGTCATTTTCCAAGATGCTTAAAGATTCATTTTTCTGCCGCTGTTCATTCATACGTTGAAGGGCTTCGGGTGAAATCAGTACCATCTTCTTTGCATGATTCATCGTTGAAATAGTTGAGTGCCGTGTCGATAACCAAAGGAACTAGTGTGTTACAGTGCTTAACTAGAAGAGCTCTTTTGGACTTCCACGATCCTTTCGAATATGCTATGGACCTTATAGTATGTTTGTACCTTTCGAGTTTCCGCCTCACTTCAAGAGAAATAGGGATATTGCCGTTCAATATATTTAGAAAACACTCACATAAGGCGGTCACTAAACTTTCATCAGCTATACGTAACAGGGTTAGGCGAAGTGTAGGTTTCAACTTGATTATAACTCGCAGGAGCTCTAAATTGATGTTTACCGCTCGGGACATTCCACTCAACTGAACTGGTACCCCAGAAGGTCAGGGTATTTATCAGAAGTCGCTAGAAAAAAGTGTGACTGAGAGTATTGGTCCTTAAGACCGCGCGAAAGAAGAAACGATAAAAATTTTAATGGAAGTTTGCCTGATCCAACATGATTTACATGACTGAAGTATGCATACTATATAAAGTACAAATAATGGTGGGATGTAAAGCAAAAGGAGTTAAAACTCATATATATATATATATATATATATAGATATATATATATATATATATATATATATATATATATATATATATTGAAAATCAATAATCAACCTCAGTCGCAATCATGGATCCGAGGTGGAAACATCCTTTTTCAGCCATCATAAGTGGTCCTAGTATGGCTGGTAAAACACATTTTGTAAAGAAATTCATAGAGAATATGAACGAGATGAGTGATACGATATTTTCCTCCATTTCTTGGTATTATGGAGCTTGCGAACCTTCAAACATCAAAATACCTGTACAGTTCAAACGAGGATTACCAGACATAGAAGATTTGGAAGACTGCGGTAACCCTAAACTAGTTGTCATCGACGACATGATGAATCATACGGACCAAAAAGTGGTAGATTTGTTTACAAGAGGGTGCCATCATTGCAATATCAGCGTGTTCTACATAACTCAAAACATTTTCCACCAAGGAAGAGGGCAACGAGACATATCATTGAATGCGCAGTACATCGTATGTTTTAAGAACCCACGTGACAAGATGCAGATTCGCCATCTAGCACAACAAATATGCCCTGAGAACACTCGATTTCTTCAGGAAGCATTCGCTGATGCCACCTCGGAATCTCACGGGTATCTACTGATAGATTTAAAGCAGGAAACCCCTGACGAATATCGTTTCAGAACGAAAATATTTCCTTCTGATGAAATAAACTATGTTTATGTCCCTCGAAAATAACGATTTGAATACTTTTATCCTGTGGTTTTCTGGCTTCCAGCATCTTAGATTTAACGCGGTGAACGGGTCAGTCTGTTCCGAGCCATCGCAGAGTGAACATGTCCAGTGTCGGCGGGGTTTTCGGTTTCGGCGACCGCGCTCCAATGCCTATATCTACCGGTAGTTCAATTGCGATCGCTCAGTCTGTGCCGAAACCTCGTACAGTGAACATCATCAGGAAGGAAAATCCAACGTCCAAGAAGAAAAACCCGACGTGCAAGAAGGAAAACAAAACGAACAAGAAGAAAAAACCAACAAAGAAAAAGAAGACGGATGTTAAGAAAGCAACAAAAAAGAAGACTCTGAAACATCCGGCTGATATTTTTTCATAATGGCCTACGTGCACAATATGTCATCTGAATGTTCCAAAACTGAATTGGACTTGTTTTCTCTACCGCCTACACAAACGAGCATCGACCGGGGTGAGTGGGTCCAATACAAGCCTTTATCATCTCTCACTGACGAATCACCCATCGAATTCGTCGTACCCGGTCACGGTGACGAGTATTTGGACTTGTCGCAAACTTTACTTTGCGTAAAAGCGAGAATATTGCAAGATGACAATGAGCTGCTTGACGCTAACTGCGATAAAGTCGGCCCCGTAAACTATTTTCTGCATTCCATGTTTAGTCAGGTGGAAGTGTACTTTAACCAGAAACTTGTATCGGCAAATGGAAACACGTATGCGTACCGCGCCTTCATCGAAACACTTTTAAACTACGACGATGGTGCGAAAAGTACACACCTTAACATGGCACTCTGGGAAGACGATACCGCCGGTCAAATGGATAAAACAGAAGATGAAAACCAAGGGTTGAAGGAAAGGCGTAGATACTTTGCCAACAGCCGCCCCGTTGACATGATGGGTTACATACACGAAGACGTTTTCCACCAAAGAAAGTATCTAGTGAACGGTGTGGAACTAAAAATTAAATTTGTAAGGTCCCGTGACAGTTTCAGTCTCATGTCAAAGTCACAGTTCAAGATCAACATCATGGAAGCCAGTCTGATGGTGCGAAGAGTAAAGATTAACCCGACGATCTTGATCGAACACTCAAAAATGTTGGAATCATGTACGGCAAAGTATCCAATCACACGGGTAGAAGTGAAGGCGTTCACCATTCCCAGTGACGTCCTGGGAAAAACCATCGACAATGTCTACTTGGGCCAGTTGCCGAAACGTGTGGTTGTGGGGTTGGTCGGAAATAGCACGTACAATGGAAGCTTTGAACGCAATCCGTTCAACTTTAGCCATTACAACATAAACTTTCTGGCTTTGTATGTTAACGGACAGCAAGTACCGGCCAAGGCGTTACAACCCGACTACACGAATCAGCAGTTGTACACATGTTGCTACAACACGTTGTTTTCAGGTAGCGGGATCCACAACCGAAACCAAGGAAACGGGATTTCTAGAGACATGTACCCTAACGGCTACTGTCTATATGTTTTTGATTTGACACCCGATTTAGCGACAGGATCACACTGGAATTTGGTCCAGAGAGGCAGTCTACGTGTAGAAATCAAGTTTGCCACCTCCCTCACGGAAGCAGTCAACTGTATCGTACTCGGTGAATTTTGCAACGTCATAGAGGTGGATAGGTACCGCAACGTCACGGTAGATTACAACTAGACAGTGTTAAATATACAAAGAACTTTTGTTTCGAGAAAAATGATATTTTGTTCGATAGATTCCATAGTAGAGAAATTGTTTATTTTAATAGTGTTCAGCACATGTATGATATTTGTATACCTGATGTGTACTAAATGTACTTGTAACATGTTGTAATCGCCAATTGGTTAAGAGTGGTGGGGATTTCCAGGGTGAGGGGGTTTCCAGAGTGGGGAGTTTCCGAGGGTGAAGGAACCAAACTTTCATTCGATGTACACCATTGCTGTGGGTCGGTCATGGAGTTGTTTGTCGACTTTCAAGGTTTCAAAGACTCTAGTAATAATTTTATAATTAAAGAGTTTGCTATCGCTTCGGTCGACGGTACAGTTATACAAAACTGGACTGTAAGATCGCCCCACCCTTACGCTACTCTGGATTCGAAAATCAAGAAACAGTGTGCGTGGATTACCAAAAATTATCACGGCATCGGTTGGCAAGACGGAGATATCACCATATAAGCTCTCAACCGACATTTGAAGCCTCTCTTTAGAAATTCCATAGTGTACATGAAAGGTTTGGAAAAAGTGAAATACCTTAGAGAAAGTTTTACTGACAGTCTGGTGGTGGACTTGGAAAATTATCCTTCCTTGAAAACCCTCGAAACTTCACCAGTGTTCTGTTTGTTTCATGGAAAGTCTAAAATGATGTGTGCCCTGAACAACGTGTTGAAACTTGTTCAATATCATAACCAGTAAAAAGGCGGCGGAGTAACACCATATTACCATTCGACCAGTGAAAGTGATACCGTCAACATCATGGCAGAGCTGAAAGGACGTCTCAACAATTGTAACGCTCCACTATTTACCCGGCTTCAAGATCTTCGTCAGAATGTCCCGTACAAGATTCAGCGTTTTTCAAAGACTCAAACACGTTACGGCGAAGCTGTGTGCGCCATACTCCAATCACCTGGGGATGACACTCTCTTGAACGTATACCTTCCACGGCGATTCCTCGCCGTCCTCACAGATGACGTCTTGAAGAGCTACACTACAGAGCTGTCTCTACTGTACCGAGGTGACGGCACTGGAATAGAATTTATTTAATTTTGTAAATAGATCTAAATAATTTGTAAATAGTTTTAACTGTGTGTAAATAAAGTGTTTGTGTTATACATTCAATGTCTTATTATTTCACAAGTGTTTTACAAATAAGTATACATTAGCTTGTCTAATCATGGAGGTATGTGCAAAAGAGAGTATTACACAGTAAATTTTATTTGCTAAATATGGTTGGGTGGTCGTGTTGAAAAGAGTAAGCTTGTCTATTCATGAAAGTACAGTTGTGTCTCAAAAGGTTAATAAAGCACAACTACAAAATAATTTATATTTCAATCTAAAACTTAATTCCAAAATTATTTTCTAAAAATATTTTACAACATTATTTCCTAATATTATTTTAAAATATATTTTCCAAAACCATTTTCTAAAATTATTTACATGTTGGCACTCCTGAATCATGACGTCACAAGCGACTTGAGCGCTACTGGGAGAGAAAGGAGGAACTAGCGCAAAAAGTGACGTAAACGAACGGCCTGCACTCTAGGAGAAAACGATCGAACTAAAAATGATGACGTTATGCGCCGACAGCGCTTGTAGGAGAGAATGGACGAACTAACATGAAAGCATGATGAAACGCAAGAAGACGCCCTCCCTGCACCCTAGGAGCGATCGAGCAAACTAACTCTCTAATAAACTACAAAAACAGTACTACGCTAAAGCATAGAATTAACAAACTAGCATCATATTAGGTTTATACATGAAAAGCAAGAACCCTTTTCAAAGTTACTTTGACATATTAGACTTTAAAATCCGTTCCTACACAGATGCTGGCGTGGACCAGTGGTTAAGACGCTTGCCTACCAACTAGGAGACCCGGGTTCGAAACCCAGTCAGAGAAATAAATTTTATTCAGAGTCAGTCGCGGGGGTGATGGCGGGGGGTGTGAGTGTCGGGCGGGGTAGCATGATGGCAGGTTGAGGGGAGGGGTAATACTAGGACCGGGCGGGTGGAGAATCCCAGAGGTCAAAGTCCAAAAGTGCGGCCCGCGGGTGGCGAGGGCGGGAGGGTCGGGCGGGGTAGCATGAGGGTAGGGGGAGGGGAGGGGGAATGCTAGGACCGGGCGGGGTAGGCCGGGTGGCGAACCCCAAGGGCAAAGGTCAGAAAACGCACTCTGGGGGTGTCCATAGTAGTAATATTACATTATATTTGCAGAATAAGGAAATGATTACCTTTAAAAGTCGAAAGTGTCCACTACTGGTGCAGTTACCCTATATTTATGATTTTATTTTTAGCTAGTAAATTGATCAGAAAGATCAGCTGATAGTTGTAGATGCAAACATATGTGTTCTGCCAATTCGTATTTAACCCATGCTTCAACAAATTTAATACCAAAGTCACCTATTGGCCAGGCAAATGAGCTAAGTGAACTAGCTGTCCGAGCATAAGTTCGGTCCCTCTGGTATTAGTTTTTATCAGCCATGTTACACTAAAACAAAAAATCCGGAAAATGACCAAAATTTTGACATACTCTATGAATTGGATGTTTCGAGATACTCACATCGCGAAGTGATAATTTTGTTCGTCCATTTGTCATTTGGTTGTTTTCAATAATAATCTACTCATGGTAATAAATGTTCTAATATCTGAAACAAACATTCTTATAGAATAATTTTGTATACAACAAATTCATAAACTAAAATTCATTTGGCTATTTTCAATAATCTATATATTAATAGGCAAGCATGTTACGTTTCCTCCTTTTTTCTCAGCTTGTGTGCATCGTAGGAAAAATCCGCGAATACCGTTAGAAAGTTATAGTCCTGTAGATGAGCAGAATCCCGTTTTTATTTGCAATTGACTCCAGAGCTACGCCCCACATACTTTAAAAGTTCCAATGTTAATCTTATGGAGGAAGATTAATTGAATCATTAGACAGCTGTTGTAAAAAAAAACTGCTAGGAAAAGAGGAAGAACAGATGTTTCAGTTATAAAATGTTTTTAAACTTCTTGGGTCCACATCAACTGAAATTTTGGTCGAATTTCGACCAGGAGGCGATCTCTAGTAATCTACTAAAATGTAAGGTATTCATCTTTATATGCTATTAGTTAACTATTTGAGTTTTGGAATTTTTGAGAAAAATATATAGTAGGATAAACAACACTTAGAGTAATAGAATATGTAATTACAAAAAATTACATTTCACAATTCTAAAATAACATTGCTTAACCACTCTCATCTACGATGTTCCACACCCTGACATCGGAACCTTGCTATTTTGTAAAAAAATGTATTCATTCTTAGTTTAAAATTTATTGTTTGTGACGGTGAGTCTATGTTATTGTTCATTAAATTGTTGCGTACATACTCCGTCACTGATTAGTAAACAAAATTCTCGACGTTTCGGGATCTGTAATCTGATCCTTCAGGTGGAAGAAATGATGGAGTCAGTGATAGAAAATGTTCGTACAACTTACAACTTATTCATATTGAGTATAACCTGTTATAATTTATTATTTTGAGTATTTGTTAAATTCATAAAGCTACTTACTCCATGAGCCGAAAAAATTACCATTGGTTTTGGTTTTTGTTTTGTCAGCTTATCACTTTGTCTTGACCAATAATTTTATATTAATGACTTTTTAACATTTACATTCCTAATAATAATAGAGCTGTGTCAGATTTTCGATCACATATCCATCTCAAACCCTAAGAGAGGAGTTTTATCAAACTTTCTGGTCGTCTTCTTTTGTTTAAAACGTAAACCGGTGTTTTAAGGTTCAAAATATTTGACCCCAGAGAGGAGATGGACTTGGCACGGGGCCGCGCCAAGTAACTATTTCGGACCTTGTTTACCTAGACACTCAGTTTTCCAATTGCTTCCAACCGCAACATTGTCACAAGGAACTCTTTTTGTTCTGAAACACAGTTTCTTACCGTGGATGCATTTTATATGATGTAAAACAACGGTTGCCACAAAATTTGACCAGGATCCTACCTAGAAAAGTTTGAATATAGCAGCTAAAATTCCTTATATCATGGTAGTTATTAGATTAGATACTGTGTTTGGCCAATTAATTGATGCAAAAGAGGATTTGATGAATCAATGTAATTTAATGTTTTCTCTTCATTTTTGGCTTCAGACTGTTTTTTAAGAGGGGCCATAATGCCACTCTGTTCTCACAGATTGTCATGCAGTGCTTCACCTGCTCCGATTTTCCGAGTTAATTTAGTCCAATAAAAGTGGGAAGGGTTTTAAATAAAAGGTAAAGACTTGGGCTATTTGACCTATTTTATGATTTTTCCTTTATGATTTTATGAGGATTTTCTTGTACAAATTTTTTGTGGCGCGTATTAAATATGTATATATATCAGAATATCGTGCTACTTCACGTTAAAAACTAATGTAAAATTCTTTATATTATTGTGGTATATAACGGTTAGTTTTATTAAAACATCAGCTTGTATCGGGGAGTCAATAGATTGATGAAATACAACGGATTAGGTTTCATTAGAATCAGGTTTTGGGTCATAGACAGATAATCGCATTAGTAGTGCTATACGATGTTTTTATATCACTTTTGAAAAAAGCATCATGAATAGGAAAGTGAAAATATTGTTACAATGATTCATTGTATAATCTCTATCATTCTTAAGATCTTAAACCTCATTTCCAAACCTTTTATACCGTTGCAATATGTGTGCATACCCAACAAATACCTCATTTTTCAACCATTTCATATATACCAATCCCGGTATAAGGTGATATTTCAACAAAACAAAACCATCCTTAATAGCATTAAATTGCCTTTTGTTTGTGATTATATGATTATATCATATAATGATTAATTTTTATATCACGTGTTGATTTAGTGGAAATTAAAAAATAAAATAGTCAGTGACTTTTCAATCATCACATGAGTCATATACATCGAAATTAAGACTTTTATCAAATGAAGGAAAGGTTTATTTCACAAATAATTTAATTGATTAACATAAATAGCAAACGCCATATTGGTATTGTCAGATAATTACATTCATTTCATGCATCGAGACAAGAAAAAAACATCATACAAATAGGGGTCTAAAATCCATCGGTTAGCCGCTATCCGCCATTTTGTTTTTTTCGCGTAATAATTTTTATTTCTGTAACGGATGGTTGTATTCAGTTCATATTTGGTATGAATCTTTATCATACTAATGTACATTTTCAGGGAAAAAAGTAATTTTTTCTGTTGTGTATTTTCAAAATGGCGGCCATTTTTAATTTTCAAACTAAAATATCTCAAATTTGGTAAATTTCAAAAAAATTTTACTATGTAGAAAAAAGTTGCTAAATTAAATTATCTAACCAACAGTACCAAGTTTGTAAGGATCTGATAACAAATAACGGAGTTATTGCGATTTTTCTGTGAAAATAGCCATAATTTGCAATAATTATAATGCAAAATCAATTTTTTTTTTTTTTGAGAAAAATCGCAATAACTCCGTTATTTGTAATCAGATCCTAATAAACTTGGTACCGTTGGTTAGATAATTAAATTTGGCAACTTTTTTGTACAAAGTAAAATTTTTTTGAAATTTACCGAATTTGAGATATTTTAGTTTGAAAATTAAAAATGGCCGCCATTTTGAAAATACACAGTGAAAAAAATTAATATTTTTCCTAAAAATGTACATTAGTGTGATAAAGATTCATACCAAATATGAACTGAATACAACCATCCGTTACGGAAATAAAAATTATTACGTGAAAAAAACAAAATGGCGGCTAGCGGCTAAACGATGGATTTTAGACCCCTATTTGTATGATGTTTTTTTCTTGTCTCGATGCAAGGAACAAATATACAAAAGGGTTCCAGAGAGTTCCGGGACACCCTGTATATACTACACGGAATTTTTTTTATTTAATTAAGCTTCATTTCAATATAAATACTACTTTACAATTATTTTCTATACTGACGTTGTATAATAATATCTAAAACTGATATTTTTGTTTCCGATACTTCCAGTTAGTGTTCTCTTTGTTTTATTTGTATGTTATGTTCTCGTAAAATCAGCGCGACCTATCTTCTGATTTGGGTCAAACTGTCAATAACAATGTCGATTATCCATTACACGTTGTCTTTCATGGCTATAGAAAAAAGTTTACTGGTTGAAATTGCAATCGAAGATTGTAATCGAATTTTATGCTACACCAGACACTCTAAAACTGCAAGTCACAATTTAGTAAGATTTTCAGATTGTAATCGCAACTATATAAGAAAGAAAAGTTGAAAGGATAAATAAAGAGCAGAAGATTTTCTCAGCCCCATTAAGTAACATAGAAGAAATGTGATGTCATTCAATGCAACCGGCAATGTGTTCTTTGCAAACTCTGAGTAAAATTGGCACGTATTTGTTTGTACGTGTGGTGTTTGTACTTTGTTTGGAGAAACTAGATTTATCTTTACTTTTAAGACTTTTGTTTTAATTTTTTTATATTAGAAAACGTGGCTTATTTAATAAATCAAAATTTTTGTTGGTACTTAGTTCTAACTTAATTCCACATTGAAATTTCATGTCGCCCAAAATTGTAGTGCACTTGTAAGTAGTGTGTTTTGGTTACTTCTGCGCCGGAAGTCGTGCCATCTGCCGGAGCAGCTGCTCGAGCAGATGGCGTCAGATGCGGGGTGCAGATGGCGAGAGCATATGCCCTGAATTTGAAGTAGAATTGGGCATGAATTAAGAGTTAGTTGAAAACTAAAATTCAACTGTGTTAACTAAACTCTAAAAGTTGAACAAAAATTAAGAGTAAGATCAAAACTGAAATTCAACAGTTATAACTGGGGGCCTGGAAAGTATGTCAAGGTCATCCAGAGTAAGTTTTAAAAAAGCCTACCCAACTACCACCAGAAATAGTTTAAAGTTGAACTAGTTGGTGATAGTGGGATAATTCATTCGTGCCATGGGAGAGGTGTTTATTGTTTGAAAGTTGGCGATCGAATGAGAAGCGCCGCCTAGGGAGAGGGTTTATAAAATGGCAACCTTCCCCCACCACCCCTTCCCCTACTCCTTTAGACCAATAACCGGTTGCCGACTCTATGTGGTGAAACTGAATTAAACATGGCGGCCGCCATGGATAATTCTAACCTCAAACCTTAGCTTAGCTGAAGAGAATAGAGGAGCATGAAGTAGGAATTGTGGTGACAGCGCTTATATGAGGAATAGTAGGGGTAAAATAAAAAAAACTTGTTGAACACAGTCGATAGGTGTAACAAGTTCAAAGTTGTTGAATTGTAACATAGAATGCAAAATGTTGTAAATAACATTATCATCAACATTAACCTGCGAAGTCTTTGAGTATAATGGGTTAAAACTGTACTTCTTCCTAACTCTATTTAAATTAGTTCTACACTTTGAAATTGAAGGTTTAGAAGTACTTCGTAATATGTGTTGTGTTCGCAAAAGCTTTAATTTTAAACATTGTGCAGTCATCATAACCGATGTGTTAAGTTCAGAAGTTAAAATAAGACTGAGATATAAAATGAAGTGTAAAAGAAATTGAAACAGAAAGCCAGAGTAGTAATTTTATAGGTTAGAATTTACGAAGGCTATTCAATGGATAATTCTAACCTCAAACCTAGTAAGTGAAGTAGTCATAACATAAAACTAACGAGAGATGATGACCGAGCGGATGCGAGGCAATGAATGTTTGTAGCGCGATAAACTACCCACCTTTATAGAGGCAATAACTCCAGCCAGATGGCGGCAGATGGCAAGCAAATGACTGGTTGACCGACTTTCACCTGAGTAGTAAGAGAAGTAGGGTTCTGTGTCTATCCCTACTCCTTGGGGTCAATGACTGACCGGAAAGGTCAATGACCCCCCCCCTCCCCCCCCCCCCCCGAAAAAATGGAGCCCCCCCCCCGAAAAAATGGAGCCCCCCCCACTCCTTCCCCCACTCCTTCCCCCACTCCTTCCCCCACTCCTCCAGGTCAATGGCCGGTCACCACCGGTTGTTGACTCTATGTGGTAAAACTGAACTAAACATGGCAGCTGCCATGGATAATTCTAACCTCAAACCTGCTGCGCATGCAACGAGTTCTCCGGATCGGAATAGTGACTATGCTATTGCGCATGCGCCTAGTCCTGTATTACTCACTTTAGCGCTACTGCACATGGATAATTCTAACCTCAAACCTTGGTTTTGCGTTGCTGTGCATATGCTGCTCCCCACTCCTTCGCCTTCCTTTTACACTGCTGCGAACTGGACTGGATTGAACACTGTACTGGAGTGAAACAACTTCCCCCACTATTCGAGAATCCGAGGAGCGATACGAGCCTGATCTTAGCGTCAGTCGTCAACAAACTTTCATAGCGAAAGGTTGTTGGCGACTCAGCAAGAGGTTTCAAATATATAGTAGGCCTATATATATTTGAACTTCTTCTACTACGTTGCGTTTTTTAATGCAATGTAGTATGTGTGTGTGTTTAGTTTTAAGTTGTATTAAATTTAAGAAATAATTTGCGCATTGCGATGTTAGTTATAAGTTGGGTTTAGCATTAAGGTGTATTAATTTTAAGAATAATGATGGTATTTGGTTGTGTTGAATTATTTGGTTTTTTAATAATGATGTGTTGTTAGTTTTAAGTGTTGGTAATACTAATTAATGTTGTTTTGCCTTACAGCTAGATGTTAGGGGGTAGATTAAATGTAAATTCAGAAGTTCAGTTGAACTTCACTTAGAAGGGGTGGGACATCCGCAAAATGCGGACTAGGTTTTTGCATTTTTGTTTAGGAATATAATGGGTGGGATTAGTTTGGGTGGGGTTAGAGTTGCGTTTCTGCATTAGGTGTTCCAGTTTCCCTTGGAATTCATGGTTACGGTAGACCCGGACCGGACCGTTACGGTAGACCCGGACGGTCCAAACAAAATTGCGTCGATGTCCCTTGCAGAACGTAACTAGTGGGTTGGGAGTGGGAACCGTTAGGCAAACAGGGTGGTGGGAACAGTATTACTGTTCCCATCACCTTGGATCATTATAAATCTTGAATGACCTTGACCCACTTTTGGAAGGGTCAATGACCCCCCCCGTCCCCCCCCCTCCCCCCCCCCGAAAAAATGGAGACCCCCCCCCCCCGGAAAAATGGAGACCCCCCCCCCGAAAAATGGAGACCCCCCCCTTCCCCCACCACCCCTTCCCCCACCACTCCTTCCCCCACCTCCCGGGCCAATGACCGGTCATGGCCAGCTGCTAACCCCTCTCATTTGCATACCGTTATAAAAGACGTGTTGGCCGGGGCTAGTGTTTCATTCCGATTCCAGACGTTACGCTGTGAACTTGGAGTTATAACAATGTCTTCTGTGCCCACTACTACCTCTACTACTTCTACCACTTCAACTTCAACTTCAACTTCAACTTCGACTTCGACTTCTACGGCTGTTACTGTATCAAACAAAACTCTTTGCTTGAAAAACCCTCTGGATTGGTATAAGAAGAAGCTTTCATCTGAACCTTCAACTTCTGGAGCTATTCTTCCGCCAACCAACACTTCTAGATTTTGCAGTATTTTTTCACCACCTTCACCTTCGCCTTCAAACAACTCCGCACCACCATCAACTATGATGCCGCCACCGCAGAAGCCAGTTCCCCGTCTTAATACCCCTTCCATTGAAACTATTGTTCATCACCTTAGTACACCCATTATCCCACTATCACCATTGCCTCCTACCCCACCACTTGCTACACTTGAAGACCATACCTATCACAAAACTAATTCCTCTAAACCAGCTCCTAAACCTGCCCCTAAACCTGCCCCTAAACCTGCTCCTTCAGAGCAATTTCGATCATTACAAGAAGAGCGTCGTAGGGCATTTAGCCGTCCCACTACTTGCCCTGAAATGCTCACTAGGGGAATTAAGAAAGGATCAGCTTGTGGGAGGAAATGTGTTAAAAATGAAAGTTTTTGCCGTGTACATATTGTGAAACATATTTCTGAACCACAACTGACAGAAATCCCCACCGTTGAAGATGATCCTAAAATAATATCCGTCAGAGGAGAGAGGCTTAAGAAAGGTTTGAAATATTTTTTTCTAAGTGTTGTTGACCACCAACACATTTTGGCAAAATGTAACGGCTTAAAATATAAAATTAGAGTTTGTGAGAATTTGTGTAAAGAGAAGAGATTTAACACTTTAGATTCTCAAGACTTTCTCCTCAGGGATAAAAAGGATCGTATTACAAGGTGGGGGCGTAAACAGTAAATTCACTTAGTTTTTTCCAAATTGTTGCTAAAAAAATAATGGGGGAGAAACACAATGCGTTATAGCGTTGTGTTTCTCCCCCATTATTTTTTAACACTCTAAGTCCCGTGACCTACTAACCTACTTCCATTTGAGTAGTAAGAAAAGTACTTCCCCCACTCCTTTGGGTCGATGACCGGTTAAGGTCAGCTCTTACCCCTCATTTGCATACTGTTATAAAAGCGGAGCGAGCGTTGGTCACTCCTTCATTTTGCTTCTACACGCCGCTCTTGTTGTTTCGTCTCTGCTGTTTACAATATTACCTACTTCAAAATGCCTCCTCATGTGAATGACCATATTAATTCTTCCAAAATTTCCGATGTTTTTCTACAACCTGAAGACATTTTAAATAATGATAGTGAGAGTGAGGATGATGATGATTATACTGTTGAACTTAGTGAAGAACGTAAGGTTATAGCAATTGATCCACAATTTCCATTTGATACAATAGAAAAGTTTATAGTTGAAGCTAATAAATGGTTAAATTTAGGATGTTATGTACGAATTGACTCTTTTATATTGTATGGTGATAGTCATTCTTTCCTTGTCACACCAAATGACAGAGACCGCATGTTGCAGTGGGCACAATCTATGATGGAGTGCTATGAACAAGGTGTGGACACTGGCGGCTATTTTCTTGCACAACTAGTGTAATAACAAATTACCCTTCCCCCCATGTAGTGAAAAAGGAAAAGAAATATTAGGAATCTAATTATAATACTTCCTTCCACATATAAAGAAGAGGGGGAAAGGAGTGGGGATTATAAAGTGGTGGGGGAATGTGTATAAATGCAGGTTGTTTGAAGAGACTTTTATTATTATTGTGGCTTTAGCAGAAACAACATGGAGTTTAAATCTGCAGCAAAAATAAGGAATAATATAATAAAGAAAGAAATTCGCAAGAAAGAAAAGATTGAACTTATAAAATTACAACTTATAATACCTTCCATTGAAATTGGATGTAGCAAACTAAAGACTTTGGTGAAAACTAACGAATATTTGTTACAATTGCTAAAAACAATCGAAGAGTTGAAGAGAAAGAATGGACATTCTACATAGTAAAATTTGAACATTTTAATATAAATAAGTAAACTGAAAAAAGTAGATGTAGAATAGAGAGCGAGGAATAGATCACTTTGTGGTAATGGACTAACATGCCACTTAGTGCTCTATTCCTCGTTCTCGCGTTAAATTGGATTACCTTGACCTATTTGTTTGACTGTTAGAATTTGGTTAAGACTGTTGAATTTCAGTTTTGAACTAATGTTTATTTTTATTCAACTGTAAGAGTTTTTTAACACTGTCGAATTTTAGTTTTGAACTAACTTTTAATTTATGCAAATTTTCAGTTCAACTCTAGTTAATTTATGCGCAAATTTAGTTCAACCAAGTGCCTGTGCTCTAGCCATTTCCACTCCAACATTTGTTCTTTTAACATCTGTCCCATAACATCTGTCCTAACAGATGTTAAAAGAAAGTTTGTTAAAGTTTGAATATAAAGAAGTATATACTAAAACTCCAATGGGAATAAAGAACACGAATGAACAATTAGTTTGTAGAAGGTTAATATTTTGTTGAAAATGTTTGATTTCCTAGGATAGTGAAGAGGATGAAATAGTGGTGGGGGAACCATTATAATAGGAGGAACGTGAGAGCCCACTTCATTTCTTGGTGAAATTTCGAAGAGTAAACATCTCAACATGTATCGTTGCGATAAATGGTCGGAATCGTTTCACGATGAAATTCTATTAGACTGTCATAAAGAACTAATTCACAACAACCCAGAAGAAAAACAAGAACAACAAGAACAACAAGAACAACAAGAACAACAAGAAGAACAAGAACAACAAGAAGAACAAGAAGAACAAGAAGAACAAGAAGAACAAGAAGAACAAGAAGAACAATATGAAATAACAGCAACATCTTCAACTACTTTACCAAATCTACAAGTATTTGCATTACCTGGTAAAGTAGTAATGCATCATAAGATTCAAAATGAAAACTTGAAGCTAGAAGAATTTATTAGAGAAGCAAAACCAATTGTAAGTAAAACTTTAAAAGAAGAATTAAAAAGATTGAACTTTCTTAAATTTGGTTTACTACTAGAAGCTATGTTTATAAATGTACAAGAAGAATTATCACCAAGAGGATTCATAACAAAAAACCGAACCATTATGGAAAGTTCAAACATTGATTCAATAGTAGAGAACTGTATAGAAGAAATATTAACAAAAATTCAGGAACACGAAGGAAGAGGATCCGGATGGAGTCTTACAAGTATTGAAGTATTAGATATAAGAGTTCACAAACATGGATATGGACTAATGGGATCAAGTTACATTCCTCTGCCAAAAAGAGTTGAAGATACAAAATCTTGTATTAATGTTAAAAATGAAGACAATGAATGTTTTCGTTATGCAATGACAACTAAATTTGTACCACATCATGTGAATAGACCTGACCAAGAATATGAAAATCAAAGATTTAGATACAATTTTCAAGGAATCACTTATCCTGTATCACTGAAAGATATATCAAAATTTGAGAAGAAAAATCCCGGTACGTCTATCAATGTTTTTGCATTAGATAGTTCAAACAAAGTGTATCCTTTACGTATTGCAAAAGAAGAGCTACCAGATCATACGGATTTACTACTACTAACGCGAGGAGATGTGTCTCACTATGTGTACATAAAGCAATTTGATCGTCTTGTTAACAAGCAACTTTCAAAAAATAGAAACAAAAAGATAATTTGCAAGAGATGTTTTAATTTTCAACGAGAAGGAAGAGAAGGAAGAGAATGGTTACAAGAGCACAAAAGACTATGTAACAATAATTATGAAGTAAAGATTAATTTACCTGCGGAAAACAGAGCATTCGTTAAATTTGAAAAGGTTCATCATCAATACCGTATCCCTATAGTTGTATATGCGGACTTTGAATCAACACTAATTCCTATAGAAGATGAAAATTGTGAAGCTAGAAAAAGTGTCAAATATCAAATGCACAAACCAAATAGTTTTTGTTTAATGGTTAAATCAACATTATCAGAAGAACATTTAAACAGATATGGATTAACTTCAGAACCTCTAGTATATCGTGGTGAAAATGTAGAAAAAATATTTCTTGATCACTTATATTCAATAGCTGGAAATGCACAAAGATTATATACAAATATTGTACCAATGAAACCGATGGAGGAAGAAGAAGAAATTCAACATGAAAATGCAACTCGATGTTTCTTATGCAAAAATAATTTTACTATTGAGAATTATAAAGTTAAAGATCACGATCACCTCACAGGTTATTACAGGGGTGCTGCTTGTAATAAATGCAACTTGAGCTATCGTTTACCACTATTTATTCCTGTGGTTCTGCATAACCTCAGTGGGTACGATGCTCATTTTATAATACCTGAACTAGGAAGAGACGACGGTAAAATCGATGTGTTAGCTGAAACTTCAGAGAAGTTCATAAGTTTTTCCAAAGAAGTTGGAAACATGAAACTAAGATTCTTGGACTCCTACAGATTTATGCCGTCGAGTTTGTCCAAACTTTCAGAAAATTTAAGGAAACAAGATTTCATTGAAACAAAGAAGATTGTAAATAACGACAAACTGGATTTGGTACTTCGGAAAGGTGTGTTTCCATATGATTACATAGACAGTTTAGAAAGATTTAATGAAACATCACTTCCGGCTAAAGAAGAATTCAAAAGTAAACTTTATGACATGGACATATCTCAAGAGGACTATGATCATGCATGTAAAGTATGGAACGATTTAGGATTTAGAACATTGGGAGAATATTCAGATTTTTATGTTAAATTGGATGTAACTTTACTATGTGATATAATGGAAGAATTTAGAAATACATGTTTTGCAGCATATGGATTGGACCCTCTTCATTCGTACACTTCACCTGGATTAGCATGGCAAGCTATGTTGAAAGAAACAAATTGTAAAATACAACTTCTTACTGATATAGATATGGTTATGATGTTAGAGTCAGGAGTTCGAGGGGGATTGACGCAAAGCGTTACACGACATTTCAAGGCGAACAACAAGTATCTGCCCGATTATGATGCATCAAAACCAACAAAATTCCTGGGTTATTTTGATGCAAATAACTTATACGGATGGGCAATGTCGAATCCCCTTCCATATGATAATTTTAAATGGATAGATCCAGAATCGATTGGAAACATAATGGATATACCGAAGCATGGTGAAACTGGTTACATTTTTGATGTTAATTTTGAATATCGTGAACATCTTCATGATCAACATTATGATTTACCACTTCTTCCTAAGACTGAAATTTCCCCTACTGGAAGATGGCCAAAATTAATGATGACTTTAACCGACAAGTCTCGATATGTTGGACACTACTGGATGATACAACAAGCTTTAGACTTAGGATTGAGAATTACAAAAATTAATCGAGTACTACAATTTTCTCAATCTTGTTGGTTAAAACCTTACATCGACAACAACACAAGAAGAAGAGCCACCGCTACATCAAGTTTTCAAAAAGATTTTTTTTCAAATTAATGAATAACGCAATATTTGGCAAGACTTTGGAAAACAAAAGGAAACATAAGGATATCAAATTGGTAACTGATCCAGTAAAATTACAGAAATTGGTGCAACAACCAAACTTTGGTTCATCTATAATTATTAATGAAAATCTAGTTGTTATTTCCATGAACAAGAAGTCAGTTACAATGGATCGTCCTTTGTATCTTGGAATGTCAATCTTGGATATTTCAAAAACACATATGTACGAGTTTCATTATAAGAAGATGGTTAACTATTATGGAAGAGAGAACATTGGTATTGCATATATGGACACGGATGCACTAATTTACTGGATTAAAACAAATGACATGTATGAAGATCTACGCACCTTTATATATAAAGATGATTTCGACTTTTCCGATTATCCTAAGGATCATCCAAATTACGACTATGACAGAAATAAGAAAGTATTGGGAAAATTTAAAGATGAAACAAATGGTGTGCCGATGATGGAAATTGTAGCATTAATGTCCAAACTGTATTCATTTCAACTGTACATAAACGAGAGGAACGAAAATCAAGTCACGAAGAAGGCCAAAGGAATAAAAACTTCTTTCCTGAAGAAGAACGTACAGTTTGAACATTATAAAAGATGTTTGTTTGAAAATGTTGAAACAACTGCAACGTTCAACACTATTAGAAGTTATAATCATCAACTTTTTAGTGTCAAACAAACAAAGTGGGCATTAAGCTACAAAGATGACAAGCGCCATATTTTAGAAGATAAAATTAATACTTTACCATTCGGCCACTACTCTCTAAACCCTATCGACCAGTAAACCTATTCTTCGTCCTCTACCTTCTTCCTTTTTCCTTTCCGTAAAGAAGAGGGGACATGGCAAGCCCAATGCCATGTTCCCTCTTTTTTACACTAATATGAAATGGCCTTGACCTATATTCAAACTATATAAATGAGAATAAACTATTCTATGGATCAGTATTTTTACATGCAGTGTACAAGCAACATCTGAAGATGGAAAGTGTGAAGGACAAGATTGTAAATGAACTACATAAACCAGCAAGAAGAAGATTTCCAAGAAGAAGTACAATCATTAAAGGAATGAATGATCTTTATCAAGCTGATCTCATTGAAATGATATCGCACAGTAAATTAAATAAAGGATTTAAATATATTTTAACAATTATAGACTGTTTTACTAAAATAGCTGACGCTTTACCAATGAAGGATAAGACTGGTAAAAGTGTTACAAAAGCTATGGAAACCACAATACAAAGAAATAAATTTAAAATTAAACATCTACAGACCGATGATGGAAAAGAATATTTTAATAAAGACTTTGGAGCTTTGATGAAGAAATATCAAATAAATCATTATTCTACAAATTCTGAAGTTAAAGCTTCAATAATTGAAAGATTCAATAGAACATTAAAAGGTGCGATGTATAAACAATTTTCAAAAAGAGGATCATACGTGTGGTATGACATATTACCACAACTTATAAAAGAGTATAACAACAAATATCATCGTACCATTGGAATGAAACCTATCCAGGTAAATAGTGCTAATGCCAAAATTGTATTACAACGCATTAAAAATAATACAACACCGAAATTAAAAAAAAATTGCAACCAAAGAAGTTCAAGGTCAACGATAAAGTTCGTATAAGCAAATACAAAGGTGTATTTAGTAAAAGATATCTACCAAATTGGACTAATGAAGTATTTACAATTTATAAAGTGCAACCAACTATACCTGAAACCTATTTATTAAAGGATAACAAGGGTGAATTACTTCAAGGTGGATTTTACGGACACGAATTGTTGAAATCAACAGTCGGTGATGTATATCTTGTCGAGAAGATTTTACAAAGGAAAAAGGATATGGTTAAAGTCCGGTGGTTAGGGTTTGATAAAAGTGAAGACTCTTGGATTCCTTCAAAAGACTTAGTATAGTTGTTTAATAGCTCATTGTGTGTTTAACCTTTATACAAGATGGAGATTGTACAACAAAAAGACCGATTTAATATCAATAACATTGATGAATTGACAGTTGACAATGATAAGTTAAATCATGGAAAACATGGTGAATTACTACCAAATACGATAAGATGTCTAATAACTGGTCCTTCAAATTGTGGAAAAACTAATGTTGTTTTTAACCTTATAACTAATCCTAAAGGATTGCGTTTTAATAATATATACATTTTTTCAAAATCATTGCAACAACCAAAATATCAATTATTGGATAAAGTACTTGCAAGTGTACCTGAAGTGAATTTTTACAAGTTTAATGCCAGTGAAACAATTATGCAACCAAATGAAGCAAAACCATTTTCTATTTTTATATTTGACGATGTTTCTTGTGAAAATCATGACACAATAAGGAATTATTTTGCTATGGGAAGACATCATAATATTGATAGCATTTATATTGGTCAAACATACAGTAAAATTCCAAAACAACTTATAAGAGACAATGCAAATATGTTGATCATCTTCAAGCAAGATGAAACAAATTTAAAGCATATATATAATGATCATGTAAATGCGGATATGCCATTTGAAAAATTTAAAGAGATGTGTGGCAAAGCATGGAATGAGAAATATGGCTTTCTCGTTATTATGAAGGAAGAAGATATTAAAAATGGTAGATATCGTATAGGGTTGGATAAATTTGTATTTATGCGTTGAACTACCGATGCTACATCTAGTTACACGTTGAACTTCACAGTGTAAACATGGTGAATCAAGAAAAACTATTGAAAGAAATAAAATCACTCAGTGATTCTATTAGGATGAAGAATCGTGCATTGAGGATGGGTTTAAGTGAAAGAGAAGAATTTCTAGAGACTACATTTAAACCTATTACGGAACCTTTAAAACAGATATTAGAAACTATTGGTAAACCTCGTTATGAAGGAGATGTTTTACTACCAGTTTCTAAACAAGAAGTACAAGCATTAAAAAAAGAAGAAGATGATGATTCATATACAAGTGCTAGTGAGCAAGAAGAAACAAAAGAAGAAGAACCAATTGTTGAAAAGGAAGAAGAACAGTCAATACCTGAAGCTGAACAATCTATTCCAAATTTAACTCAATTGAGTAGCGATATATTACAACATGGACCTCTTGGAAGAAAATATATAATGAAAATGCTACATGACATGAAATCAACCCCGAATTTGAGTAGATCACACGTATACGGAGCAAGAATTGATGGGAATGAATTGAAGATTGGCGATTCAAAGCTTGAAATAACACAAGACGATTACATCATTATTGGTGAGCATAGATATAAAGGAACAAAAGGATTATATGAATTAATTTTTAAAAACATACCACTAAGATATTCATCCAAAGATTTAAGTGTTTTTAAGGAGATTCTACAAAATACTAACGCTCATAAAAGAAACTACTTAAAGGATGGAATGATTAATCGTTCACGTGCAACAAAATATAACATCGTTATAAAAAAGTTGTTTCCTCCACGAAAATTGCCAACATTACGTACTGCACCAGCGGTAAGACAACCACTGAAAAGAAAATCTTTATCACTTATGGATTTATCACTTCTTGAACAACATGGTAAAAAGAGTAAAGGAGATACTTCAACATCTGGTAAAGGATTGATGAAAAATCTATACAATACGAATGTGATTTACTACAATGACATCAATAAATTGGTTGATAGAATGAGACTATTGCATGAAGCCATGGAAGCTGGTCATACAGGTTTAAATAATGAATGGGTAGCTCTGATTGATGAACTCAGGAATCGCGACATAATTGTATAATTGTCCGCGGATATATAAGAGTTGCAGGTGTATAATGTGTCAGTTCTAACATGAGCGTCGACAAGTTCGGACGCTACTCCGCGTTAGGAGTGCAAGTTGGAGAAAACAGAAAAAGAAGTGGATTACCGCAAACACCCGAAGGTGACTATAACATAAATAATAAACGTTTAAAGTTTGTTAAAGATCCAGAAGAAGATGGAGATGCAACAAATTTAAAGACAGTAAAGGAGGAAACATCTACAAGTTTAAAACTCGACAACAACCAACTGTATGATGCAATATCTCACAGGGTTATTAACGTTGCAAAACCAGTCAACAATGGAGATGTTGTTAATAAAGGCTATTTTCTATCTGCGATGGAATATGCTTTACTGTTGGAAAAGACTAAAAGTGGAAAAAAGTACAATGCTTTAAATTATAAAATAACTAATGTGGCAGATCCAACCGAGGATACAGATACAATTAATAAGCGTTATTTGCACTCTGTAATACCAGAAAAGAAAAAAGATGGATTTTCCTTCTATAAATATACTATAAACGATATTGGATATCCTAAAGAAGAAAGTGATGGTGTTAATATAAAATACATTAAAGATAATTGTATTTTATATAATAGTGCTGTTATTGATTGTCATGGAAAAGTGTTGTCCAATCTGGAAGATGGTTCAACTCCATCTGATGCTGCTACCGTGAGACAAATGAATGAAAGCTTGAAAAAAGGAACATCCGCTTTTGTTAAACAGAATCAGGTGGTGTCAAAGAAAGGTGATGAGTTTATGCAAGGCAGTGAAAAGTTTACCTTACTACAACTAAAAAATGACAAGTGGGATGGAAAAAATAAAAGATTGTCAAATATAAGTTTAGGCACGGAAGAACATGATGCTGTTATTTTAACACAAGTACCACAACTATCAGCTACTGGTGTTAATTTTATATGTAAAGGTAGACGATTAACCCAAGTTAAATCTGGTAAAGATGATCAGGATTGTGTTGTTGTAAAACAAACTATAGTTTTAGATAAAATAAATAACGTATATGATGGAAAAAATAGAAGAATATCTAACATATCAGCAGGAATAGCTCCGAATGATGTTGCTACTATTAATCAAGTTATAGCAACCTCTAATAACGATCCATCTGCGTATACATGTAATGGTAAACGTATCACATATCTTGATAATCCTACACGTAACAAAGATGCTACTAATGTAGAGTATGTAATGAATCTTGTAGGTAATGTAGTTATTGATATGCATAATCATTTGATTAATGCATCGATGAAACACAATAAAATCGAAGATTCTCAGAGAAACCAATGGATTAAAGATGAAATCATTGATAGATACTAGTAAAACTTATGAATATTTAAGTATGGAATATACAAAAAAGGATTCATTATCATAAAGTATTTCATAGAGTGAAGACGTTGGTTACATAAAACAGCATAATGAAGACCGTATCGCTCAGTCGTCATCAAGACAGCGGCAAGAGAGGACGTGGTTTAACATCAGCTGCATTATCCCTGCTCAGACGGATTCCAATTGGTGCTGTTGTGAATCGAGCGATAGACGCTTTACCATACGAATTACATCTGCCCGGAGGTTATCAATATTGTGGACCTGGAACTAAGTTGGCAAAACGTTTAGCAAGAGGAGATCCTGGAATTAATAAATTAGATCAAGCTTGCAAAGAACACGATATAGCATATTCAAAGTATAAAGATTCAACAAATAGATCAATAGCAGATAAAATTCTAGCAGAAAAAGCTTGGCAAAGAGTAAAATCAAGTGACGCAAGTATTGCAGAAAAAGCAGCGGCTTGGGCAGTAACTACAGCCATGAAGACGAAAGCAAAGTTAGGTGGTGGAAAACGTCGCAGAGGAAGACCTGCAAAGAGAGGCACACCCAAAAGAGGTGGAAACATTAAAAAAGGACGTCGTAGAACTCATAAAGCAAGTATAAAGAAGACTTCTGTTTGGCAAATGGTAAAAAACGGAGCAGGTTTATACCTAAGACCATACCGTGTGTACTAAATAAGAAGAATCAATTAATAATTCCAAATAAAGCCTTAACAAATCATCAGTTAAATGATTATGTAAAATGTTTGAAAATACCATTCTTTCGAGGAGTTTTTATGAAAGATGCATTACCAACTAAAATATGGAAAAATGAAACTGGAATAGTAAATTTGGATTCCACCTATGGTCCAGGTACTCATTGGGTATGCTATAAAAAGCTCGGACAAACCATTTACTACTTTGACAGTTTTGGCAATCTACCACCGCCAAAAGAACTTCAACATTATTTTCGAAACTCAAAAAACATTTTTTACAATTACAAAAGAGAACAACCTAACAATACTGAAATATGTGGGCATTTATGTTTGGAGTTTCTAGCGAAAAGTGTCAGTCAGCTTTAAGATGTCATCGTATACAGTGTCATTGAGTGGAAATTCATCCACATTAAAAAGTACGCTGTTCCCAGCATTGCGTCTATCCAAGGAACGATTATGGGAAGCGGCATTACTTGATTTGACTACCTACAACTCAATTCCCAATGTTACGGAAGGGAAGAACAATTTACTACATTATTATGAAACTAAGGATGCTGCAGGAAAATACTCAGAATTGAAAATAATTACATTTCCTACTGGAGCTTATGAAATTGATGATATAAACCAATTATTACAGAAACAACTCGGAGAAGACAATATCACCGTTAAAGGAAACAATAATACTTTAAAAGCAGAAATAACTTCAAAATATTATATTGATGTCAGCTTGGAACAGTCGATTGGCAGTTTACTTGGATTTACAGATACAAAAAAGAAAATCTTAACTCCTGGAACTACTCATTCAGGTGATTCAACTGTAACAATATTGAAAGTAAATAGTATTGATGTCACGTGCAACATTATACACGGATCGTATAGAGATGGAGTTAATCAACATATTTTACATACATTTTATCCAACAGTGGCTCCCGGTTTTAAAATTGTTGAGAAGCCACAAAACTTGATATACCTACCGTTAAACACCAGTTTCATTTCAGACATCGTACTGAACATATTGGATCAAGACGGTCATAGTGTTGACTTTAGAGGAGAAACAATTACTATACGGATACACATCAGAGCAGCAACATAAAAGTCAACATGGGATTATCATTTAAACCGCAACGGAAGAGTCGGGAGCTCAGTAGCTCCTCGACATTGGAAGAGTTAACATCGGAAAACATTCGTTTTCTACAGAAGATTGGATTGAAACTTAACAGCGATGGATATCCTGGATATATCTCAAGGACCAACGTTCGACGAAACACTATGGGAGAAGGAATATCACACGCACAACCCTTACACTTCATCAAAATTAAACAATAACGATGAAATAAGGATCCCCATTCAACAACAAGATATTTACACTTTACCGCTGATACTTGCAGACCCTGCAACTACGGAAGATAAACTGGAATGGCAACTACAGTTGGATAAAGTTGTTTGGAGAGTACCTCATGTAAGATTGGCTGATGAACATAGAATCCTATTATTGAGAAAGTTGAAATCTGACCGTGATATTGTGATGCCATTCCGAAGTTGGGAATTTCATGAATACCCTACACTACCTCAGACAGAACGACAAACATGGACCGTCAAGACATCAACTTACTTGGAACGAGCAAGGTACATAATACTCGGTTTTCAAACTAAGCGAAAAGATGTTATCACTGCAAATGCTGGTCAATTTGATCACTGTAAAATAAAGAATTGTAAAGTTTTCCTAAACTCTCAATTCTTTCCCTATGACAATTTGAATGTCATGTTCAGCAAAAAACGTTTTTCCATTTTATACGATATGTATGCAAGATTTCAATCATCATATTATGGAAAGACTAATACACCACTATTATCACCTGACCAGTATTATTCCAAGGCTCCAATAATTGTAATTGATTGTTCAAAACAAAATGAATCGGTAAAATCATCAAGTGTGGATATAAAAATTGAAATGGAATTTGAAGAACCAGTAGCGGATGGAACTTCGGCATACTGTCTAATTCTACATGATAAAATAGTTACTTACACACCGCTGACCGGAATTGTGAAGAATGTACTTTAAGAAGAATTGTACAACAACTGCAAATTTTTGAGGTTAGAATTATCTGCTTTAATTTTTGAGGTTAGAATTTCATTTGTGAAAGACAAGTTGAAAACAAACAATTATGTAATTGTATAAATTTTAAGGATTTTACGAAAAATATAAAAGCGAGAAAATAATTAGTAGAAACTTCATTCTATCTTCAACCTTCGTATGGGAAACATCATTCGCAAGATGAATTCTACTAACGGAGAAGAAAATACACCTCTAATGGATGATAATAGTTCAGATATAGAAAAACAAGTTGAACGAGAAATGGACGAGTTCCTAAAATTCAACAAACATAAGAAGAGAGAAGAAGAAAAAGCTGAAAAAGAAGTAAAAAGGAAGAAGGTTGAAGTTAACATTACAACCAATATTTTAACAGAAGTATTTCTTCGGATTATCTACCCAATTTCTTCATGCATGACAAAAAGTATATCAGTTGGAATTTTAAAATCAATGGATTATTCACCAATTGTTATTTTAAATCATGGAAACAAAATGGTTACTTTCAGTGAAACTACTTGGGAATCTCTCATGAAACATTTACATCTTTTGGAGTGCTATTTAAGTAACAACACATTTGGAAGAAGAACAAGATTAAGTTTATTGGAATCAAATATTGAAGTTGATATAGTAAAACATCGTGGAGGACAAATTGTTCGCTTCAGAGATTTAACTACACATAATGTTAAATTATATTTCACTAAAGAAGAATTTTACACTTTAAGTTGTACTACCGGTCCCGTCACCAGATATTTGAAACAACTAATATTTTCAAGTGCAATAATTAAAGACTATCTAATTGATACATTGGACAAAAAACCTTTTGTTCCAATTTTATACGGTCCCTTGGATACTTCAATCTTTAATAGAATACCTCAAGAAGTTGAAATGTGGAGACAATTAAACAACTATCACACCAATTTTAATATTGATGAAGTGGCACAAGAAGTGAAAGAAGAAGAACAATCCTGTCTGTTATAAACATCGGCTCATTCAATTTTTAAGTCAGTTGTTAGTAAGACTTCATCATGAATAAACGGGTTTCGTTTTCTAATGCGCCACATATAATGGAAGTTAAAAGAGGTATAATTGAATTTCAAGCTTTCCGAGGAAATGATGGTAATTTTATTATTAAAGAATTAGTAATCTTGGACATGAACACATCAGTAGTTTATCATTATTTGTTCAAACCTCCAGTACCATTTAATAGACTAACAACTAAAGCGAAAGTTACAAACAAATGGTTGAACAAACATTTTCACAACTTAAGATGGGATGAAGGTTTCATTAATTATAACATGATGCCGCACATTATGAATCATTATTGCAAAGAGTTTAAAATTATCTACACAAGGGGATTGGAAAAAGCAAATTGGATACAATCATTTACAAGCAACGAAGTGATTAATGCAATAATTGATAAAGATTTCCAATGCTACTTCAACGAACTTTGTATTTCATCAAAAAGTTTTAAACATCGAAGGTCGCAGTGCGCTTTAAAGAATGCCTACCGCTTGAACAATTTCCTTCAACAAAGTGGTGGGTGTAGTGTCAGTAGTGGGGGTAGTGTCGATTATAAAAGCGAGAGCGCTACCATGACGCAGCATGAGTATTACTCTAACCTCCGAAGAGACAACATCTCCGACGGACATTCTTATTAACAAGAAGATTAACAACATCAAGATGGCATCACAGAACTTACTTCAAAGTTTAGTTGATCAGTTCAACGCTCATTCTAAATCATCAATTCTACCTACAAAGAAATGTTCTGAACTAAAAGAAGAAAAACACTACATCATTCATACGATTAAGAAAATGGAAACTTCAGTAGGTGATGCTATTAATTGCACATTGAGCGAGGCTCCATATACAGTTGGTGATGAACCAAAATTTCAGATCTTCCTACCAAGACGCTTTGTACAACTTCTTCAAAATGAAGATCTTCGTGTAGTTCAACCCGGCGCACTCTATTTGGTTTCGCACGGACCAAGTGGAAACAACTCAACTGAACTAACTATTCATGTAACACCTACTACTGATTAGTTTGTACATAACATTGTAACTATTTGTTTGTAATTGTTTTTCAATAAATATGATATAAAGAAAAAACAAAAAAAATTAAAAGAAGCAACATATTGTGATGTCTTTGTACATTACAATATGTTGCTTTTTTTAAAAATTCCACTGGATGACCTTGACCCACTTTTGTGTGATTATAAAAGCGAAAATCTACTTGTAAAATTCATCAGTCTACGACTACCTTTCGTACCGTACACATCTCGCTCACTCTATCGCTTAATATAAAAACTAAAAGATGTCTCTCAAAGTCAAGTGTGCATCTTATGATACCAACACCATTACAACTTTTGAACAACTCGAAGATTTAACCAACGAAATGCGAGTTTTACTTACCGGTGGTTATCACTTAACTGTTGATGTTAGTGCTACTAATACAAGGATGTTCACTAAAACAAAATATTGCGATGATGAAATATTTATTTCTACACAACCTACAACTTCTTCATCGCCAACTGGTCAACATAACATCAAGTTCCAAAAGTATTACCAATGTTGAATAACTTTTGACAGACAAAACTACAACTAAAGAATCACATGATCAATATGAGTTAATAAAAAGGATGTGATACTTGTATAAATAATCATTTGCTTCTCAGCTCTCACCACGACAAGACCTATTTAAGAAAATGTTGTACAGAATGATGATTCAACTTGATGGAAAAATCTATGGAAAAGACTACAACACCGTTGAACAAATGACCCAAGATTTAGATGTATTAACTAAAGAAGGATATCAAGCTAAATTAATTTTAAAATTTCCTGAAGTACATCCATTATCAACAGAAGAACTTGTTGCTATGGCTAAGGCGGAGAGAGGGAAAAAGTCTGAAGAAAACAAAGAGAAACAAACTTCCTAAATTTTAATAATCCTTACACTTGTAAGGTATAATTTTTTAAAATTCCATTTGGATGACCTTGAAATTACCCCCACCACTTTTCACAGTACATAAAACTCACTATTCAACACTATACACTCTTATTCTTTCACTGGACTCCGCAGCGTCAACATGGAAGAGCAAAAATACAAGTACAAACCTCGTTACTGTTGTGAACAACAGTGTACAGATTTAGGACCAATGATGGTGGATGGGTTAGCTTGTACTAAATGTGAATTCTTCGGATCTTGTTATTGCAAATGCAAAACAAAACAACTACCACCACCGGAATTGCGAACTTTCAAATTTTACAAATCAAGATATTTTCATACATGTTGTCCTCAAAGATGTTTCAAATTTCACCCTCTAGATCTTGCTCATTGTCAACGCACCAATTCTCATCAAGATGATTTTTGTACACATATGATAAAAAGATGTAAATACAGATCAGATTGGTATTCCGATCCTGTAGAACCATCAAATGTGTAATTTCAGTTTTACACTCTTTTTTAAAACTTCATTTGGATGACCTTGAGATTTCCCCCACCACTAGTTCTAATTTTTATATAATATTAAATCATTCCACTTCCAACACTCTAACTAACAACATGGAAAACAAATTTATCAAGTTTGAACATATAATAACTGACAGGGAAGAGATGGAAGAATTGTTTCAAAACTTACTTTCTATCATTGACGAATATCCTATAAGATGGTTCAGAATTGTAGTTCAATATTTAAATCCTGGTGAATTGTTTTCTTCATCGAGTGAAGAGGATGAAACAACTACTTCGGTTCAAATAATTGAATTAAAAGACGAAGAAGAAGAACTAAACATTTTATTCAATCATAAGCTCAAGGTTCCCCATATAAAAGCCCCCTCCCTAGACAGCCCCCCCCCCCTCCCTAGACGCCTGCTCAAGGTCGCCATTATATAAGCCCCCTCCCTATGTGCCGATCCTCATTCCATCCCCGACTCTTCAACAATGAACAACTCTCCTTTGGCCCGAATGAATTCTAGTTTTGAAATAAACTCTAAAGAAGAGTTACAAGACATTTTTAATATTTTACAAGAACTTGTAGATAATTTTACAACCATCAAAATGAATTTGGAAATAGCATACGATTGTCCTATTTGTGATAAGGTTGAAAGTTTAGACGAAGACAGTTTACTAAATCTAACTCCTGCACCATCTGACACTACTGATGGTAATAATGAAGAGCAAAATATTTCCCCCACCACTTCTTTATAATTCTTCGCTCCCCCCACCACTTCTTTATTTAACTAACATTTCTCGCTTTCACTTCTCATTCCGTCTTCGACTTTTCAACTATCAACATCACTTGTTTTAAAATTTCAAACACTAACACAATCATGATGGATATAATGGATGAAGTTCCCTTCATAACTAGAATGGAAGAGGATAAATTGAAATTGGAAATTAAACAATTGGAAATGGAACGGGAAAACCAACTCGAAATGTTACGTTTGTTCAAGCTTTTCAAATACATCATCTGGGGACTCTGCGTTTACCTTCTCATCGTCGTTGGTGTTTGCATTTACAACTCTGTAGTTCATCACAAAAGTTCAACTTGTTTAAACTCTGCTGTTGCACATTAATTGTATGTTCACAAATAAAATTCAAAAGTTACTTCAACCTATCCCACTATCACCAACTAGTTCAACTTTGAACTATTTCTGGTGGTAGTTGGATAGGCTTTTTTAAAACTTACTCTGGATGACCTTGACATACTTTCCAAGCCCCAGTTATAACTGTTAAATTTCAGTTTTAAATTAACTCTTAATTCATGCCCAATTCTACTTCAAATTCAGGGCATATGCTCTCGCCATCTGCACCCCAGCATCTGACGCCATCTGCTCGAGCAGCTGCTCCGGCAGATGGCACGACTTCCGGCGCAGAAGTAACCAAAACACACTACTCTTGTACTATGATATAGGTCGTATATTTAAAATTGATCCTCCAAGAGAAATTTGAAGTGAGGGAGAGGGGAATAATGTATTTAAACTGTAAACTATGTAAAATTTGACAAACGTGTTCGATTAGCAGGTTTTCTTACGTAAACAAGCAAGGAAACCTTATCACTATAACTTAATAGTTTTTTTAGTAACTAATAGTCAACTGTTTTATTTTTAATCCTGACCTATATACCTTAGTAAAACGTAACAGTTTTAAAAGGTAACTGATTAAAAAATAACTGTAACAAAGAATATTATAAAAGTGATGAAAAATATGTTGCGATTTAAAATTACCAGTTAATATGCAACAGGGAAATAAAACAAAAACATCAACCCCCCCCCCCCCCAAAAAAAGACCTCAGACATTCTAGTATTAAACCCATAGGATAAATAAACCCTTCAGACCACCATATTATTGAAAGTTTTTTTTTAATTAATTTGATTCAATATGTAACACATAATATTATTGAAATTTTAGTAAATTTCTTATTATGCATAGGCCTTTCTGTTGCTATCATTGACCAGATTATTCGCGGTCAGATCCGATAAATTATACTAAATTTTGTTATAATTTCAAGAAGATTTTAAAATACACCGGTTTGAGAGTTTCTTATATATATTTAAAATACAATTTTTTTATTCGGCAAAAATGAGTGGCAATTTTAGTGTGGTAAAATAACCCTAAAATTCAATCTACATTCTTATTTGTGATAAATTAAATCTAATATATTTTATTAAATTGAATTAAGTATGTAAATTGAAAAATAACATTAATGGCTATTTAAAATCATCCAGAAAATACCCAAAGACAAGTGCGTTAGTTTTCCTCGTGAATATACATTGCATAGGTGCATGGACCCATAAAATTTCTTTGTTGTCCTGCACACCTGTAGCAAAGCCGTTAAAAGATCTGTGGAACGTCAATTGCCTTGTGTTATTTCAGTACGTTAACTGCCGTGTCAGTAGCCGAGCGCTCGTGGTAATGGGTGTTCAAAGCAATACTAGAAATGTTGTTTTCACTGCGTGTGCCAAGTCCGCACCGCACGTATGCTCGAGTCCAGCACCTGCGCCTGCGGCCTGGTTTGGTTGGGTCATTTGAACGCCGTCCAGGCCGACGGGCCGCCGCATTATCTGCAGCTGTGCACGTCAAACCATCGCAACTGATTTGTATCTATAGTCACATGGTATGCTGTTTTGTTTCTCAAAATGTTTCGAAACATCCCGAATCATCATTGGGTTAGAATAATCCTGACAAATGAATCAGCTGGTATTTGTTAGTATCAAAGCTACACCTCATCCGATCCATAATATTCATCACGTAATCCATATTCATCTAAAATACGCACCACATATTGCGTTGGTCTTTTAAGAAATATACAAACTCAGTCCTTTAAGAAAGATCTGTCATTTAAAATTTAAAATATACTAGTAAACGTATCACTAGAAATCGAGCAATTTAATCTAGACCATCCCATGTAATGGCTAAAAATGTTACATTTAGTTTTAAATCAATAACACCCTTCCAATTTAATTTTGTGGTTATCAGTATTTAATCGCCAAAATTACACATATTTACAGCTGTACATTAACAGATAAAAAAATTAATAAAACCAATGCCCTATGTTATTGTAATGGGGAAATTTTTTATTTTAATAATGGATAGTGCCTTTATTTTAAGATCGATTATCATTTTTTTTGCGGAAACAACTACAGATCAAGCTCTATCGGTAAATACCAAAAGCTTGGAAATCGGTTGAAATATTGAGGAAGGATTTCTCTTAAAAAAAAAAAAAACTGCTTAGCCTAATAAACATGAATATTTATAGGCCTAAATGGTAAATCTTTGTAATAGACTTTTTAACAACGTAAAACTAACAGAGTTGGATTAACTATTTTTTGTTGAATAGAAGAAGCCAGTTCACTAAATTTTTAATTTGAATTCAAATAGAGTAAAACTAGCAACATTTCATTTTTTTCACTTACCATGCATAATGGTTTTATTTGAAATTTAATTTCAGCGTGATTTTTTTAAGGTATCGGCTAAATCCCATGCGAAACTAGACGATGGCATAATGCTGTTTATCGTTCTTAGTAAACTAATAAAAACAATAAAAGTAAGAAAAAAATTTATTCTTCATATTTTGTTGTTATTTACTTAAGCATAGTTGCTAGGGACATTGCAAATTGTAACTGTGTTGAATTTAAGTTGCCAATTCTTATAAAGTAATTACATATTATTCTTTAGGTTAAATATAATGGTGAAAATCACATTTAAATGTACTAAACAAATACAAAAAATACAACATTGATTTGTACTTATTTATTAAAAAATAGTCTTGGTATAATTAGTGCAAAAGTGCAAGCAAAAGTTATCATTTCGTTCAGTTAAATTGGCGAATCAAGCTTCAAGCCGAGGAATAATTCATAACGGGCTGTTCCCGAGACGCAACGCTCAATCTGTGAAGTGGCTTCATTGTCTACCCACTCCAAGTAACAAGTTATGCTTCCATTCCTGCCAGAGATCAAGCCTAATGATTTGTACAGGATTTTTCTCAATGTTTATAAAATATTGATATTCGCCACTTTCTGCAACCATTTAACAACCTCAGAAGTTTCGTATGAACTTACATTATGCAATTGTAGTTCATTGTTACCTTTAATTTCTTTTAAGACTCATTTTAAAATAATGAAATGTTACAGAATTAATACTACTACGACAGGTCTGATTAATAATTCAGATAGTGGCACAGTTGCTTACCTTTACTCTTGTATCAATTTTTATAACTTTTTTAAATAAAAGTGAAATTAAATCAAAAATTGACCGTCTAGCCCCTTTAGGTAATAAGACACATAACGTAGTATAATGTTTTTTTTTTTTTTTTTTTTTTTTTTTTTTTTTTTAAATTATTAATATTAACTGAATCAATAAGTATTCAAGATAACAAAGCAATGTTTGTTTACCCGGCTGAGTGAAGTCGTCTCTCTTCAACTCGTATTAAAATAAACCAGAATACTGTAAATATTATATCATATACCGATATATGGCTTGAAGAAGACTATGTTTGTTTACAATTAATTTTGTAAATCATTCTAAAGTCAATCGATAGCTTTTGGCATAAGCTGCATGTTGTCGTCTATACGATATATTATTCAAGTCCACACATGTTCCCAGGCACACATCTGCAGCCTGGTATAATTGGGCCATTTGAACCTTGTCCAGCCGCTACGAGTAAATGGTACATTGCCTCTTGTATTGATTGGTTGAGCCCAAAAGTATTAGTTTTATAAAAAAAGTAAGGTACTTCACTTTACATTATTGTCTCAGTTCTTAAAGCCTAGTTCACTTGGGATTATGAAGTAAACACAACATAAATAATTTTAAATTAAGAAAATAACTACAAATATGATGACATGAAAAGTATTAAGCATGCTTAATAACCCGCTTATGTAACCAGATACATTTTTATGGCAGTTTAACCATTCCATAACATTTTTAAAAGATTCCTGTTTACAGCCCTGTGAGACTGACACCAAACATTCCATTAGACACTGATATCCAGTGAGGTGTTCAAGTCACGTGGTAACATCTGGCTCTGACGACACTGCGAGGGTCGAATTATGCTGAGGAATACGTGTCTGAAATCCGCACGAGTTGATCATACCCCACGTAAAGCAACTGACAGTCTCACTGACTAACTGTAGGCAGTAACGATAATGGCGGGTAGTTATAACTTTTAATTATCTATAATTTTTACAAAAACTTAGTAACTCGGAATTTCAGATTAGGCCCAATACAAATTATAAACTTTAATTAAACGATCTAATGTTGCATTATCTATTTGACTAATAAAAATTTAAATCATCTAGACTCAAATTATATAAAAGTAAGGTATGCTTATCTCACTGTTCAGTTGACATAGTGGGGTTAAACTGCCAATATTCTAATTTTAAAGGTTTATTGAAGTAGATTCTGTTTTAAAACACTTACAATTTCCTTAATTTGTATAAAGATTTATTTTTGATAGCTTTACTTTTCCTCAAGTAGATGGCCAGTTTGATAGCCTAAAAGCTATCTTTGGCTTTAGAAATAAGTAAACAAAAATTTACATATTTCGTTTTTAAATCGTAACAAAAATAACAAAGATATATTTTCAAACGTAAGTATATATATATATAAGTTGTAAACACTTTTGGATTACAAAAATTAATACGAAAACAGTTTATCCAGTATATTTTAATGACAAAGAAATACTTCTAAAATATTTAAAAAATAATTTTAAGCAGTTTAGTTGGCTGAAAAGCATTTTACAAGAAACTTTTGAACAGTGGTGTTGACATAACAGTTTTTAAAATCAAGATTAATTTACTAAAAATTTTCAAAACTTGTATCACATTATCATCTATTTTTATTCATCAAATTCAGCACTAATTACAATTTTCAAAATATATGAGAATATAAGATAAAACATCTATATATATAATACGTGATGCCCTTTTTTTGTTAACACTACTCCTCCCTTATTTCTGGACCAATTTTAAAGTTTGAGGTGTCAAAAGAAAGGTCTCAGTTCGTAGTTTTGCAATAAGGTTTTAGATTTTTGATATTTTAATTCTGAAGCTCACGGGAAGCCCTCAAAGTTCATTTTTTGTCCATAAGATTAACATGGGGAACAATTTATATTAAATTGAAAAATAAAACAGCTGTTGATAATAAAACAAACAAACACATGTTAAAAGCTGAATAGAAGCAATTGACCTACTGGTACTGAAATATCAACACAATTTCATACTTTAATACGAAGAGTGTCTATTGTAATGTTTTAACCTTTTCTCAAAATGTAGGAGGTAGGTTTTATCTTGAACATTTTATGTACGGTATTTGGGCACAAAAATAAACTTAGTAACTTAATGCTAGAAAAATTAATTTTTCTGTACGAAAGCAAGTTTGAAATTTGAAATTTTTGACATGGGTATTATGGGTTGTCTGATTTGTATTGAAACAGTAACAAAAGGTAACAAATATTAAAATAGAACCCTAAATTTGTGTGCATGAATTTTCAAACTACTGTGAACTATAAGAAAAAGGGATAGTTGGTTGTAGCGGTGTAATAATCTGTTTGAATACTATTATACTATAAAAAAACGTCATGCAGATTGCTACACATAATAAAGCACCTGTTGTAAAAAAAGGCAACATTTAAATGTTCTTTACTTCCAGTATATAAAACAAGGTTACTGTATTTAAAAAATTGTTTGTTTAAAGAGCAATTTTAACCAAAACATAAATGACACATAAAATCAAAATGGAAAACACCAACGAAAATGTAAATTATCTTATTTTTGGGATTTCTTTATTTAAATTTTGTAATGCCATGATTAATTAAAGAGGATTTAGATCTTTATAAATAGTAATGTGGACTAATTCACTATGTTGACGACTACCTCATATAGTAGGCCTACTACAAAAACAGCCACAGTGAGTGCTGCATAACTCATAGAGAACCGAGGACTTGTAATGAAATATTGATTTTATTCTGTTGTCATTTACGTTTTATGTTTAATGAACTATGTAGATAAAACATCTGAAAATTTATTCTAAATTTTATAGGAGTGTTTAAACAGAGGCCCTAAGACAAATGGGCAAAAGAACAACTACGTAATCTTAGCTAATTTGGACCTAGAAGAACAACCACCAAATCTCAACAGTATCACATTGATGGCAAGTTGGAGAATTAGTAATGAAGATCGATTGATGAAACACCAATATTGTTTTATCTGATTTTCAATATAAATTAATTTTTATTTAAAGTAATTCTGTTCATTACCATAAATTAAGAGTCATCTTCTCCTTTGGGCTGGAATAGCCCATTGTTGCGCAGTCGGCAACGGCTTTTATTCTAAAACATGGTATTTTATTCCCCTCTTTAGGACGCCGTTTTTCTACCGATTTTCTTTAAGTGTTTAGTAGAATAGTTATATTAGGCCCCTCATACCTCGAAATTTTTTAAATTTAACAAATATTACTCTTTATGGAGTTGCAAAGTAAATCGATTTTCCTTAGTATTGTTTGTTAAATTTTCAAAATTTTGAGGTATGAGGGGCCTAATATAACTATTCGACTAAACACTTATCAAGTTCAAAGAAAATCGGTTGAAAAATGGAGTCTGAAACGGGGGAATAAAATACCATGTTTTGCATTAAAAGCCATATGGTTAACACTGCCGTCTTCGCAACAAAGGGCTACTGGCCCAAAGGTAAAGATGACTCTTAAGGTTTGATCATAAGGCACAAAAGTCACAAGGTCCAATAAATGCAGCGCATTGCGCTGCACGGGCCCCCTAGTAGTCCAATATTATTTGATCATCATTGACGTTGAAATAAAACTAACAAACCTAGTAAATACTGTAGTTGCTAATATTTTTTTATCAAACAATTATGTTATTTCAGTTTGATTTAATACTTTCAATAAATAAATTATATCTTTAAGGAGATGAAAAATGATTTGTTTTATAAACGAGTCAAGTAGTGAAGGTGAAGTTTAACAAATACAGAACTCAAAACTGCAGTATAGCAAAAGAAATAAAACACGCTTTCCTTTCCAACATGTCTCTCCAAAAGAAAACACTATAAATCAGTGAGTTTAACCCATTGCCCCTAACACATAACGAAACCTAGTGGGATCCTCTAATCTTTTGCAATAATCAGATTAAATTTTTTTGTAATATAGCAAGAGATGTTGTTAATCACGCTATCTGCTATTTATTAATTAACAAGAGAAATTATAGAAATGAATGGTTTTTTATTGTAATAACAGATACAAATGTGTTATAACCATTTTATAAGAGTAAGATTACACAAATAAAATCTTTATTTTAAGTATAAGTATTTATTACTCTTTTACAACATAAAAACCGTATAGAAATCGTGGGTTACGTTTAAAAAAAAACACCCTCTATTTTGACAATAAAGGACACTGGAAATACCCAAAAGCTCAGCATATTTCGTCAAGTTTAACCAGACCAATAGAGAATTATATACTATTTTAACCCTATATTCATTTTCCCTTATATATTTTGCTGCTTAAAATCTAAAAAAAAAACTTTTAAATATACCCAAATTTATGCAACTAACATGACAAGTAAAATTTAAATTCATAGGGAGGCTTTGCTTTCACGTCAGTTCTTAAGATATCGGACATAACTTTCATTTTGAATTTGACCAACCACAGCATTAGGATATATTGTAAATCCGCTAAACAAAATTTCTTGAAATATGGAATGCTTCTTCAAGAACACAAGTGTGGTGCTCATTACAAATAAAAGGTTTTGTGAGTAAGAAGCTGGACTGAAAAATTCTACTATTTTCCTTAAGTGGTTAAACAAAGAAGCCACTTCCCGGATTGAACGTTTCGTCTCGGGAACCGCGCGTTATGAATTACCTCCTCAGTGGCACCATCAATCCACCAATTCCCCAGGGGAATGTTTGTCTTCCTTTTGCTTCTTGTACGACTGTTGATTCAAAGACGTAAAGAAGGAATTGCTTAATATAACATAATAAATAATTTTTACACTTGTAGTATGACTCTGCAAATAGTTTTCATCACTAGGAGCAAAAGTGGGTCTTTTTGGTACGCATTCGTGTTTGGAAAACGAGGCACAGCCGTCTTTTTAAAACGATTAAGCATCAAAAAGACAATTTTGCTCCGAGTGGTAAACAACGTTTTTTATCATAATGCAACATTTTACTTTGATTGTTAAAAATATTAACTATAAAGTTGTATTTTCTAAGATATATTTACAAAGTAAGTAATATGCATTGTTTACATTTCTGTTATTTACAAACAATGCTCTTTATAACGTTTGAATTTCAAAACTTAGCTTCCCAACATTAATTAATAATTGAATAATAATATACTTTTTATCATTCTGCACGAAATCAGCCTGTATTTTCTTCTCTCAACTGTACCAAAACCGATTCTTTTTGTCGTAGGACTGAAAGATCATGTGGAGAATTTTTTAGGTCCTAGGACTGAAAAGTCAGCTGTTTGCTATGTATATTATTATTCATTTATTGATGTTGAGGAGCAGAATTTTGAAATTCAAAAGTTTTAAAGAGTATTGTTTGTGAATAACATAAATGTAAACACTACATATTAATAACTTTGTAAATATAACCTCGAAAATACAACTTTACTGTTAATATTTTTAATGATCAAAAGTCTGATTTCGCATTATGATAAAAACGTTGTTCATAACTCAGCGCAAATGTTTCTTTTTGAAGCTTAATCGTTTTTAAAAACTCGGCTGCTCCTCTTTTTTAAAACACGATTGCGCACCAAAACGACCCACTTTTGCTCCTAGTGATGTGAACTACTATAGCAAACAGCTGACTTTTCAGTCCCAGGACCTATAAAATTATCCAGCTGATTTTTTAGTCCTAGGACAAAAAAGAACCGGTTTTGGTGCTATTGAGAGAACAAAAATCATTCTCATTTCGTGCAGAATGATGAAAACTAATTTTTTATTATTTTAAATAAAAACTATTTAGTGACTAACCATTATAAACAAAGAAAGGTAAACTGCTATTACAAGTAGTTTAGTAGTATAGTTAATAGTGGAATGTAAAATTAGTTATGTGTAAGAAATGGTTAAAAGATTAGTTAATATTAATCTCACTTGTCCTCGTCCCACGTAAGCTCCTGTGACGAAGCAGGCCATATGTCAGCCACGTGAATATATATGTTAAACTTACATAAGTCACTACTCGGTGACAAGTAATGTATAGAGCAATATAAGACATAAGTCAGTAATTGTAATTTGTCTGACGTGATTGTTCTGCAACTGTTTGTATCACACTCGGGTCTCCTTGTTCCTCTTCAACTTTAATTGAATGATCCAGGTCATACGTCAGTCACATGCTTTGAGAGATGCTGTTTAGTGATTAGTAAGTGTAGAGGTAAAGGATCGTCTGTTACAGTTAACCTCTTATAATTTTTTGAATGCAACTTTACACAGTAAAAAAGTTGCATGAAAATTAAAGTAAAAACCTTTAATATGTCTACTTCATCTTGGATTTCAATATTGACTTAGGCTAAATGCATAATTGAAACAATAGTGTAATGTTTACTTATCACAAAACAAAGCATAACAAATGATAGTTTGTATGATTTTTCCAGCCTTACTCTTGCTTACAAATGTAGTCACTCATTGAGCTGCTTTCTCATTTCTGTAAAATTATAAGTAAACATATTTTTGAAAATAAAGTATTTTTTGTCATATTTTGCTTGGCAACAGTTTTCTTCAAACCATAGTTTATACCAGAATAATGTGAAATACAAAGAATCCACTAGGTTTACTATTGTCATATTCAATCAAACAAAAACAATTTTTTAATTAATAGGCCTAACTACTGTGTAAACTCCATTCGACTTGTTAACTCATTGGCAGAGCTTTACTCACAACACAAGCATCCTGTCCCTGGTTTGTTCGTGAGCGATAGCATTACAAGCACAACAGGATTTGTCCATCTTCTTGCCTAAGTAGCTTATCGGTACTCTCTGAATTTGGATGGCCAAAGACTTAACTCGCTTACAACAATGCGCAGATGAAGAAAAAATTCCTTTATTCTCAATTACTTTATTATAATTTAATGAAGTAAATAATAAATAATAACAAATCAGTAAAAAAAAAACATTTATAATAATGTATTTGGTTACAATTCTGTAGATACAATGGGACAGGTTTGTAAATAGGTTCAGTATTAGATGAAATTCCAGTGATATTATGGTATACCTATTCCAAATAACGAAAAACCCATCTCAAGCTCAATGCAGTTGGAGACTGCACAAGCAAATTGCAGTTTGGGAATGAGGTCATGCACTTTACCTTGTGAATGTGACATTTTAAAACTAATACTACTTAGATTTTATATGAATGAAAAATTGCATGCACTTCATTCTAAATTTAGCCTAAACAAAATACATTATTGTTTTTGAAATGTAGATGAACACGCATTCTTATTTAGTGTATTATTCAAATATATAAAAAAGGTGACGGTTCAAGTTTTACCTAAATTTTCACATAACGTATTGAGTGGACAGTGATTGGCACAACGTCCATCCTTACACATAGCACAAAAAATTTCACGATGAACACAAAAACAAAAACAATTTTGTTCTAGGGAATGTATTTTATCTAATGAGATTAGTATGAATATTTATAAATAAATTACTTTCTTACCTATAGTAATTTAAAAGATGAGACTTAGCAACCATTGTTTTCATGGGAATTCTCCCAGATTTTAAATAACGCTATAGTGTAATATTCATTCTATTCTCAAACACTAATAACTTCATGTTCATTTACAGAACACAATTGGTTAACAATCAAGTATATTTAGGAAAAGTGTTAATCTTTTCAAAGTATTAAGAACCAGATCCAGAGTTGAGCTGCTAAATCTAACTCGTTCTCTTGAGTGGTTAGACAAAAGAGGCACTTCGCAGATTGAAAATCTCGCCTGAGAAGAGAACTGGGCGTTATGAATTACCTTCCAAGTCCAATGCTCAATTCAACGATTCCCTCTACGGCATATTCAACTTTGCTGTTACGGATACTTGAAAAAGAAAAACTTTCTTTAATTAATTTTCGTATAGGCTTAGATGGCGTACAGAATATGAAATTAAAACAAAATTCCCTTCTCAATAACGCGACATGGGGAGAGCTATTCTTAAAAGCAAAATTATTGTATTTTTAGAATAAAAGTTATTTTTTACCACTAAAATTACCTTACAGCTGAAACGTGAGGTACTGTGCAGGAAACTAAAATAAATTACATACAAGCTAACTACATATGCATTAAGCATTTTAGGCAGTTAGTCATGAAAGTTTCAATTCGACAGGTGACTTCATAAGCCATAGTCTAACCTGAAAACCTTACACTATAGCCCCAGACCATGGTTCTAGTTTGGGGTGTGAAAATTTGTGACAATAAATTCATATATAATTTATATTATCAAACAATTAAGTATGCAAATAATATGTGTTAGTTGAATATTTACAATAAATAAGATGTATAGTGTAAATATCCAGGTAGCTTTTTGCTGATCATCCGAGGCTTTTATTACAACAACGATTAATGCTTCAAACTACTATTTATTTACATTTAAAAGTATTTACTTCATTTCATACTAAAATTTAGTTTTATACTATTTTAATTATCCACTTCCTTATCTTGTAGCTTAAAAAATGTCTAATGCATTTAATACAAAAGTCATATACTTAAACGAACATATATTTATCAAGAGGGATACAAACTTTTAATTGGTCCAATAAATATAACACACACATAATTGTTGCCGATGGACAATGAGGTATAAATAACAGTAATAGATGGAGAATGTCCAGCTGTTTTATTAAGCTAACGCCAGATGTTCGAGCGATTTCGTTTTATTGACAGACCATTGTTTGCTTCTGTTGTCGCAATAGTAGTAATGGAGCTCATTATTTCATTTTTAATGTACAATTTCGACATTCAAAAATGTTTTAAAATTTAATTATAAATACATATTTAGTTAATACAAAAGTTACTATTAAAATATTCACTAAGTATAGGTTGAATAAATTAGGTGTTTTTATTATGTTCTATTTAATAAAGAAATTGCATTTGGATAAAATACAATTGGCGGACTGTTGTAACACCAAAAGATTCAACTGATTTCACGTTTTCTCAATTATTCAGGTTTTTTATTTATATTAAACATATTAGCTTATGTGCTAGAAAAATAATGGCCCTTAATTTAAATTTCTTTACATTTAAATGGCTGACATTCTCAAAAGCCTTCTAGCTCTTCCATGTATCTGATGTGGTAAATATTAATCACACATTGCTACACATTGTAAATACATTGTGTTCAAACCCTCTCTGTTAATTTACTTACTTGTCTTGTTAGGCACTACATTTTTTGTCTTCATTAGAATAAATATCTTCACTAACATTAAAATGTGGGATTATGTGAAGTCGAGCTGTCAACTTTTGGATTAAACGGTGAGCTCAATAACCTGAGTGGCCTCCTATCCAGTTTCCTTTTCCATGTAGTAAGCTACAGTATCTTTTGTGGCTATAAACCATGCTATTATATATGATTTTAGAAGATGTATCATATGAACACAATTACGGAATACTAATAATAATTATAACATTATTCTTTTTACATATTAGCGTTTTAACAAATACCTACTAAATTAGAAATGAAATAAATTTTATAATATTATTCTTTCAATGATGATTATGTAAAAAATTAAATTATTAGGCTATTTTTTACTGGAATCACTTATTCCTTATTCCCTGTTGTAGAAAATTTGTGCAATTTAGGTACTCAATACTAATTTGTACTATTAAACCAAACGGGGATCTTTATTCGAAACCTATTGGTCGAAAGACACTATTCCAAACTGAAACACTTTGTTAACATGTGTTCACCCATTTATAACAACGGGAGAAGTTTAAAAATAAAAATCCAAACACAAACGGAACAAAAGAATGGTGAAAACACAAAAAAAAAAAAACCCTTAAGCTCTCGTGCTTAAAAGATTGTTTTTTGGTGTAGGTAGACTGCTTCCTGATTGCAGCAGTTTTAACTATGATAATGTTTTGTGTGTCTTAACTTTTATTACAGAACCGGTTGCCTTTATACTTTTTACCATCCCTGATGTTCTGAATGGTTAAACACAACTTAACAAAGGGGTTTAGCTTGGAGCTGTGTTAATTCCCTCAATCTTTTCAATAAATATCCATTTATTAGTGATAAAGTTTGGTATATTTTTTACTAAATTATTGTATTAAATAAAACATCAAAACGACATGCACTACAAATGGTAGGATCCTCTCAATCAAGATACTGACATAACCTGAATGTCCCTAACTCGTGAAAAACAAAACAACAACTGTTTTAAATTAGTTTCCCCTAAATCACTCAGTATTTTCACTCAGTATGCGATGAAATCTGCTAGAATTGAGAGCTCTGTTGCTGGGAGGGGAGTGAGGGAGTAGCGAAACACTGTGACATGAAACAAGGACGAATTCGTCACGCATTCCCGAGATATTGTAAACGAGAAGCTGGGGCGGCCAAGAGCGGCAACAATGGCTGTTGTTGGTGATATTGCGAGCTCGCTGGCACATGACCTGTGATGTCAGGGGCCGCGGCCGCCGCCGCTACTACGGCCGGTGGAGTACGCACACATTCTTGGCAGCAGCACCCCTCTGTTGTGTGGCGTGCGCCAGCTGCCAGCCGCCGGCACGACACTGCCAGTCCGTCTGTTGGGTCGCGATGGAACTGCCGAGAGACAATGCGTCTTCCGCTGGGCAACAATTAGCATCCCTCTCGTCGGTACTTCCGGTTTAGCTTTACACTCGTGTTACCCAGGTTCACATGTATGTTCTTGTTTGTCTGTGTGCGTTTCGGTGGCGATGGCAAGATTTTTAGTTGTCGTGTTTGTGGTTCTTCTGTTCATAGGAGTACACTGTGATGACAACTTCTTTGGTAAGCTAAACCATCGATGTATACTTCTATTTGAAGTTCAACAGGTTGCTGTTGGTTTCTGAGTTATGTTTTAGACTAAAAGCAACAAACACGTATTTTTTATTTGTTTATATTTTAAGCATATTCAACCTAGACTTAAAATATTTTATACTACAGGGTGATTGAAAAGCCATTGACTGTTAATCATCATCAATTTTTGTTATTGTATGGAAACTATGTATGTTTTATACATAAAAATGTAAAAGAAAAATAAGTTATGACATTAATGATGTTTAGATTTTTTCATATAAGGGGTTGAAAGATTGATACCATGTAATAATTCCAAATTCTTTTAGTAAGGGGGAGGCATGGACAAAAAATGAATCATTGTATCTATATATATAATACGTGATGCCCTTTTTTTGTTAACACTACTCCTCCCTTATTTCTGGACCAATTTTAAAGTTTGACGTGTCAAAAGAATGGTCTCAGTTCGTAGTTTTGCAATAAGGCCTTAGATTTTTTATATTTTATTTCTGAAGCTCACGGGAAGCCTTTAAAGTTAATTTTTTGTCCATAAGATTAACATGGGGAACAATTTGTATTGAATTGCAATATAAAACAGCTGTTGATTGTAAAACAGACAAACACATGTTAAAATCTGAATACAAGCAATTGAACTACTGGTACTGAAATATCAACACAATTTCATGCTTTAAACAAGAAGTGTCTTTTGTCGTATTTTAACCTTTTCGCAAAATTTAGCGGGAAGATTTTCTTGAACCTTTATTTATGTGTATTTGGGCACAAAATAAGTTTAGTAACGTAACCCTAGAAAAATTCATGCAGGGCCTACAAAACAAGTTTGGAAATTTAAAAATTTGACTTGGGTCTAATGGGTTGTCTGATTGGTACTTAAACAATAACGAAAATTTACAAATATTAAAATAGAACACTAAATTTGTGTGCATGGGTTTTCAAACTCTGTAAATTATAAGGAAAAGGGATAGTTGGTTGTAGATGTTATAACCTGTTTAATATTATACTATACAAAAATTTAATGCAGAATGATACACATATTAAAACTCATGTTTAAAAGAATTTACATTTAAATGTTTTTTTACTTCCAGTGTAAAAAACAAACTTATTTTAAATATGGTTTGTACGAAGAGGAAAGAGAAATTTCAATCAAAAAATAAATACCACATCAAACCAAAATGGACCACACTAACAAATTTGTATTTTAGTGATTTCTTTATTTACATTTTGTAATGCCATGAATATTACGAATTATAGGGGCTTTAGTTCTTTTTTAATAGTAATGTGGACTCATTCACTATGTCGACAACTACCTCATAACAGCCGCAGTGAGTGTTGCATAACTCATACAGGACCGGGGAGTTGTAATGAAATGTTGATTTTTATTCCGTTGTCATTTAAGTTTTATGTTCGATGAACTATGTAGAGATCCAACATCTGTAAATTTATTCTAGATTTTATAGGAGTGTTTAGACAGAGACCCTAAGACAAATCGGCAAAAGAACAACTACGTAATCTTACCAACTTAAATAACAACCATAAATCTTAACAGTGGCACATTGGCAAGTTGCAGAATTAGTAATGAAGATCGATTGATGAAACACCATTACGTTTTATCTGATTTTTACTATAGTTTAATTTTTATTCAAAGTAACTCTGTCCATTACCATGGAACAAGATTTAATACTCTATAATAAATGCAGCGCATTGCGCTGCACGGGCCCCCTAGTAATTCTGGATATCTGTTTTGCAATTTTTAAGAATGATGTTGAACATAAAATGTTATGACATTTAAAATTACAAAACAAATTTCAAGACATTCTATACTGGGGCGATTCTAGATCATATCCCTAATACAGTACTTTATTTTGCATCCATTTTATATTATCAATCTACCAACAACATTATTAGCTAATATATCCATACAAACAAACTATCATAAAACTTATCAAATTCCTATAGTTGGCCATTTTGCTTTTAAATTATAATACTGTATGTATTTATTACCTTGAAACAACACAATTTAAATAGTGACCATTTAATCACTGTGTGATTTTAAAACTCTTAAATTCTCAATGTAAAACACCTATTAAAGCTTTATAATCATTATTATCGCGAGACAAATATGTATTTCTTAAGGACATTCTTAAATACTTAACATCTTTATAGTCTTCATTCTACATATGAATATACTTTTAAAACATATTAAATATATTTCTGGAAAAAGTAATTAGAAACTGCACATGTTCAAACAGATACTCAAACCTAGATGCTGATGTATGCAATATAAATATTCTGCAGTAAACACAGCAGAATGATAACATGGTAATATAACGATGCAACAGAGAACACTGTCATCGTCACTGCGTTTCATGACCACATGATATGGTTGTTTTAGCAACAATATAAACAACAACTATAGTAAGATGCACGAAAATAGTCCGGTGGAAATTTTAACACCTGTGTCCCCCCTTACCCGGTCTCGTCCTGTAGTGTTGTCATTATTGTGGTTATGTTTACCATGTGTAATACAGTATATAAATGTGTTTCACAATAAATCTGGCAATAATGTATCGACTCTCATCGGACTATTTTCGTGAATAATTTTATAGTCGATCGTCTACCCATAGCCCCATTTAACGGTATTTTTATTGTAATTTTCACATAATGAATTTCAGTGTAAGTATAAACCTGTTCCAAATTACTACAAATATAAACATAGAAAAAACTTTTTTGGAAAAATAAAAACTGGTTATTTTTATAATTGTTTCATATCTAATCTTACAGAATTTAATAACAAATATTTAAATTCAAAATAAATACACTTTATTTTTAAAATAAACACAATTTTTACATTTTATCGCAATAATCGTAGTACATAATGCACTCGGTGGATTAAAAAATGAATTTATTTCTGTTTTAACAGCCAAATATTTTTGACATTCATATGTTTTGAAAAAAAAATTTAAATGTTTTAGGATAAAAATTGATTAAAAATGAACAAGAGATATATTAGTTTGCTGATTATAATAGCGTAGTCAAATTTTCATTTATTAGAAGCAACATTTGCGTAAAATTTGTTGGAACTGTAATTTCAAATCTGAATCCAGCCGAACGAAAATGTTATGCTTTCCAAAATCTGTATTTCCAAATGTGCCGAAAGGAAGTGGCATTACATCATATAATTAAAAAATTGGGTTTTTCTTTTCCGGTAATGTTTGGCTCTTCTACCCGACCGATTTTCATGATTTTAGTCTTAAATTAAAGGTGTGCATTCACAGATGAGCCATCAAGCATCGGAATTCACTTTCCCATCATATTACTCAATTTACACACAAATTAAATTTCCTCCCTGTGTATTTCTTATGGGAGTTAAATTTTAATTGTCTTTTCCGGATTTGTTTGGCTATTCTAACCGACCGATTTTGATAATTTTGGTCTTAAATTAAAGGTAATAATGCACAGATTTGCCATCAAACATTCGTATTCAGTTATCTACTATATTACTCGACCTAAAAACATAAATGTGATTTTTTCCGGATTTTTCAATTGAATAAAAGATAATATTTTCCATTTATAGATATTTTATGCTATATGTTTTGGTCTAAGAACCATCTCTGGAATACCAGCTTTCATATGAGCCTTTGAATATAAAAATCGGACGAAACTCAAGCTCGCTATAGCATTCCAAATAACATAATTTATTTTAATTTTTATGACTTATCTGCAATTAATGATACATAACTCCATTTCTATTTAAGATATTATATGTGTTTTGGTCTTCAAATAATCCTTGAAATCTTAGCTATCTTTTGAGACAGTGATTGTTAAAATCGGTATTTATTTATCTATTGTATTACTCGATCTAAAAACATAAATTTGATAATTTCCAGAATTTGTAATTGAATTAAGGGTAAAATTTTCCAGTTATAGATTTGTTATGCTATATGGTTTGGTCTAAGAACCATCTCTGGAATACCAGCTTTCATATGATCTTTTGAATATAAAAATCGGTTGAAACTAAAGCTGGCTACAGTATTCCAAATAACATAATTTATTTTAATTTTTATGATTTATCTTCAATTAACGATACATAACTCCATTTATATTTAAGACATTTTATATGTTTTGGTTTTCAAATAATCCTTGAAATCTTGGCTTTCTTTTGAGATATCGATTGTTAAAATTGGTATTTATTTATCTACTGTATTACTCGACCTAAAATCATAAATTTGATAATTTACAGAATCTGGAATTGAATTAAAGGATAAATGTTTACAGTTATAATTAAGTAAAGCTATGTGTTTTGGTCCAAGAACTATCTCTGAAATACAAGCTTTCATATGAGTCATTGAGTATAAAAATCGGACGAAATTGAAGCTTGCTACTGCATTTTAAGCAACCCAAGTTGTAATTCTTTTATGACTTATCTGCAATCGATGATTCATAACTCCATTTATATTTTAGATATTTTGAATGTTTTGGTCATGAAATAATCCTTGAAATTTTGGTTTTCTTTTGAGATATTGATCGTTAGAATCGGTTAATTTTGAGACGGTATAATATGTTTCTAAAATTGTATTAGGCCTACATTTAAGTGCAATACATTTAATTATAGGTTAGAAATTTTGTTTATTTTGGTTGTGGATCATTCAGCTTCCATTAAGCTCATGATGATAATAAAAATCGGGCAAGCATAATGCGCTATATAATTTTATACAACATAATTTTAATCATGGTTTTCTGAAATTTGAATTTAATTGCAGACATTTTTATGCAGTTCTAATTAGTTTGTGGTATTATTTTTGGGCTAATAATCTTAAATAAATTGTTGACTTCCAATCACAATTTCGTTTGATAAACGCAAGAAGAACTACCATTGTAAATCTTCTGAATAATATATACCCTTTTATTAATTGAAACTTATTTATTATCTCCATTTTCAAAAGGTATGTAAACTTCTCTAAATTATACGATTAGCTTTAAGCTATTGTTTATATTTGATGAACATTTACTTTTTCCATAATTATTAAGTTTATACTGGGTGAACACGTGCGAATTTGCACAAAAATCAACAGTACGCTTTTCTAAAAATAAATAAATAAATAAATAAAACTTCATCGTGGTGCAACCTCCAGTTATAGGGTAGGTAAATATCATCCTTGGTTTTGCCATAAGTCTGTGTGTTAGATACTCCTGTCAACTGGTATTCTGTAAATTTCTATTCCAATGTAAAAACCTATCACCTGGGCTTTTGATTTTCAATTTAAAATTTATATTTAAAATAGACAAATCAGTTGTTCATGTCTTTTTAAGTAATAGTGTCTTGATTAAAAATCTAAAGCCAGTTTGCAACTCTGCATCTGCATACTCACACGCGCATTTTAATGTTAAAAAAGCTTTTATGTTTACAAATTTTCGTGTAGCGTATTACCTTTGACTATATACACTAACATGAATAGACTTCTCATAGCATAGGTGTGTTTGAAACCTATTGACGGTGGTGCGATCTTCTGCAGCGTACATGAAGTTCAAGTGACATATTATTGATGAATCAGTATTACCCACTCTTCTCGATCAAGAATGGAATGTTTTATAACTGAGGGTTATTTTTATATTGTGGTGAAGTGTTATGGCAGCACTGTAAACCCAGCTGGAAAATAACAACATCGATGGCAGGGACTCTGGCGCCGCGAACACGAAACTTCCAAATTTTTGCCTCGAACCAAATGCATTGGATGAGAGGTCTATCCATGTTAGTGTACATACTATTACTAAATATAGATTCCACATATCCTTTTAATTTTGCAACATATCTCTCCCTTTCATAAATTATTTTACCATGTCCATAAAACATAATATGTTAACAATAAAAAAAAAATAAATAAAAAAATAAATAAAAAAAACCATAGTATATGTTTGTTGTATTCATGTTATTTAATGTGTCATACCTAAGTTGTTTTTTCTTTTACCTTTCACTGCAACATCGCATGTCTGGCATAAACGATTGGCTCTAAAATTGACATTTAACAAACTTAATTGGCTCTTGAATAGAAAATCAAAACTATCAATAACAAATAAATTACTAATTTATAAAGTCATCCTCAAGCCAATCTGGACTTACGGACTCCAACTGGGGCACCACCAGTAATTGAAACATTGACATAATCCAAAGATTTCAATCAAAGTGCCTAAGAAGCATCTTGGACGCCCCTTGGTATGTCAATAACGAAATTCTGCATCGTGACACTAGAACTGTTACAGTAAGAGAAGAAATCGCAAAATTTAGTTTCCGATATCAAGAAAAATTGAACAAGCATCCAAACCACTTGGCAAAGAATCTCATGGACAACAGTGCTTCAGTGTACCGTCTAAAAAAACATTCTATGTGGGACCTTCCCTGCCGTTTTTTATAACATGTTCGACTTTTGTTTAGCTCAGTTGTTGAATAGGGACTAATTCATGTTATTATTCTTTCATCTAATTTATTTATTGTTATGTTTTTACCCTGAACAGATTGTAAATAAATGTTTGTCAAAAAACCTTTCACTGTTTCATATTTTGGATTTATTGATGCATACTAAAACAATGTTCACATAAAAGCGCTAATTATTTTTGTTTATTACCACGTCTACAAAAATATCTGCTTAATTTAAATCGTATAACTGTAAATTGACTAAATGAGATGGTTTTCATTGTTTGTTTGTTTGTTTGTTTTTTATTGTTGTGTTCTTTTTTATGTTCTCAAACTCAGTTTCATATACGGTACTGTGGTTCTTAGTAGGCACACTAAATACTGAGAATTATTAATTTCATTGTTAGTATAATTAAATTATCACTATCTGTATCTAATGTCAATGCTGCGGAGCAGCACGGGTGCTCTAGTATAATTTAACTACATGTTTCGCACTGAATTAAGTATATAGCATTGTTGTATTATAACAATGCTATTAATACCAAATGCTGAATTAATACCAAACGTGTGGTAAAAACTCTTTTTTATATTTCTTATATACAGTATAAATCGGTAGAGCATATATTAAACTTTAATACAGATCAGTTAACTTCTTATACAAATCTCAATAATGAGATTTTCAGCGGTATTTTAACGAATACTGTCAAATTTATTTTCAGTGCCCAAGAAAACTCTGATTATAACCCCTTCAAATGTAAATGCAAAGGCAGGAAGGGCACCGAATGTTTGATGTACAAATGTGGGAATGAGAAAACAGAAACAAAGTTTCCACCTTAGGGAACCGTCAACAGAATTATGAAATGAGCCCGTGGCAAGATTACGCTGACGAATAATCCTTCTAAAAGCAGTTTACTAGATCAGCGCACAAAGAAATATCAAATACAGCAGCTTTGAGCAAAGTCAACTCCGCGATTTCGCGATTGAGTTGAATTCACGCCCAACTGGGTCCGACCTGGGTCGTATAATTCTTATCATGTTTTATTAATGCGATTTTGTTTGATTCGACAGGTATTCGTTCGAAATCTGTTTGATTTACAAAATCGTTTTTATCATAGTATTGGGTAGGATTTTGAAAAAGATTATTTGATGTGACTGCAAAGCGATATATAAATTCGTTTGACATGCTGGCAGAAATATTTATGTGTAAATATACAAGTAAATATATGTGTAACAAGCGACTGAAACGATAATGAGCATTATTATTTGTTTATAATGCCATTTTGATTCAATTTTGTTTTATTTGAATGCGATGCCGTATGATAAAATAAACTGTGAATATGTAAATAATATTTTGTTAAATTCACAACTTGTTAGAAACCTTTTTCCTTTCATGTTACATTTACTACTAGTCTAAATTATTTCAAAACCATTTACCTCCAACCAAAAATTACTAATTACTATTAAATGAATAACCTTCCGGGGACAATGAGAGAGGATGGTACATATAAAACGAAAATATTAACCACAACAAATTAAATAAAATTAGTAGGCCTACAATCTCCAGCGTCATCAATACAATTTAGTGCTCTTACGTCAATAGCATCCACACACTTTATGGTTTATTTGTAGCCCCTTCTGATGACAAAAAATGGTAGACGACTTTGTTTATTTAGTAAATAAGAAGAACCGCATAAAAAGACAGCTGTTATTATTTATGAGCGGTCTAACGTTACAAAGCCGGTCTATATTTATAATGGGACTTTTGTGACGTGGATGAAAATAAAGCTGGAGACAATCGTGAGATAAGTTGGGGGCGGCTAAAGATAGTTCCGCCCCTCCACCTGCCGCCGCGCCGTAGCCTCAGCCGCAGTCGCAGCTGCTGGAGATGATTTGGAGCGGGAGAGAGCGGCACGTGCCGCTGGGATGTTGTCTTCAAACAGGACGATTGTGAATCTTCAAGCACAGTCAAATCTGGCTTTTGTTTGAAGTAAGAACTCCGGAAGATCTGAATTTATATAAAATTAGATAGTTTTTTTTTTCAAAAGGCACAAAAATTGTGATTGAGTTCCTTTCCACCCAATACAGTTGAACTCTTCCCTCGTTTTGAGTTAATTCAGTCAGAAAATTAGCTAAATTGTTGTAGCAGGTTAGGACGTACCGTAATTCGGTAATCCAATAAAATATACCACACAAACTATCATCAGCAATTGTTAAAAAAATTTAGGTAGGTCTCCTACACAAACATAAACATTTGTTTTGTTCTTTGTATTCTTTGAAAATATTTCACTTAGGCTTCATTTTTTATTTCACCGCAAAAACTTAACCGGTAATTCAATGTTTCTAGGTAATCTGAACGAAGATGAAATATAATATTATTCTGTAGCAACAAGTAACGGTGTTGTACAATTTATTATGTAAGGGCCAGTGCAAACAGATTAAGTATACAGTTTGAACAAGAGATTAAGTAAACAGTCATGGACTAAACAATAAGTCGAAGACCAAGTGATATCGGTCACGTGTATTTGTTTGAGTCCAACAGCCATGTGCTGATAACGCACTTACTTCGTGTGTAATTACGGTAGCTATTAACCATTAATACTATAAGGTTACATTTGGTTTTGAATTTAAAAATCAAAGCTTAAAATATTCTACTCTTTAAGATCCATACGCGCCTGTGGGGAAGCGACGACAAAACTAATAAAATTAATATATCTCATTATTATAATTATAACTGTAATAATTATGGACGGGTCTGTTTATTTTTGCTGTTTGTTTTCTGAGGTTGTTGTTGTTTTATTATTGTAGAAGATAGTGGTCAGTTGTTCTTTCCTTGGTCTCAATTGAAGCTTACTTTACCATAGTTTATTATTACAAAATAAAAACATTTATTGAATCGTAATATAAATTATACATTTTATATTTTTGTTTATTCAATGCCTTCTAAAGAATAAAAAATTCTCAGTCTCTTTTTATTCAAGGTTAAATTGTAAGAGTTCAACAAACTAACAGTTCGTGTTCTTATCAAAATTTTGAAATTATGATAAATATAATTTGGTAAAATTTGGAATATAATATTGGACATTATAATGGTTTACATTAATATGATGGATATAATACTCATACATGATGTATATTTTTATATTTGAAGCTGTCAACAAGCCTATAGAGGTGTTTATAAATGGTGTAGCTTTCAGAAAATATTTGAGTGTGATGCAAATATGATCCATTGATATTTATGTGAGTTTCAGGATTTTTGTCGCATTTCGTTACAAACTTCGTGTTTAGTTCTTTGAATCTTGAAATAGGTTTATACTTCTAAATAGTTTCTCACAAACTTATAAAATCAGTGATAAGTATGATTTTAAATATTGACCTTATATCTTTATTGTTTATTATGTCCAAAATTTATTTCAAATGCATTTTGTGTTCGTAGCTAACTGCAGTTCAAATTAATCTCAAGTTGGTCACGTAATGCGAGATGCAGTTAGCCTGCCTAAGGGTATAGTGGCAGTATACGGTATGCATTCTAGTGCACGACCTGCTTTAGTACTTGTATGGATCTCATTAAAATAATAAGTTCTGAAATTACAAGAGCTTGTGAACATAGAAATGCAAATTATGACAAAATAACTTACGTATCACAAAATAGTAATATTCTTGTTTTTCTGTAACTACTGTGTCTACTATATTAAGAGTCATCTTTACCTTTAGGCCAGAAGCCCATTGTTGCGCGGTAGGCAATTTTAAACATACGGCTTTTAATGCGAACATGGTATTTTATTCACCTGTTTCAGACACCGTTTTCAACAGATTTTCTTTAAACTTGGTAAGTGTTTAGTTGAATAATTATATTAGGACCCTCATACCTCAAAATTTTGAAAATTGAACACATTTACAAAGGAAATTCGATTTACTTTGCGACTTCACAGAGAGTAATATTTGTTAAATTTTCAAAATTTTAAGGTATGAGGGGCCTAATATAACCATTTAACTAAGTTGAAGAACGGCGTCCGAAACAGGGGAATAAAATACCATGTTTTACCAAAACCTAACTGGCGATGTTATATTACCAAATTTTACCCTGTTTTGCATTAAAAGCTGTATGGTTAACATTGCTGACTGCCCAACAATGGGCTACCGGCCCAAAGGTGAAGATGACTCTTAAAACAATTAAAGGAAAATTACAAATTATTTTTCTACATATACAAGGAAAATTATTACAGTCAATATCAGTGTGAAAATAAATATTAAGTGTAAATTCAACTGCATAAACTTGAATAATAATGAAATTCAATATGCGTCAGAAATATTTTAAATTAATTTTACTTTATAAGTTTAAAATGCACTACACTCATTCTTCTAATATACCAATTCATTGGGTTCTAAGTTGTACGTAGGTATTTGCTTTATTGGCAAAACTGATGTCCGGGACACTCAAGACGTTCCAGAAGGCCGCCTGTGATGATCAGCAGGTGGCGTTGCAGTGTCCACTCGGCACCTACATCTCCATGCTGATCGATGTTGTCTGTTGCAGCGCTGTTGTCCGGGACACTCAAGACGTTCCAGAAGGCCGCCTGTGATGATCAGAAGGTGGCGTTGCAGTGTCCACTCGGCACCTACATCTCCATGCTGATCGATGTTGTCTGTTGCAGCGCTGCTGTCCGGGACACTCAAGACGTTCCAGAAGGCCGCCTGTGATGATCAGCAGGTGGCGTTGCGGTGTCCATCTTGCACCTGCATCTCCATGCTGATCGATGTTGTCTGTTGCAGCGCTGCTGTCCGGGACACTCAAGACGTTCCAGAAGGCCGCCTGTGATGATCAGCAGGTGGCGTTGCAGTGTCCACTCGGCACCTACATCTCCATGCTGATCGATGTTGTCTGTTGCAGCGCTGCTGTCCGGGGCACTCAAGACGTTCCAGAAGGCCGCCTGTGATGATCAGCAGGTGGCGTTGCAGTGTCCACTCGGCACCTACATCTCCATGCTGATCGATGTTGTCTGTTGCAGCGCTGCTGTCCGGGACACTCAAGACGTTCCAGAAGGCTGCCTGTGATGATCAGCAGGTGGCGTTGCAGTGTCCACTCGGCACCTACATCTCCATGCTGATCGATGTTGTCTGTTGCAGCGCTGCTGTCCGGGACACTCAAGACGTTCCAGAAGGCCGCCTGTGATGATCAGAAGGTGGCGTTGCAGTGTCCACTCGGCACCTACATCTCCATGCTGATCGATGTTGTCTGCTGCAGCGCTGCTGTCCGGGACACTCAAGACGTTCCAGAAGGCCGCCTGTGATGATCAGAAGGTGGCGTTGCAGTGTCCACTCGGCACCTACATCTCCAAGCTGATCGATGTTTTTCTGTTGCAGCGCTGCTGTCCGGGACACTCAAGACGTTCCAGAAGGCCGCCTGTGACGACCAGCAGGTGGCGTTGCGGTGTCCACCCGGCACCTGTATCTCCGTGCTGATCGCCCAGTACGGCAACTCTGCCAAGGACCTGCAGGACCTGTGTCCAGATGCCCATGGCGCACACATTCGCAACAACCTCACCTGCCCCTTTCCCACCTCGCTGCAGGTAGGCAACCATCACTACTAACTCTACTGCTTTGTTTATTTATCTCTTAACATAATGTGAAACTTTTTCACAAGTAATAAAATTGAAAATAACAATATGCATTAATTTTTAATAACTATCAGTGAGGAGAGAAACGCGTAATCAGAAAAAGCTCTTGGAATACGTATCTTTGTTGTATTTTTTGTTCTTAATGTTTGACTCCCGAGTAAGGGAAAAATTAAATCCATTGACTGAAACATTTCCCTTACTTTGAACTAATACTTGTGTTCCTAGATATTTAGTTTTTATAATTGGCTGTAGTCAGTGATTGTTTTGACGAAAGTATACATCAATTAAAAATGCGAGTACATTGCAATTAAGAACACTTGAAAAATGTTGAAGTAAACTCAACAAATAAAAATAATTCCTTAGCCTAAGTGTATGTGAAACTTAACATACACAAAACAAAATTCCTAAATCCTTATAAATTGATTTTAGTAGGCAAAACACGAATACAAATTCTAAAATATGATTATAAATAAGCAAGATTTCGTATTTATAGGAGTTATTATAGGAGTGGTTGGTTTCAACTAGTCATTCTTGAAGTATATTTAAATAATTTTCGAATGACTATTTAAAAACAAAATATAACACTCCATATTTTATCAAATTTTTATGTCCCAGTGTCGTTTTTTTTTCTAATTTTATCGACCATTATTTCACAAACTACTACTAATACTCTGCGGTGAACACTCCTTTGTTTAAAACCTCTTAACCTTTGGAGGCAATTTATTAATAATCTTATTGTTTTAAGTTATTACACGAATTACTTTTAAGTGTCCAGCATTGAACGATCCTACTATTTACATTTATGTGGGCGTAAGTAGTTGACTCTGTGAAGGTAGTCGTGGAATAATTCCAAGAGGCTGTTCGTTTGACCGAAGTTTCTGATTGAGGCCTTCCGCTTGGCTTGTACTTTAACATGTCCAGTGGATTTTCACTGTACACTTGGTAGAAGCTGTTATTTGCATGATGGTATGGGTAGTACATGTATTACTATATTTTTTGGGTTTCAAAACTTTTAGTGAATTTCCTAAGAGAGAATACGCTATTACGGTAGTAGTCACCATGAGACCTATGCCGGGGACTGTGATACTTTTTCGTTAAAAGCCAGAAGTTCCCTATAAGCCAAGAACACAATTCGTTCAAATTGATATACATGTATATATCTATGTTTCCCGAAATTCCAATTTTGATGCAATTTGTTACATAGGTGTAAACCAGCATCCACTTGAATGAACTCGCGAACCAGAATGATCGGCCCATAGGGTTGTATGTGGTTTCAAGAGGGTGAAGGAGAAATGAGGATTAGGCTTTTGTTGACCTTAGTGTACACAATTTAAACTTAAACGTTTGAAAAGAGCTTAAAACGAAATTTTTCACTCAGCATAAATAGTTATGGAGGGAATCAAATAATATGTTTTCCATAATCTTAAAGGAAATCAACAAAACCTTCTTTCTTACTTTTTCACTGTCATATCTTCATAAAATTTGGTATGTACACTTATTTGTTTTTATCTTATATTTGCTACAAAAACCCATATTGCGGTAAGCCTACGTACACATATCAATAGGTTTTATGGAGAAAATAATAAAAACAACATAACTTGATAACATTTTGTATGTACATTAAAATTGTATCAAGTAATTACACCTACTTACAAAACCCATAAGGCGGATAACATATAGCTCACCCTCATGGTTTTTATGGTTAAATAGAAATTGTACCAAAATTCAGTTGGAACTTCTCTTAGTACGCAGCTCTGCAGTGGCAGGGGTATGTAATATTTCATTGTTGTTTAAGCCCTCAAAATGTATGATACGATGCATGAATAAGTGTCTAATTATAAATCTTCATAATATTTTACCTGACATATTTTAATTTTGAGGTTTCTTTACTAGATTCTTATACTAAAGAAAGTATTTCTTTATGATCCATAACTCCAATAATCTGACGGGTGTTTATACATTATAGTTACACGTTTGCTGCAAACAACGTTACAAGATTTGATAGTCTAGTTACAAAATACAATATGTTGTTATTCGAAATCATGAATTAAGTTAGTTACTTCAATTTAACTATCATCTGCGCCTTAATTTAATCAGCAAAATTGTTTTCAAAGACATGTTTACTAACTAAAAACTAAACAATAACCTTTTACTGACGAATCAATTAGCTTTGCTGCCGCACACCACCAGAGTCCCTTTAGACTCAGTCACTGAACAGTGAGTTCAGTAAAAACTAAAACTACTCCATTGTATAGAAATATTCATCTTAAAACTGAGCTAAAAGATAATATTAAAACATTATCTGTGATGGATTTTCTTTGATTAACCAAAACTAATAACTCAACCTATTAAAAAAGTAATATTATAAAAAAAACATTTAGTATAAATAAAAAATAGGTTATTTTATTACAGTTTTGGACTTTCACGAGCATAAAAAGTGAGGGTATTAGTTACACCTAACAGAATTCAATAACATCTAAATTGATCTGCACGAGTATGAATTAACTAGTCTAGATTGCACGATATCACAGTCAAAGACGTGTGTTATCTGTAATTTGTCCTCCATCCTCTTCATCTTCGCCTTCCACCTCAAATGAGAACCCTTTACGGTGGTTTAAAAGGATAGAGATCCATGCGGAGATTGCTCTACCCCCGTAAATTCTGATTTAAAAAGTATTTTTCAACTTTGATATTAGGTTTCAAGAATAAATTTAACACTCACTTGAGAAAATAACCATAGTTTTATCCAGGATCGTATATGGTATCAGACGTAAAATTATTTCATTTGCGGTAAACAGTAAGATAAAGTTTAAAGGAAAACCTTGAAATTATGAGTTTTTCTTTAATCAATAGTACTAATTTAAATCTAATTAAGTTAATCAGCTAAAACATCATACACAAAAACATATCGATAATTTTGATTGTCCACCTGAGGTAATAGTAGGCATATAGGAATTTTACCAATATGAATGAAATGAACAAATGAGTGATCCTATTTGCTCAGACTAATAAAGTAAATAACAGCATGGTTTTAATAATTATCTTTGCTACAATCTAACTGTTGAATATGTTTTCCATTTTCTAAGGAATGATTTGTGTTTATGACCCATTATACGCTTTATAAATTTTAGAATTTAAACTAGAGTTATGACAAGTCCCATAAATAAAGCTCTCAAAAGCGCATTTTTGACAAAGAACCACGAGTGGCGACAGTGGAGGAGTAATTTGTAACGTGGGCCGAACCGAGGGCGCCGGCCCCGTCTTGTCTTTAAATACCGTCGGCGACGCCACGCCAACCTGTGGTTTTGATCAACCGTTTCGTCAGTCTCGCCGTGTTTAAATTTGGAAACCAATTACGTACTTTTTTAGCTGCTAAGTCAAATGATTTCAAACTGTGTTGGTTGTAGCAAATTTTTAGCTTTCAAATACCCAATTACCAAAGTTTTTTGGAGTAGAAATACTTTGTGTAATAAGTTACAACTTGTTCAATTAGAGTAAAACCTTTGAAAAAAAAAAAAAAAACTCTTTGGCCGTTTGATAAAGAAAATAGTTTTACTTTTATTTGAATTAATGCAGTACAGGCTTTCAATGCTTAAAAATTTTTACTTATTATTAAAATATGACTTTCCTATAAACTTTTTTTTACAATTCTTACATCTTTGTTCTGCATTGAGCTATAATTGAAAAATTTTTATCTGATACTAAAATCACTCTGAAATGGTACAAATCACAATTAATTTCTTTTAAATATTAAAGTTTTCAATTAGCAGCCAAATGTGTGAAATATGAGAAAGATTTTGTGAGATGATGAGTTAATTAAGGGGTACAGTAGATCCCCGCTCGGCCCAGCGTAGCGGCGGTGGTGGAGCCGATGCAGCGGCGACGCAGTTCCGGCATCCCGTATCATTCATCACGGGGAAGAGACAGCTATTGTGTCCCCAGTAATTGTGAAGGCTTATAATGTTCCATTTATTACTTGGAGAATTTCACGATCCTCTTCAAATTGACGCATTTTGTATTGTTGATGGCTTCGGGAAGAGTACTTCCTTTCATCCGGTTAAAGGAGTGTAATTGAATATATTATTTGGAGGTACTGCTATTAAAAGAGTTGGATATTGTAGAAAATTAACAAATTACTAAACTCACATTTTGTTGTCTGCAGAAAACCTCTTATTTCTCTCATTATTACAATATACATATTTACCATACATTTATATTTTTGTTTAAAAGTAGATTAAATTGTATTATTTTAGAAAAAATGTATCACTTAAGGGAATGACGCGTTTTATATAGTTCCGTATTTATATATTTTTAGAAAACAATTATTTTATTTCACAAAGTGGAGGAGTTTATTTACCGGTTAAAGTATAAGGAATAAAAATACACATTTTTAAACGTTAAGCGATATTTGTGAAAGAATAGATTCTTCACATTAAAAACTCTTCACTGAAAATACTACATAAAACGCATTTTCCTCCACATGCCAAAAGATAAAACTTTAAATCAACAATTCATTAAATGTAAGAAAATACTTGGGGAGCCAGGCAATTGATCGATTAACTTATACAATTATTTTGCAGTAACAATTCATTTGCAGATTCACATTATGTTACCCTACGGTTCCGAGTCCGAATAAGCTTGGACCTATTCAAGACTTAGTGATTCGCTTTTCTGACTCGCCCTACAGAGTGGTTTCACTCAAAGGCCCAAAGGGTGCTGCACTCTCGGACTAAGTATAGGCCTAACTGGACCGCTCATTCAATGTTCGAAAATCGTGGACGTCTCAGGACCATTGGGTGGCAAAAAGCAGCGGAGCCGAGCGACGGAAACCAAAACAGCGCTTCAATAAACCTGTATTTTTACCTACTAAACTATTACATAAATACGTTAACTTTATATTAAAATTTTCTGCTTGAAATGGTGATTCTTACAGTATTTAATACATTAAGAAAAGGTTTGGTAAATAATAATAATACATAGTTTAATCAAACTTACTTTTAATTCAATTCAGTAACGACATGAAAAAAGTAAGATGTAGGAAAGTTTTTTTTATTTTTTGGCCAAATAAAAACTGTCAGCGGGAGTATTGTAGTTAAGATTCTGAATTTTATTTTTTATCTCAATCATTTCTTCGTGAGACTAGCAGTTATCGATGTACAAATTATTTTCTAGAGCGTAGGATTTCGCGGAAGCGCGCGCGAGTATCTCGCATCTCTTTGTTATGATATGAGCTGATATTACGGTGCAGTTTTTATAAAACAAGAAGTAACATATTTCAGGATGCTACAAATTGGTGTTTGAAGAGATAAATGGGTGGTAGGATAAAAAACTGTACACACTCATACTGTTTATTTACAATCCCTGTTAAATATGACTTAATCAAATAACTTTTTTTAATTTTGTCTAGTTCCTGGAGATACATTTTCTGCGGCAGTTGCTGTCTTAGCCAAATAATGGAGACAAATTTTCAAAAACATAAAACTTATCATCTTAATTAATTTTATACAATGAGGGTCAACCCCACATTCCTCGACTGATGGATATTTTGAAAAAACCCCTTGTCCCCAGTTCATTGCATGCAAGCAATGTTATAAATTCATAGATATTTGCTTTTGGTTACAATTGTTAACAAAGCTTTGACAATGAGCAAAGACATCTTTACTTACTTTTAATAAGAGTAACCACCTTTACAAAGTACCTTTCATTTTTATTATAATCTCTTAACAAAATTACATTAAACAATGTTGACATGACAATCTTGATTGCAATTTCCTGGTAATAAATCCACATATGTAATGTGAAACTTTTTCTTTAAAATATATTTAAAAATATTACGATGTTGTTTAGAACTAAAATTATATAATAGCTCATCTGAAAATTGACAGGTCTTTGTTCTGTCCGTCAGCTTAATTAGTGCAATTATATGCACAAGATTTTACCATAGCTATAAAACTGTATAGCCATAACTAAAAACTGATCACAAACATAACAGCAACTACGTTCTCTCTTCACGGTGTCCTAAATACTGACTGATTTTTTATATATTTTTATAACACGATAGGATTTATTTATTTAGGTATTGTGTCTGTTGTATGGTTCGCGCGTCGGGCTCGCAGGTTTTCAAGAATCTGCGCTCGCGCCGAATCCACTGAAATAAAAAATTATCTGTAGCAGAAACGGCTAATGTTAGAAAAGATTACTTGAGATAAAAAAAATTATTTAGAATGTCGTCTACAACTTGTCCGCGGACACTTTTTACCTGACCCAAAAATAAAAAACTTTCTCGCATACTACTTTTGTCGTATCACTATTTAAGACGAACTAAAAAGAATTTTAGTTTAACTAATAATTAAAATTAGTAGCAGACTATTTAAAGTTTAAATACATACCATTAGATTCACAATTTCATGATGAAAATTTGAACATAAATTTAACCTTTTAATTTTCATTCTGAATGGCTTAAATGTCAGGTTACATGAAGCGCTGTTTGGATGTTGTTCGCTCGGGTACCGCGACATCGGATCCTTTTGCCACCCGTCCGGCTCCAGACTTCCACGTTTTTTGGTTCAGTTTTGCATGGCAGGGCTCGGTCCAGTTATACTTAGTCCGAGGCTGCCTTCTGGTATTAATTGGATAAACCACATGTTGAAATTGCACGTGGGTTTTACTTTTTTTACTATCAGCTGATTTTACTATTGTTATTGTTTTTATACGTATAATAAATTGCACTTTAATTCATTTTTAAATTTTTTATTTAAAAAAATCATAGTATTTAGTATAAACTAGTATACGTGTTGCTCGAAATCGAGCGGTTTATTTTGATACAGTAGAAATGTTACTTTAGCTCTAAATCAATGGCATCCCACCAACCCAATAATGTGAATATATGCAACACCAATAACTACAATACACGTATTTACACGTATTTACAGCTGATTATTAACATATGTTTAAAATGCTTTATTCAATCCCAATGTTATTTTAATGGGAAATTTTGAGATTTCAATGGTGGATAGTGCTTTTATTTTCAGTCCGATTCCCATCAGTTTTTGGCGGAAACAACTACAGACCAAGCCCTATCCAACGACACCAAAAACTTTAAAATCGGTTAAAAATTTTAGGAGGAGTTCTCAAGACAAAAAACCCTTGGCGTATTAAATAAGTATAGATTAAAATTAAAGACTGGTAACTTATTTGTTATAGTTACCGATGGTCAGTAACTAACTACAATACAAAACCACACGTTTATACTGGAACACCTGGCCTTTCTTTACTTTGGCATTTGAGTCAACTGTTTTCAGTTTTTTTGTTGTTTTTATATTTAACTTTTACAAAAAACAATTCGATTGTAATTGTTTTAATCTTTAATCGTCAATTAATTGTAATAAGCATCCAATGAAATACATTTAAAAATAAAAAATCCTAGTTTTTATATCATAAAGGGTTTCCTTTCTTTCCGTAAGTTCGACAATCAAGGGTTATCACCCTGTTGCCGTCACATTACAGTTGCAAGTTTGAAGTTGAAAGTTCGACTTAGGAAAATAAGTCCAAAACTCACTTAATATGGATAGTCTCAAATTTAAATAGGGCTTATGGAAAGGAGATTCTTTATAAATGTTGAAAGGAAATTGACAAGTGGTTGTCAAGAGTTCATTTTGACATGTTTTACAGACGAAGTGGGAAGCGACGCCGGAGGGAACTTGGGGCAAAGTGAGTCAATTTCCAGAATCCTCTCACCCACCTCTTGCTTGCTCTTCTCTAGCATCTTTATATTCATAACTTCACCATGTTCGGTTTTGTACGCAATTCGTTTTGATCCATATTCATTCCATGGTTTATTTTTAAATGTTTTTATTTCCAGGTATGTTCAGTTGCCTTCAGTATCAGCATGACGAAATCAATCGTTTATTTTGCTTTATAATTGTTATATATGTATCTAGTATTCGAAGAAATTAGATGGAGCATGAATAAGAAACTTAGAATTAGAAAATACAAATACTGTATATCATACATGTTCTTGAAGTATGTATATACATTTAAGTATTCAAATATCGTGTTACCAGATTGTATAGGTCAACTTAATTTATAAAAATAAACATTTTGACAAAAACATTTATGATGGTTTAAGAAAAAATTGATACTACTACAGAGTTTAATATTTAAATCTTTTGTGAGATATTCGTTTATTTATTCGAATAAGTTATTTTTTTCAAAATAGCTAGAAAAAAGCCGTATTCTACTTTTTTAATTTATTAACATCATATTGATTGGCGATATTAAACAGTAGGCTATGAATAAAAAATATTGAACGATGAAACTCAAAATCATGTCACGTGTAGTTAATATTTGACTACTGTATATGAAACTAAACCCTACTACGAAGTGAAAAAACCTCAATTGCACTTAGGTTAGAGAAGAAATACACAAAGGATAACATTATGATTTAATGAAGAAACAAAGATTTTAAATTTATTCACTAAAATTAACATTAGAGTCTATCAGTTTCTTTACAGAAACATCTGAATGGTTTGCAATGACAAGAGTTGTGCAAATCCTGAATTTTCACTGGAAACCCGAGCCGCTCTCGACTCCTCCCTTCTACACATATCTGCAGCAATGTACATATAAATATGTATATATGTATATATATGCATATGTATATATGCATATATATATATGTATATATAATGTTAAAGGAATATTAACAGTCTGTTACATTGTGCTGTTACATAATTGAATGTGCCGTATACGAGAAACCCGTAAACCATTGTTTATTTCGTTTTCATCTCATTACGTAATGAATAATCATGTATAAAGTAGTCTCTATAGTGAAGCCTCATTCAACTGTTTTATGGAGGCCACTATTGATTAATTCCAAACGTTGTTACTTCAACTTGCAATCTCAATTGTTCAACATTTATCAGTTGACTAATAATGGTGAAAACATTCGCAGAGGCTCATTTAAATGTAGTTTTATTTGAATTCTTTGAATATGAAGATTTATTGAAAACACGTTCAGATTCCAAATTTAATTATAGCAAACTAATTTTTAACATATGAATGCCGTTTGCATAAGTTATTGTGAACTTAAGTCCTCCAATTCCAACGGAAGGCGTTACAGCGGGAGCGCAGGAATAACAATGAGTCCCAGTGGAAAAGTGAACATTTCAGTTGTTTTAGATGATTTAGGTTACTAGGTAAACATGACAATGACCGGTGGCCTGAACGGCCGCTAACTGAGGGAAGGCAGTACTCTCTGTTGCAGACGGTGGTGGAGGCTTGCCACAAGAAGAGGCAGTGCAAGTTCCACGCCACCTCCAGTGCCATCGGCCCCGACCCTTGCCCGGGCTTCCGCAAGTACATCGAGGTCGCCTACAAGTGCCGTCCATGTGAGTCAATCATAATAAGTTTTTTTATTTTTTATTAATAATGGCTCCAATATGTGTGGTAAGTTTGGAAAATTTCCAAGCAGCGTGTGTTGCACGAAAATGTAAAACACTCAAACAACACAAATGTCATATGTCAAATGTGAAGAAATGACATAAGTTGTTCACTTTATTACTGCTTTGAATCTGAAAAATTATATTTTGAATGTTTTTTTTTAATGTAATGTGTTACTCTAAAGCTAAAACTAATATTGTACCCCAACTGAAAATATAACTATTGGATTTCTAAATTTAATTACTTGGTTGTGAATAGTTTAAATAAAGCATCTGGTGGTTATTAATTCAGATGAGTAATAGCCTAGTTAACCACACCATTTATGCCAACTTTGCATTACATTGCATTAAATGTAAGTGCAATAAATCTTTGTGTTAATTTCTTATTATTAGCAAGAAAATTGGCCTGTCAGGTATGAAGCTGTCGTCCAACTCTCACTTGCTAGTAGCAGTTTACTCCGCTAGCTTCGGCCACACTGACTACGAGAGTGTCAGGTCTACCTGAGTTTGATATGTTGTATATATGTTTGTCAGACTAGTTCCGCAGCAAGGTGGCCTGTCAGGAGGACTCTCTGCAGCTGTCTTGCAACCCTCACTCACGGGTGGCAGTTTACTCGGCCAGCTTTAGCCGAATCTAGTTCAAGTGTCAGATGTCCCTAAATTTAGCATGTTGTCGGTATGTTTGTCAGACGAGTTTCGCAGCAAGGTGTCCTGCCAGGAGGACACTCTGCAGCTGTCGTGCAACCCTCACTCACGGGTCGCAATTTACTCTGCCAGCTTTGGCCGCACCGACTACGAGAGTGTCAGGTGTCCCTGAGTTTTACATGTTGTCTGTATGTTTGTCAGACGAGTTTCGCAGCAAGGTGGCCTGTCAGGAGGACACTCTGCAGCTTTCGTGCAACCCTCACTCACGCGTCGCAATTTACTAGGCCAGCTTCGGCCGCACCGACTACGAGAGTGTCAGGTGTCCCTGAGTTTTACATGTTGTCTGTATGTTTGTCAGACGAGTTTCGCAGCAAGGTGGCCTGTCAGGAGGACACTCTGCAGCTTTCGTGCAACCCTCACTCACGCGTCGCAATTTACTAGGCCAGCTTCGGCCGCACCGACTACGAGAGTGTCAGGTGTCCCTGAGTTTTACATGTTGTCTGTATGTTTGTCAGATGAGTTCCGCAGCAAGGTGGCCTGTCAGGAGGACACTCTGCAGCTGTCGTGAAACCCTCACTCACGGGTCGCAGTTTACTCCGCCAGCTTTGGCCGCACCGACTACGAGAGTGTCAGGTGTCCCTGAGTCTGACATGTTGTTTGTATGTTTGTCAGATGAGTTCCGCAGCAAGGTGGCCTGTCAGGAGGACACTCTGCAGCTGTCGTGCAACCCTCACTCACGGGTCGCTGTATACTCAGCCAGCTTCGGCCGTACAAAGTACGAGAGTGTCAGGTGTCCCTGAGTTTTACATGTTGTCTGTATGTTTGTCAGATGAGTTCCGTAGCAAGGTGGCCTGTCAGGAGGACACTCTGCAGCTGTCGTGAAACCCTCACTCACGGGTGGCAGTTTACTCCGCCAGCTTTGGCCGCACCGACTACGAGAGTGTCATGTGTCCTTGAGTCTGACATGTTGTTTGTATGTTTGTTAGACGAGTTCCGCAGCAAGGTGGCCTGTCAGGAGGACACTCTGCAGCTGTCGTGCAACCCTCACTCACGGGTCGCTGTATACTCGGCCAGCTTCGGCCGTACCGAGTACGAGAGTGTCAGGTGTCCTCAGCCTCAGGGCGTCAGAGAGGAGAGTGAGTATACTTCTGTTATATTTTAGTTTTATTGTGCAGATTTTAGTAAGTAGCAGCTTTTAGACCAAATGTATGATATTGTGAATAGGTGTGCATTGCATGTAACAATAGGCCTAGATGGTCAAGAAAAACTCTACATTCTATTTTCGAAAATCTCTTGGTTTATGTAGATTTTTTTATGTTTTATGTCTTAAATAATATGAAAATCCTTTACAAACTTTGTATTTTTTGTCAAAAGGCACAAGATGTTTTCCAAGGACACTAATTGGTTTGTAACATTTTCTTTCCCAAAATTTCTTCCAACAAAAACGAACTTGCCTCTTTAAGAAAAATATATTTTTTATCATTCTGCACGAAATCAGCCTGTTTTTTGTTCTCTTAACTGTACCAAAACCGATTCTTTATTGTCCTAGGACTGAAAAATCATCTGGAGAATTTTTTAGGTCCTAGTACTGAAAAGTCAGCTGTTTGCTATGTAAATTATTATTCATTTATTAATGTTGAGCAGAATTTTGAAATTCAAACTTTATAAAGAGCATTGTTTGTAAATAACAGAAATGTAAACACTGCATATTACTAACTTTGTAAATATAACCTCGAAAAAACATCTTTATAGTTAATATTTTTAATGATCAAAAGTCTAATTTCGCATTATGATAAAAAACGTTGTTCATCACTCGGAGCAAAAGTGTCTTTTTGATGCTTAATCGTTTTTAAAAACTCGGCTGCGCCTCGTTTTTAAAACACGATTACGCACCAAAAAGACCCACTTTTGCTCCTAGTGATGAAAACTACTATTATCCAAAGATGTTCTATAGTGACCAATCTTCCAGACAATTAATTGTTATGCATGTGGAAAAGAAGTTACAAAAATCTTTAGTATAATAATATTACTCCAGCGATGAATAACATTAAATATTGAACAATGATGTAAAAAGGCTTCGTAAAATTTAAAGTAATCAAGACAATTTGTAACAGTTTATTTATAAATTATTCTTATGAAATACACTTGAATTTAGCCGGTAACATTAACTAAAATATAAGACTGAATCATAGCTCCAAAGTTTAACCAATGATAATTCGGGTTTGTTATGAGTACGATTTTGCAGTTTCAATTGTGTTCATACCATTGTTTCCTTTTAAAATATTTATAAAAATACATTCCTGCAAATAATACAAACTCTATCGTCTAGTCTTATATCTCAAATGGCTCAATAATTTGGAAAAGTAATAAAATTTAAATATACCACAATACGATATTTTTACAAAATTTTTCTATTTATAGTATTTTAATATTTCACATTTTCAAAGTGTTGTTTATACGCAGTTTTAACTTGCATTTATTAAAGTGTTCAGAAAATCGGTTATAGGATCATAGTTTAAGAATAAAATAAAATTATAAACAGTTTACTTAACACATTCATTAATAGTTTAAGCATTTTTATAAACCATTTCCCTCAATTACTTTAAAAGCTGGTTTTAACGTGTCCCAGAGGTAAAAGAAAAACAGATTTCACAAGGGTTTGAAAATAAACTCTCTCCACCCTAAGTAGGAACTTACAAGCAAATTGGTTAAAGTCGTTGTCAGCTCAGTTGATTTCCCTCGCGAGTGGAGGAGAGGAGGAGTCCTGAGCCAGCGCCGGCGTTGCGTTGTGCTGCAGCGCTCTCTAGTGATGGTTGTTCAATCAGTGTTACTGTCAGTGAAATGTGCTTTGCTGGCTGCATGTAATAATTAAATTGCTGTGTTGCCGCCGAGCGCTTTATGGACCCATCTCAGTTTACGCGCTAGTTTATTGGTACTCGTGGAAATGTTCATTTTGAATTACCTGTTATCTATGTACTGCTCAACAGCCACGTTCCGTCGGATTGTTTGCAATTAATAAATGCAAATTGTTTTTATATTAATCTATTTTCACTCTAATTAATTCAACGAGTAATAATTGTGTGATTATTTTAAGAAATGTTATTATTTATTAACAATTGTTAATAACTTTTAATGTTTTATCAGCATGTTTAGCGACGTACGCTACAGAGACCGTGATGCAGATTTGCCACGGCAAGAGACAGTGCAGCCTCACAGCGGACGCCGCGACATTCGGCAACCCGTGTCATCATATGTCCAAGACCTACCTGAAGGTCGTCTACACCTGTGGTGAGAACAATTATTACTGTCTAGTTAGTACTTTTTTAAACAAGCTCAAGTGAACTAGATCTCATCACAGATCCCTATAACGACACAAAAATCAAATGACATCAGTAACCATGGAAACAGCAACTATTACAAAGCAGAAAGGATGTTTCTGATGAAGGATTTGCAGTGATGTTTCTAGAAAGTTTATTATTATGTAATATAAGATTTCAAATTCATGCTGTCATTTGAATTGTAAAATTTACTTTTATAATTTGCTTGAATAAAGCTGTTCAATTCTGCTGAAAAGACCAAAAATTATTTAAGGATGAACTCGACCACGTCATTCAATCCTCTTACCTAAAAACCAATGAAAATTATGGACTTTTAAAATCTTTAGCTTATGGAATTGTCCTATAATGGCACGTTAATAAAAATGGTCCAATTTCTAAAGTAGTTTCCACAGAGTGAAAATGGATGAGTGGTATTTGACGAAAAAAACGACTTAAATTCTATTTCATAAGATTTGTCGATCACATTAATTTATTATATTGACAAACTTTTAAACAAATCATCAAAAATCTCTTGGCACAGCATGTTACATTGATTATAACGTTCTCTGCCGGTTGCAGTACCCAAGACGGTGCTGCGCGAGCAGTTCGAGGACGCGGCGGTGGAGGAGGATGAACGCCAGGAGCCCGACTACGACGTCGACTACGACTCCGTGGACAACGCGCTCCGCGAGAACCACGTCTACTCGGAGTCGCCCAGGCTGGCGGTGGCGGGCGGACGGACCAACGGTACCACCCCGGCGGCCACCCAGGCGACCAGGGCCACCGCCGACGAGGAGTTCAAAGGTCAGAGTCCAGGCTGGGAACACCTGTTGAGAAACTGCATAGAAAACATTTGTTGATATTATTTTAAAAAGTTTTAAAATGAAAAAAAAAATTATAACTTGATTATATGGATTTTTTACTTAAAAGAAAATTTTATAGTGTAAAAGAACATTTCGGTTGGTTTTATTTTTATTTTCTCACTCACAACTACATATAGGCTACTATTTGAAACATAAGTATACTCATTTTTATATACTTATGTAACAAAACAGGGTATGAAAACAGGTTCATAATAGAAAAAAAGCTTATCGTGAAATTGTTGCGAACCAATAACGAAATTAACTCATAGGCCAATATCATATTTTTTTAAATATATAAAAACAATATTAAAAATATTAGAATATAAAAGTTATTTCCAATTATGAGTAAAACAAACTAATTAAATTGTTCATACATAAACTGCAACAGTTATTATACATTTAGTCTGTCTGTATATATATTTTTTTATTCTAAACTCCTTCCTTTAAAAGAGTTTCCTAACCACTTATTATTTAATTAATACATCACACAGTGTATTTTAATCATCAGCTATAGCTCTATTTGTATTTGGAATTAGAAAAAATCTATTATGGACAATAAGATGCTTGGTTTTCATCTTATTTAAGTGGCAGAAAACAGAAGACCAAAGTTGGTACTTACTTCACCCTCTATCAGTACAGTATTAGGTGTTCCACAAGGCAGCTGTCTTGGACCCAATTTATTCACATTATTTGCTGCAACTATGGGTAACTCTATCAAGCACTGTAAGATATGCTCATATGCTGACGATGGTAGTTGATTATTTCTTATTCGACTCTTCAGGCGGACCAAGCTGTTCAGCACTTGAATGCTCATCTGGATACCATTCACAAGTGGTCAGTAAATCATGGGGTGAAACTCAATATCGAGAAATGCACCTTGCTAAACTTTATTTATTTATTTATTCTCAACGGCAAACACCATTTACAAACTCATTGACAAACCATTTACTTTCTTGGCAGCAGTTATTCACCTCAGCCACCAATAATAAGATATGCGTTAGAGGTAGGCTACAGGACTACTAAAGTTGGACTCTGCGAAAATACTCCGTGTCACTTTTGACTCCAATCTGAACTTTTCCGACCATGTGAGTTCAGTTTGCAAAAAAGCTATGTCTCGTCTGAGAGTCCTGTACGGACATAGATATCTATTCCCCCAAACAACAAAGCTTCAACTTATTCAGGCCTTAGTGCTCTTTGACTTTGAATATTGTCTTCCTATTTATGGAAATGTCGTGAGTGCAGGAGTCATGGAGAGAATGCAGAGAGTGCAGAATATTTGTGTAAGATTTGTTTGTGGCCTGAGAAAATTTGATCATGTGTCTGGTGCAAGACAGTTTAGGATTGTTACCTATGTCTGATGTCTGCACCCTTCGTACATCTACGATTGTGCACAAAATACTTATTTCTGGCAAGCCTGAGTACTTAAGAGAGAGGCTGAAAACTCGCTCTGAGGCACGATCCCACTGTTCGAGACAGGATGCTGTGTTGAAGCTGCCTCACGTACGTCTGGAGGTTGATAGGAGGTGATTCTCTTATCTTGCCCCCAAACTGTATAATGGAATGCTCCCCGCCTTAAGGGATGACAAAAACGGTCATGTGGCATTCAGAAAGCGTGTCCACAAAATGCTGTTGAATTCCGATTAATTAAATTAAGTTTTTTTAGTTATGCCCTGTAATGTCTTATTTTGTTAGTTTTTAATATTTTATTATTATAGTTTGACCAGAGTTCTTTTGAAGATCAACTGTTGTTGAAAACCTCTTGAAATAAAGACGATATTTATTTATTTATTTAATAAATAGCTATTACATGTGAAGCGGCAGTTAAACTAAACATACTCCAGTTGGCTTATGTAGAGATAATTAGAAGGTAAGGATGAGTAGATACCTAAATTAAATATAAATCAAATCCATCTTGTGACAAGTTTCCATTTAAATAAACGGCACAGCTGGTGAATGAGTGAAAATCGGAATGTAAGTGTGACAAATCGTGCGCGTATAGACCACTCTGCCTCCATGAACCGTTTCATATTCACGCTTCGCTGATAAATTCTCTATAGCGCTTGGGTTGCGGTTTTTAGTCAAGCTACGATTTCAACAAACCGCCTCTTCGATCATAAAATCAATTTATTTGAGTGGTAAAACATTTTTACCTTACAAGGGAGTGAACATTAAATTTCGAATTTTGATTAATAACCCAGAGCAACAAATTTATGATTTTATTTCATGTTTCAATTCGTACATTAATTATGATAAACAAATCGTTTGAATAAAAAAATGCATAGAGAATTACAGATATGTATTTTTTATGGAAATAGCAGTATAATTTAATAACAGGTTTTAATGGATGTTTTTAATTCAATCTTTCAAAATTATGCCTACTGTGTTACTTTTGTATTTAATTAAAGAATTGTTTGACATCCTTAGACTCAGTAAGACCGGTTAAACAGTTTCAAATTCATCGAATCCCTTAGGAATGCGTTAAATTGAAACATTTTATGTCTTAAAAGTGTAGGCTATATCTAAAAAGTATAATAGTTTTTTTATCGAGTATTCACGTATTGTGTCAGTAAACTTATAATGGACTACTATAACCAAGCTCGATCTTTTAAGACAATATCAACCTGGAAGAAAACCTCAAGGAGTAAGTGTAAAGAAATTTAGTGGAGAGTTTAAATTTAGTGGAGTGTATTTAATTAAATACATCATGGAATGCCAAACGTCCCCTCATAAAAATTTACCCTAAAACACCTCCCCGGTAGCACATGATGTGACCTTCCATTAACATTTGTAAGGTTAACTGAATAATATAGGCATCCAATGGAAATTTGAAATGAAACTTAGAGATGTATGATATTAACTTTCATTCGTTCAACTTAATTAAAAATAATATAACACATTTTTGAATAAGCAGTAATCATAACCATCAAACAAATCCACAAATAACAAAATTATTGTAAATTTTTAACACATTCTAAGACTTAAATAAAAACATGGTTTTAATTTAAAAAAATCCAAATAAATTAAAGATACCGGATGAGCGGAAAGAATAAAATAAATACACAATCATGGTTTACGCAGCAGGCATCAAAATAGTTTGTACTTTCCACGTGTATATGTGTCCATTTAGTCTACTTGTTCAGAGATGTGTAAGGTTTTTACCCCTCTTAGGGGGGTGGCCCATAGTTAGTAATAAACAATCTTAAATGTAACCACATACATCTCTAACAGCACATTAGTCTCTATTAGTAGAAAACTATAATTCCAAAAACCCAACCATTGAAAGATGGCCGAGTGAAAAATGGCTAGTGATCAAACTTTGCAGTAACATCATTTTGCCGAAAAAATACTATTACGCCAGATATAGGCCTACTTTACCTTATCGTGTTTGTGGTAACTTGCTCATAATGCAAAGCATTTTCTGTTTATGTATGACATGCGATAGACTAATGCAGTTTTCTGTGTGACTTCCCACAGGGAGTACTTCAAAGAATTCTATAATAAAAAACGTAACTCTCCTATGTCATATGATACATAATCTAAAAGGGCTTTATATTCTCAGATATTTGCTACAGATCCGACCATGTAAAGTTGAGTGAAATTGTGAATTATCACATTTTTTAAATCTCCATTAACATGATAAAAAGGCCATCCTTAAAAGGTCGGGGATTAGAAATTTGTCTCTACTAATGGAGACCTTCAATTTTATGTACTTATTGACCGTTGCTTACATTGAAGATGGTCTCCCTACTCCTTTGGGGCGTTCCCCTGGAGGGATAAAAATCCTATACATGACTGAAAAGTGGGTTCAAATGGCACTTATGCATGTAAAATGTTTAATTTCTTAGACTTAATCTGGTTGTAAAATATATGGGCAGTCTGGGACATTTTGCCCCACTGTATACCTTTTGCACTGTTGGAATATTGAGAAGTTAGCTCTGCTACCCATCTCTTATTTTCTTTTAAACACAATTTTAAACTAAAATTCAACTCTTTCAATTCAACAAGAATAAAAAATTATAGCTGTGTTTAAGACTTTATAGCTTTAAAACATTGGTTGACTGAAGTACAGGAAGTATTCGGTCACTCAATGTGCAGTATTGTATTGTTGCAGAGACGCGGGACCGTATCGTGGTGAGCCTGGTGTTCGCCATCGTGAGCGGCGTGGTGCTCATGGTTGCGCTGGTGGTCGCCAGGTGTCTCTGGGCTCGCCGCAGGTTCCGACCCAAGCCCGGGGACAAGCAGCTGACCAAGGTGTACTCCGAGGAGGCCGACCAGGAGATCGACCTGACCACCCCCTCGGCCGTCACTGTGCTGCCCAGCCCGCACCTGGCGCCGCCCCAGGAGGTGAGGCCGATAAGTCATTAGCAAACCAATCTGTGCATGCTCAGTTTAGATAAAACCCCTTCACTAAAATAAAATATAAATAAATTTTACGACGGTTCCAATAGGCACCAAAACCCCTTATAATCATGATACTATAAATATCATCATAAATGGGTTACATTACAAAACTCGTTTCATAATGAGTTCAAAGCCCTTTATGATATGCAGTCATATCAATGGTTGGCAGTGTTCTAGACCAATGAGAGCGCAGCATTTGACGAAAATAGTGTTGTAATATACTGGGTGGAAAAAAGTCTGCAAACGATATAATATCTTTAAAAGTATTTGAGAAATATAACTAAAACTTTGCAAATAATTTGTTTTATGTTTTTATTGCAATTGATTTTAAGTGACAATGTCTACTTTGTAATGTACTTATTGTTATTGAACCTTCAAGGGAGGACGGTCCACAAAGAGTCAGAAGGACATCTTAAATGTAAGCATAGGTCAATATGTCAATATATATCAAATTAAAGGTCTCGAATAATAGAAAACAATGCCGCAAACCCAACCTCAAAAGTATGGCCTGGTAAAAAATGGCAGGTGATCAAACTTTGCATCAAAATCATATTGCTGAAAACAAAAACAAAAAATGCAATAACTCCCGATACAAACGAACTTTTGAGGTCGGGTTTGTGACAAATTGCTCAGGATGCAAAGACCTTAACCATACAATACAGAATGGAAAGTGAAGTATAATATGACGTAAGACAATGCAGTTTCCCTGATGACATACATTATGGACGTCCCTAAAGGAAGTCTTGGGAATAACTTCATTGGCCTACATCATATCATACATTATTTTAAAGGGCTTTGCATTCTTAGCAATTTTCAACAAACCATACCTCATAAGGTCCCCCTCAGGGGCAGTGGGCTTTCCACTGTACGGGTGTTTCTTGGTGACCCCGGGGTACCTGAGCCAAGCTGTGAGACCCTCCTCACAGTTCTTCCCGAGCTAAGGCCATTCTTCTCATCTTTCAGGTCTTAGCTCACCGTCTTTATTCTTTCCTGAGCTAACCTTGCTCACCTTCTTTTTTTTCGACCCCGAATCAAGGGTGTCTTTCCACCTTCTTTCAACCGGCGCATGCTGGGGGGTCCTTTGAGTGTCCCTGTTGTGTTGCAGGGACTGATGTGTGCCTCGCACTGCCGGTGGTCTCCTCCAGTGTGTCGTCAGAAGCCAGCCGCTACGGACCTTAGTCAGGGAGTGTGGCATGGATGCAGGGATCGGACTCTGCATTGCCACGGTGCGACCCCCAGCACGTCCGGCACCTTGTGTGTAACGGTGCTGGGCAAACGGAGGTTCGGGCCCCAGAGTACTGGGGTAGGGGTGTCTTATCTCCTACGGGGGATAGACCTCCGAGGGTGCACCCGCTCTTGGCCAATGAACGGGCCGTCCCTTGCCGCACGATGCGCTAGTGAAAGAAAACCATGGACATGAATGCCAAAAACACGAATGATGATGAGAAAGAGCAGGCCGCCTTTAAGCGCAGCTCAAAACTGCAGAGGTCTCCGACCTTGAACACTGGAACGCCGACGAAGGGTATTAAAACCACCCCCCCCCCGCCGGTGCCATTCAAGGCTTTTGGTGATGCCGGATCGTCATCCAAATCCGGACAGAAGAAGGAGGAGATCGATATGGCGATGGAGGTTGCCGAGCAGTCAACACCATTAGCCAAGTTCCAAGGGATTCCTCCCAAAAAGAGCCCTCTTCGTGCGGCATTCGAGCTGCAAATGCTTCGGCAGCAGCAGGACGACGCCCACGATGAGGAAGACTCATGTCTGAAGAAGATGAAAGCTCTTTTGAAGGAGATGGCCAAGGCCCTCTTAATTCAAAAGAACTTAAACAAGGCGATAAAAGAGGGGATCCCGAAACTCGAAGATTCTCTAGAAGAAATCGAGGAGTGCCGGAAAATCAGGCTAAAGGCAGTGAAGCAGGAGCGCGATGTCACGAACCGAGTCATCTCTGCTTCGCCTCAAGCTCATCTGGCTGAGTCCCAGACTCAAGCCAGGAAGCGAAAGAAGAGGCAGAGCGGTTCTTCGCCGGGAAGCCCTGAGCTTGTTGAGGTGGACTCAGTGCCGAGACCGGTTTTTGTCACTGCGGCATCGCAGACATCTCCTGTCCAGGCTACTCAATCCGCCCCGGGCGCTGCCGTGACTCCAGCGGCTACTCCTGCAGAGGTTCCTGCTCCGGCGGCTAATCCTGCCTTGGCAGCAAACTCTGCCTCAACACCTTTGGGGGGCTGGAAGACGCGCCTCTCCAAGAAGAAAAGGAGGAGGCAGAAGCAAGCGGAGGCAGCTTCGAAAAGTGCGTCGAGGGTAGAGCGGACGCAAGTCTCAAACCCGGTTGGGGAGGCCTCTGGCAAGTCTGTCAGAAAGCCTAAACAACCCAGGCCTAAGAAACCCAGGACGGAGGCAATCTTGATCAAGCCCTTAGGGGGGCGATCTTTTGCCGATGTTCTGGGTCAGATTAGATCGCAGGCCAAACCGGAAGAGACCGACACCGTTATCAAGTCTATTCGGCGAACCCAGAACGGGGATGTCCTCCTCGAACTGGGGAAGTCGAGTGACAAGATTGGTTTTGCCGCTTCCCTCAAGACTGCACTTGGGGACAAAGGCTCAATCAAGGCCCTAGAACCGAAGTGTTCGGTCGAGATTCGGGACCTTGATGCCCTCTCCACCGAAGAGGAGGTGACCCGTGCGATCCAGGTGGCACTCCCGGAGATACCGGCTGATGGAGTGAGGGTATGGCTGACTAAGCCCAACCGAAGTCAACTCCGGATGGCTGTTGCTGAGATGGGCGAAAAGCACGTCAATAAGCTGCTTAGCCTTCAGCACCTCAGAGTCGGTTGGGTCAGTTGCAGGCTCAAACGGAGGGTGGTAGTTTCGAGATGCTTCCACTGTCTCGGTTTCGGCCACTCCTCCCAAAACTGTAAAGGGCCCGACAGGAGTGCTAACTACTTCCAGTGTGGAAGCCAGGGCCACAAACGTAAGGAATGTTCCTCGAGCCCCTCCTGCTTCCTCTGCAAGGATTCAGGCTCCAGTGCCCTCGGTCACTTACCCGGGTCTGGCCAGTGCGGTGCCTTCAGAGCCGCACTTGAACAGGCAAAAGGCAGCGGCCAGTAATTCGCATCCTCCAGGCCAACCTTCATAGATCCTGGGAAGCTGATAACCTTCTAGATCAGCTCGCCCGAGAACTTGGTGCTGACGCGCTCCTTATCAGCGAACAGTATCGGGACAGAGACCCAAACATTTGGATCTCCGACAGCCTCGGTACTGCTGCATTTTGGGCACGTAATACACGAGATGTCTTGGTGCGGAGTCACGGGCGCGGCCGAGGATTCGTCTGGGTTCGGTGTGGGGACGTGACTATCTTCAGTTAATACCTCACACCCAACGAGGCCGTCCAGGACTTCCGCGACAAAATAGATAGCCTAGAGGAGTGCGTTCTCTGCACCACCGGGCATGTCGTCGTTGGTGGCGATTTCAACGCCAGGGCCGTCGAGTGGGGAATGCCCTCTACCAGCTCCCGGGGGAAATACATCCTGGATTTCATCGCCAGGGCCGGTCTTGTCGTCCTCAACCAGGGCGACACACCTACTTTTCGGCGCCCCGGGCAGAGAGGCACGATCCCCGATGTCACCTTTGCGTCTGAGTCGCTCCTTCCGAGGATCTCTGGCTGGAGGGTTGTGGAGGACTACACGGGTAGCGACCACCAATACGTCGTGTTTGACCTGCATGATCAGGCAAATCGTCGAGTTTCCGCATCTCGGGAAGGGCCACGCCGGTGGAACACCAACAAACTGGACGTGGTCAAGTTCACCGAAGTCATCTCTCGGGGAGCGCAGGGGAATCCTGGTGAGGCTGGGGCCGAGGCACTAGTAACATCCACGATGGAACTGATCGTCTCGGCCTGCGACCAGTCTATGCCGCGAAGGAAACCCCGACGCGACAAACAACCCGTTTACTGGTGGACTGAAGAGATTGCGGAACTCAGAAGAACATGTTTAAGAACTAGACGAGCCGCCACAAGAGCGAGAATCCCCGCAGACAGAGTTCGTAAGTCGGAGGCCTATAAAGCTGCGAGAAAATCTCTCCGCCAGGCAATCAACAGGAGCAAGGCGAATAGCTGGAGGAGACTTCGTGACGACGTTGACTCCGACCCGTGGGGCCTGGGTTACAAACTTGTAACACAAAAACTCGGCTCCCGCTCTCCACCTTCCATCATGGAGGGCGCCACCATGGGGAGGATCGTCGCTGCGTTGTTTCCTGAACATCCACAGCGACCGCCGGTTGACTTCGGACGGGTAGAGGACGTTCCACTTTTCACTTTCGAGGAGCTGGAAACCTCCGTTCTCTCCCTGAAGAGCAACAAGGCTCCTGGCCCGGACGGGATTCCCAGTGAGGCTTTAAAGAAAGTATTTTCAATCAACGCTGACTTGTTGTTGAGAATGTACAATGCCTGTTTGGTAGAAGGGGTGTTTCCGGCTCCCTGGAAAACAGCCAGGCTGGAACTGATCAGCAAGGGCAAAGGTGATCCCGAGCTGCCGTCATCCCACAGGCCTCTCTGCATGTTGGACGCGGCATGGAAGCTGTTCGAGAAGCTGATCCGTTCCCGCCTGACTTCTGCCGTGGAAGCTGCCGGGGACTTATGCCCCCGTCAGTACGGCTTCAGAAAGGGACGGTCAACGATCGACGCTGTCATCGAAGTTCAGAGAGCTGTGGAGAGAGCCGAGAGCCACAACCATTTCTCCCGCCGAGTAGTGCTTCTTGTTACGCTTGATGTCAAGAATGCCTTCAACTCGGCGAGGTGGGTCGATATGTTGGATGCGCTTCGCAACACCTTTCGTATTCCTGCATATCTGTTGCGGCTCATCGAGGATTATCTACGCTCTCGAAGCCTGATTTATGACACGAGGGACGGAACGTCGACGATGGAAGTCACTTCTGGTGCCGCACAAGGTTCAATACTCGGCCCGGATCTCTGGAACGTTGCCTATGACAGCCTTCTGAGGTCCGAGATGCCTGAGGAAACCACTTTGGTTGGGTACGCCGATGACGTCGCAGCTCTCATTGCTGCACGCAACGTTGAGCTGGCCCAACTGAAGTTGAACCGAGTTATGCGGGTGGTCAACAACTGGATGTCCGATCACGGTCTCTCACTTGCTCTCAGTAAGACGGAGATCGTGATTCTCACGAAGAAGAGGATCGACACCGTCGTCCCGTTTCGAGTGGGAAGGGAGGTGGTCACATCAACTCGTGCCGCCAAATACATCGGGGTTATGGTGGACACCAAGTTAAGCTGGAGGGATCAGATCTTCCGTACGGCGGACAAGGCCGCTAAGGTAGTGTCTTACCTTAGTAGGCTGATGGCCAATGTCGGGGGTCCCCGATCCAGCAGAAGACGTCTGTTGATGTCCGCAGTCCAGTCCGTGCTTCTTTACGGGGCAGAGGTGTGGGCAGGCGCTCTAGATAAGGAGTGCTACAGGTTGCGACTCGCCCGGGTTCAGCGTCAAGCTGCGCTCCGGGTGTGTTCCGCCTACCGGACAGTGTCCGTCCTGGTGGTCGCCGGAGTCATCCCTGTCAAGCTCTTGGCAGGGGAGAGGAAAGCGATTTATCAGAGACAAGGCGAGATCGGCAAGGACACGGCAAGAACAGAAAAGAGCGCTCCCGAACCTTCCAGCAGTGGCAACACAGCTGGGAGCACGACACCCGAGGACGATGGACTGCGCGACTTATCAAGCAGGTCCAACCATGGGTGGAACGGCGTCATGGGGAGGTGGACTACTACCTGACCCAATTTTTGACAGGTCACGGCTATTTTCGGTCGTACCTGAACCGGATGGGAAAGACCGGTTCACCGGACTGCATTTATTGCCCGGGTGTTCCCGACGATGCGGAACACACATTCTTCCGCTGTCCCCGTTGGGAAGGGCCCCGCCTGGAGGCCACACAAATCTTTGGTGCATTTTCGGTGGACTCGGTCTGCCAAAAGATTTTGGAGGATGAGGGCAACTGGGATTGTTTGTCACAGTTCGTCCGGGGCATCCTCCTGGAAAAGAAAAACGATCTGGACCGCGAAGTGGCCCAGATCCCTTGATCGAGCGGCTGGATAAGGAGCGAGCCCCACGGGCGTAAGCCAAATTTAGGCCTAGCCTGACGTAATGTGACAAACAATTCCAGGTTAGATTCCTAAAGAGTAGAGGAGGTTTTTTAGTGGGTAAACCCGTTTTTAGGGGAGCCCCACACTACAGGCTGGCCACCTGTGTGCGTAATGCATTTTTCCACCTCTCCCTAAAAAAAAAAATAAATAAAATAAAATAAAACCTCATAAGGTCGAGTGTATCGGGAGATATTGAATTTTTTGGCAATATGATTTCAATGCAAAGTATTATCGCCTGCCATTTTTGACTCGGTCATTCTTTTGAGGTCGAGTTTGCGGCATTGTTCTCTATTCGTAGAGACCTTTAATTTGATGTGGTACATATCGATCCATGCTACATATGAGACGTTCTTCCTACTCCTTGTAGACCGTTCCCTTAGGAGGTTCAAGGACAATAAGTACCTTAGGAATTAGACTTTGTCACTGAAAACTAATTTGCAAAGTTTTAGTTTTATTACTTAAATACTTTTAAAGATATTATATCGTTATCAGACTTTTTCCACCGTGTATATTATGCACTGACACATTAGTTGATTATTCCATTTCAATTCTTGTTGAAGTTGTTTTTTTTTTCCTTGTGAAGATAGTGAGATTTATTGTGATTGAGAACAAGATTAGATCTAGCGTCATCGGATGGGGCTATGTTTTGGCGGGTGACCTAATTTTTAAATGGTCGACATTTTTATTAATGTATTTTTACAATGATATACCAAGTTTATGTTGTTAGTAGATAAAGTAGTGTGTGCAACCATTAATTGTATCAAGCTTTAAGTCACTAGTGAGATATTTAGAACACACGCTCCGCTCCTGTACACTAACTTACAACTTACTCGTTGCCTAAAAGGACAATCAATCCATGAACTACTATTAAGTTTACGAACCTATAATTTATATTAAGAGAGAGAGGCTTTTCATTTTTATTCTTTTATGATTAACATTAAAATCTATATTCTAACCAGCTATGATTACTTAATTTCTCATAGTTAAACAAATTCAGTTTTTAAATATTAAAACATCAACATGAGTCTATAAGTTGAGGTCGTTTCAATTTATTTAGATTTAAATAAGAAAAGCACAGAAAGCAAATATAACTCTAATAGAATGAGTGAGTGTTGCTATTTCCATTATTACTTTGGGCGTAGGAGGGCCTTTTGTAAGCACAAGTAACAATTCATTTGCGAACGAAAATCAATCATGTTTGAACTTTAAAAGCTTTAATTGTAATCTCTTTCTTCCCAGAATAAATTCATCAATACAAAATTATAAAATTGAATCTATATTAAATGAGTGACTTGTATATTAAAACACTACAGTATTTTGTTCTTGTTTAAATAGTTATATAACTGAATCTTTGTATATAGTTAAAATACAAAGCTGCTTTATAAGTCAACGTAAAACATTGTCAACATATTCCTAATATTAAACAATTTATTTTCAAATCACACTGATAAAAAACTTAATTCCGTACCGGTTAAAGTTGAGTGATAAAGTAATTTTGTATCTCCATGGTTAGAATTAAAACTTGTTATAACCAGGTCAAGATCCATAGTCTAACGGTGTAATTTTACAGTGTAATTTACAGTGTAGTAGGCCTGAAAAGATTTAGAAATATTCATTTGAATTGAGTTCAGTAATTATTTACAGTTTTCAACAGTAATGTAAAGTTATTGTCGGTCAATTTGCCAATATATACTGTATTTCGTAAAATTTAATACATCTAACGTTAAGACAGTGTGATCTTGCACAAAAGTAATACACGATCAGCCGATTGTTGTCGATTGGAAGAACAATGCGTGGTATATTGTGAAGGAAAATGTTGGATGTAAAGTAGTAAAATAGTGGTTTTTACGAAATTATTTTAATAATCCTATGAGTATTTCAACAGTTTTAGTTCGCAACACGAGCTAAAGATGGTTTCAAAACAAGATTAAGTAGGGTAAGAAAATCATATAGTAATAAAACATACTCAATTGTATTATGTTAGATGTTTTTTAATTTATCGTTGCTTTCTGTTATTCGCCCAAACTGTTGATGTTGGATCTTACACATAAACAAATTATTATAATTAAATTATCTAATATTTTCACAACCGATTTCACCAGTGAGTTGCTTGCGATTCCAGGTGATCCGGTACAAAGACGAGACGCCGCTGAGCATGGGGACCAACTCGGGGACTGACTACTACTATGGATGACCCACGGGTGGGGCGGCTCCCCCCTCCACCACCACCAGCGCCGTAGCGGGGGTGGGGGTAGTGAGCACCTTCTGCTTCTAGCACAGGCCCCAGGCCGGCGACACCGAGGAACTGTTCGAGTTATAGTCCCCGGCCAACCAAACTCTGATGCCACTCTTTCGTGTCTTTCCCAACAATATTTTTTATTAGATCTTGTGTAAGGACAGCGATAAAGTGGTTATGCCACGTGTTGGGTTGTAATCAAATCGTCCAAAGTTTTAACAGGAATTGCTTGAGTGGGACATTTTAAGGATTGACTTTTGGTTCCTATTGGAACAGATTGTGAAAGTCTCCTTGTAAGAAGACTGAGTTAATTATAATATTAGATGTACTTTATATGAATCATGTACATAGACATAAATACTTAGGCAATCGTTTGTAAGTTTTAATTTTATTTAGTTATTATTTCATTACAACTGTTAATCTATGTATTGAAAAATAAGTCTGTTTTAAAAATCTAAAAAGTCGTATCGAAATAACAAACTTCAGACTATCTCAACAGTCAACCGATTTTCGTTTAACCTTAAGGTTTTGAACGTTTCGTTTTCTTAGTAACAAAAAAGTGAAATAGTGCTATCTCATTATTAAGTTTCATTTATTTTTTCAATGAAAAAATATATTTTTCTTTAATTTGTGCAAATTTTAATCCTCCAAAAATGGATTATATAATTTCTTTAAAATTATAGTTTTTTTCTTTAAAATTATGGTCTACTTTCTTGTAATTAAATAAATTATTCTTTCATTGTTTCATAAAAAATAGCATTTTATTCCATACTCAGAACAGGATTTTAATATATAAAAAAAATTACAATGAACCTGTTGCATCTATTTATTGATGTGTTACAGGCACAGTATATGATAAAATCCTGAATATTTGATACTGCAACAATGATTAAAACACAAAAGGTGAGACTTTAAGACCTAAAATAAACTGTATTACAAAAGTATCTAATAGCATTGTTTTGAGTGTTGAGGTGAATTAACTTCAGATTTGAGGAGTACCTAGTACAAAGTTCATATGTTGAAGATAAGGTTCACTTAAAAAAAAAAAAAAAAAAAAAACATAACCTTAAACATCTATTAACTAAAATATGTCTGTTAATTATCAGAGCTAGTTATAAATGAGTAAATTTGTAGGTTTCAATCAAATAAACCTGCCTTCTTTATGCATAAATTGACATATAAATACCATTATTACAAAATAAAAGAATTATTTAACCATATTCAAATTTAAAATGTAGACTTCATATTCCTTAACTGGTTTTACGATCTATTATAATAAGTTAGTTGTAAGAAATTTAGAATGTTTTGAAAGATATTACAGAATTTCTTATAATTTATGTTAACGCAGGAGCTAAAAAGTTTGAAAAATCGCATGGTACTTTATTAATAAATATTTTTATTGCAAGTAACTGGCTTATCATTGTTAATATTTGAAATATGTAGCTTTAACTCTAAAAAAATATTGATACTAATAAATAAATTTGTATATTATTTTATCAATATTTGTATTTTCAGTATTCCTTTTATTCCTATTTTATTATTATTATTTCCTGCATATTATTATTTTCTACTAATATAAATAGTATACTTCGTTACAAGCGCCGAAAGTGACATTTTCCGGTACGCACTCAAGTTTCATTTATGAGGCAAAGCAGAATATGTGAGAGTGTCACTTAAGAGGCGAAGCCAAGTACAAGAATAACTGGAACAATTACATGAATCGCACTTCCAGTACAAGTTATGAACGATACTTTTCATATGTTTACATTTGATTGTTAAAAATTAAAAACAGCTTATTTAAATTAAAAAAATAAAATAAAAATAAACATTAGCTCTTAAGTACTTGCTGAGTAAATTTAGAGAGGGAAAATCACCTAATCGTTTCTTGCCTTGCTCTAAATTAGAGCCTAAGAACAGTTATTTTCTTTGATATTAGCTGCAATCGCAAATAGCTCCTTTCGATAAGGAGTGTTGAAATAAGTAATTATTCGTATACTGTGTTATGTTGTGCCCTGAAGTAAAAGAGATGTGTGAAAACATGGTTCTTGCAGTCTTCCTTATGCTTTGATTTATATGAGTTTTACTGAATTAGTACAACCATAAGGAAAAAAAAAACGCTTGGCTGTTCTTCACAGTTTTAAATGAAACTGTATTGCAATTTCTTTATGTTTTACTTATTGTTGGATGGTGCAATTTTTTACATCGACTTATTCTAATAAATTATTTATTACAATCAGTCGTAAGGTTTTCAATATCACACAAAAAATATATATATTAGTTTTAAATTTTTAATTTTCAATAAAATTACTATTAACTTTTTATCTTTTTGATATAGAAGGTGTCATAAAAATTTAAAAAATCTATTTAATGTTCATATATAAATGTATTTCGTAAAACAATTCATGAAATCCTTTTTCCTATTTGCAATAATCATCATAATTGTTAACCATACAATTTATAACGTCGTTCATGAGTTAAAGTTTGTTTGTGATTGAAATTTTAAGGATTTTTATAGACCCATTATTTTATTGCTTTTTAAGTGCAGTCTCATAACTGATAATCTTGAAATACGAAACTTCAGACTGCATTTTGTAGTTTTAAAACCCATTTGACTGAACAGTCATCGGACTTGAAGAGGGATGATCCACAACAATGTTGTCGACAGAAGCTCTTGACCGAGAGCCGAGTATTCTTTTCTAACACTCGCGGCACCTCTTTTCTCAATATTTATCAAAACTAAAATACAATTTACATTGCCCGTTATTACAAAGAATGATTCGCTTGATAATTATATTGTAAATTTATAAACACTTGACTTACTCTAAGAGATTATATACGTTTGCCAGTAGGCTTTTGGAGAAACTTGTATGGATATACATCTTAATTGAAATACTAAAATGGACGTTACACCGCCCGTAGGTCAAAATGAAATGTTAATTTTAAACAATTTTATGTCTTTTAACTTTTCATATTGAAGTCGTTCTTTTATGTTGTAAAACTTTGACCAAAGGATTACATAAAAAAGTTTTATTTGATATATTTCATGTTTGAACAATGATTTTATTTTATCTATTAAATACTTTAAACTACTTAAATTACAACTTGTTTTATTACGATTTAATTTTCATGGTGAACAATTCATTTAAATTTTTGTTTTGGGTGTGCTTCTCCAACAGTTTATTTTAGAATTAACATTAGAACTAAATGTATTTTATTTATTCTATTGAATACCTAACATAACTCTCAAATAAAATTAAACATACCAATTTAATTAATTAAACTTATATTATTAAAACATAAATATATAATCTCTTTGTGAAAATTGATTCCAGTTTGTCGATGGGCTCAGACCACCTTAGACTACTGTCTAACCTCCCAAAATTCGACAAAAGGATAATGTTTTTTCACATCCATCACAACCATTAGATATGGCAAGACGGTCCTCTCTTACTTTACTTTTCATCAGTAGAAATTGACATGAATTCGGTTTTATTTTGATTAACTTTAAAATTTTTCCATGAAAATTACTGTGAAACTGCATTTAGCTCGTTAAAAATTTCTTTTTATATTGAAAATAATTTTTATCTCAATAAGGAAGTATCATATGCATATTCAAGTTTCTTGGCAAGGATTCCGTGTTCAATGCAAACAACAGCTCTGAAGAGGTTGAAGAAGCAGCCTACTGCCCTCCCCTCCATCGCCACCACTCATCTGCCACAGAATCAAGTAGAACAAGCTTGGTTAATTTTTATTTTCTGTAGCCAAACTGTTTATAAAAATCAAGTTTTTCATAAAAATACTACATTAAACTTAAGGAAACACGTTTTCAAGAATATTTGACACGTTGGGTAGGAGTGAGATTGGACGATAGTTCTGGGGTAGGAGTTTATTCTTTTTTCATGGATTGGATAGACAATGGCTAGCTTTAAACTATCCAGAAACGTACAATGTTCTTATAATTGTATATCTTCAGGGGAAAAATGACCGAATTCAGCAAATGATGTTTCAACTCTTGGAGACAGGCCTTGATGAGATTACTAGAAAAACCATTAACCCTACTAGTGTTCTTGTTTCAAATGAGTAGTGGCAAAACGCAGGAGTTGGGCCAGTTCAAGGTCACCCGAGCGATGATGTCATCGAGGTCAACGACCTCACCGATGACGTCATCGCCAATTACGTCATCCTGTGACGTCACACCCATGACGTTGCAGAAATGACGTGGCGATGACGTCATAATGGTGACGTAAAGGGTGATGACGTTTTGCCACTCCTTCAATGTACCGAAATCTTTTCTCGCTTCTTAATATGAGCTCTCCCTCAGTGGACTATTACAAATATACGAACCCGTGAGTAATGCATACCCAATTTTTATCTAAAGTAGTTTCAGACTATTTCATCATCATGTACATATCAAAGGACAGTAAAATAAAAAAAAATATTTAAACAAACTTTTGTTTCAACAAGTAAGATTAATAATTCAAAACCGTAATGGACAAAAACAAAACAAGTGTAGAAGAATTGTGTATAAAATTGTAAATATTCCTATGTTATCTGGATAAAGCTAAGGTAAAATGTTTTACTTCACCTATTTAGTCACTAACATTTTCATTTAGACACGGTTTTTCAAATAATCCTCTTTGTAAAGGTAAAACATAACACTGATGAAATTGAGAAATATATTTTTTTTTGTATGAGCAACTACTGAAAACCTAATGTCCAATGCTGTATTTGCGTCTGGATCTTAAAAATGATATTAACTTTAACCAATAAAACCCCCAAAGAGCGATTCATAAATCTCGTTAATGTCTTCTTAAGCTGCAACTAAACTGTCCTCATTCATCATTTTAAATTTCCCAGCAGTATTCTTATAAAACCAACTTAGATAAAATGCATCATATCATGCTTACTCTTTGATAATTTCCCTCCCAAATCTTACAATTCTATATTCATCTTCTAAATAAATCGCAAAAATTTAGCTACAATCACGTTTAAACATTTAGTATTTGACATTAAATATTTTATAATAAAAATAATTTTTAAATAGTCCAAAATTTCAATAAAGCTGATTTCAAAGAAGTAACACATGAAGCTTCTTTAAAAAAATAAAAAACGGTTTTTATTCAATTTTCCATTAAAATGAAACACAGAAATGAAATACATTGCTTTGTGTCATGCTGATGCCCTAGCCATATAACAAAATAAGATGTGTTAATTATTATATTTAATTTTTTCTAAGCAAGTAGCTTTAAAACGCAATTTTTCGACCAAATTACAAAAAAATACTAATGGCTTAAAGGATACGTGGTAGATTATTCATATTCTTTCAAATAAAAGAATGATAATATTTAACCTTAAAAAGGAAAACAAATTCCACAGCAACTCTATTTTATTTATTTTTCTTTATGTTATGATATGAAGGATTTGATATTTATTAGTTTGAGATTGTAGAGGGAGAGAGCCTAGCCACGTAGCAAGTAGCCGTAATGGCCATGGGACGCCTGAGGCTGATTGGAAAGTGCCATCGACTGTAACGATCCTCTTGGAATTCTATGCGGTAGTAAGTTGTTATTTGTATTTTAGTTTATTTTTAAATTTAATAATATTAATTAAAAAAGGGTGTTTTTACGGCTTTGAAAATTTTTTTATGGACGAAACCCATTAGTTCTAACTCATCGACTTGTTAAATCACACATTATTCTTTAAACCCCAATATTAATCAAATACACTTTCATATAAATATATGTCCGGAAATACTTTGTTGAAAGAACCAATTTACCCTCTCTAAAAACCATTGTAGTTTTACACGTGTTATATTTTCCATAACGAATTATTGTATAGTTTCTTATTTGGCATTGACCGTATTTGTCATTTGTATGGCCATTATTGATTTTTTATTATGGTTTTGTCAAAAGTGGCAGTTATTTTAATCTGAAAATGTAAATGTATCGTAAGATGTAAATTACATTACATTTTATAAAACATTCAAAATTTGATTATTCAACCATCAACTGTAAACATTGACACGATTACAAATTTCGAACACTAAATAACAGAGAATTGTGATTAGTATATAGAGGGTGATTCACGAGGAAGTGCAGAAATTTCGGAAGCTGATTCTACACAAGAAAATAAAAAAAGACCATATATAAACATATATAAAAAAATCCTTCGTTTAACCGCTAGCTGCCATTTTGTTTTTTGAATATAATAATTTTTATTTGAATTTTATTGATTGATTTACTTCATATTTGGCATGGACCTTTATCACAACAATGTTAATATTCAGAAAAAAGTTATTATTTTCCGATCGTTATTTTTAAAAATGGCGGCCATTTTAAAATTTTAAACTCAAATTTTTCAAAGAAGGCAAATTAAAAAAAAATTACTTAAGACAAAAAATGACAAATTAAATTACCTACACAATGATATCAAGTTTGTAAAGATCTGACAACAAATAATGGTGTTATTGAGATTTTACCGCAAAAAAACGTAGATTTTGCATTTTAATTAAAGCAAATGTATGTTATTTTAATAGAAAAATATCAATAACTCTGTTATTTGTAGTCAGATCCTTACAAACCTGGTATCATTGTTTAGATAATTTAATTTGTCAACCTTTTTGTGTCAAATAAAAGTTTAATAAAACTTGCCGTTTTTAAGAAATTTGAGTTAAAAAGTTTTTAAATGGCCGCTATTTTGAAAATACACATCGGAAAATAATAACTTTTTTATGAAAATTATCATTGTTGTGATAAAGGTTCATGCCAAATATGAAGTAAATCCATCAATCCATAACGGAAATAAAAATTATTATATATCAAAACTAAATGGCGGCTAGCGGCTAAACGAAGGATTTTTGGACATATGTTTATATGGCCTTTTTGTTTATTTTCTTGTGTAGAATCAGCTTCCAAAATGTCTGTACTTCGTAGTGAATCACCCTGTATTTGCTAAAAAATTGTCTTTCAACTTGTCAGTACTATAAGATGGTATGGTAAGAAAATCAGAAAATTACTTGTAGTATATGATTAAGAGACCGTGATCTCAAATATACAAGCTGAATCAGTTATGTACCCCCAAATTAAACATGGAAACTTCCATTATAACTTTTGTAAAATAATAGTAGAACTGTGTCTTCAAGACCGCTCCAAGTTTTGTACAATACTTGTTTAAATTGTAGTATTCTTGTATAAATAAATCTTATGCACTTTATGCCTTCTTAATCAAGCCCACGGAGCAAAGAGTTTGGAGATACATAAATAAACAGAAATATTATATACTAAAAACAAAACGACTTTTGAAAGTTTTTCCTGAATGATAATGCATGACCTTCTTTACGAGCTTCCACAGATTACAAAGATATACGCTGGATAACCAACTCCGACTACATGCTTTTTTATGAATAAATTGTCTATCTATATACTGTACATGCATTGCATTATATACCTACATGCACATTTTAAAGGGTAATTCAAACTAATTTTAGATAGGTAATCCTTGAAATATTATTCAAATATAACCTTATAATATGCAGGATATTCCTTCGAGATAACGAAAAGCTATAATTTGAAATAAGAAGGTTGTTATCGAGGAAACTGACCTACATGATCCACTTGCCAGAGATTGTAGTGGTTGGAAGAAAGCCAGCTGTCACAGACATTATTCTGGTTTACATTTTGTGTCTTACTGGTGTTTTGGCAATTATTCTTTTCACACTGATGGCAAAATTTTAAACCATGTACAATAAGGGCATCTTTTATGTCATAAAACATTCTCAGTATTTTTTTTAATGACAAGAGTAAAATACCATGTTTCATGAGTGGCTATGTTACGAGAATATTAGAAGTGTAATAATAGTTGAATGACTGTTGATTTAATTTCATAAGACAGCTGATTAAAAAAAAAAATACTCTGTTGAAAAGATTCTTCATGAAAATATTTTGTCATCCGGATATGGTCAAAGTATTTAATGTTATTGCTTTTATAACATCTAACCGTTTAGTTTTCGTTGAATCATTTTTTTTTTTAATTAGGAAAAGAGTTTTAAAAAAGAGACCTCATGCACCTAACGAAAGTAGAATGATAAATGCTTACTTTACTGCATTACATGTAGTGCAATATAACCAATGATGAAAATAATGTGTTACTGATACCTGAGTTGTTTATTAAAACTTTAATGTGAATATAGTGGAGTGGTTTGGTGAAAAATAATATTTACATAACTATTTGTATGCATGGTTTAAAAATTTTAAGACTTGACGTCTTAGAAAATCAATATAGTTAAAATAATTTTTACTACATTTTAAAATCTAAATATAATTTAAAAAAAAGGTTGTTTAAAATTATTATTGTTGTTATTATTATCATTAAATAAACTAATTATAGAGGAAACATCATTTTGAGAACTTTTTTGATGAAATATATCTTTACACATAACTCTACTCAGATCATGCATAACTCCTTACTACTTTATTTCGCTGGACCTTTCTTTTTGTGTCTTCAAGTGTACAAGATGCCAATTTTAAGCATAAAAATGATCGCACTTAAACCGTTGGCTATCCTAACGGCTCTTTTTGGACTTAGATTGAATATTTAACAGAATCGATTACCTGTATAGCCTTTAGTTTGAATATTTTAATTTAAAAGATTAGTGTATACACCGTTAATCTCTTTAAACCTAAAATAATACTGATGTTCATGCAATAACTGTTAAACGGAAGAAACAAACTGGTTAGAAAAAAATAATTATTTATAGAATTTAAACTTATTGTGGGATTTCGTAATAAATAAAGCGTTATTCCCAGATTTTTAAACTAAAAATTGTAAAAATTAATAACATCAAAGGTTTTGTTTAACACAGATTACAAAATATTGAAGTGTTGATAAGTGCGTCCATGTATTTACTGATTAATTAATAGAACATTTACTCTAATTGTATTGATTGACTTGGTTTTTTTAACGGGTTTATTTTCGATACGTTTTGTTTGTATACGCAAACAAATAGTTATGGAAGAACTTTTTCCTTATAGTGGCAAGTTTGTAGTCTTGAGTAACCAATAAATTTAATACTTCATATTTGTTAGCAATAAATCAACGGCAAATAAAAAAATGGTGATGTCTTACCCAAAATATTTTATTTGTACAAACTAATCAACATACTTTATTGGCAAGACAAACAAAAGCTACCCTTACACTGGTAGCTCAATATGAGTGAAAAAGCGTCTTACGTCTGTTGACGTCAAGAAACTTCATTACAAAAATCAAAAGCCTAGAATTGTTCTAAGTAACTAAGTGGCAACTTTCATTATAACTGATTTAAAAACAGTATGATTTTATCATCTTTTATTTTCCTCTGGTTTTAATGCAGACTGTTTGTTAATGTTTTTTTTTCTTCAACATTGTTTTGTTATTTAATATAGTTTTCCCGAAAAATGTAAACAAATTGGCTGATTAAATATTGTTAATTATTTTATAGATTATGTCTCTTCCATTGTGTTATCTTTTAATACATTTGTAAGAATTTCGAAGCTTAACCCAACAATATCAATAATTTTTTCCTCAAATAAGTTTTTCGTGATCAACTTGAGGCAGGTGACTTACCTCAAATAATTAAGAACTTAAAGTAAGTATTGTACAAGACCGGCGTTGAGTTATGGAAGCCTTCAATTTTCAGTTTGGACCCATATTAATGAAAAATATACCCGGCCAATCATTTTAGGTTTGAGGGTTCAAGTTTATTGGGCTGATAATAGTGTAGGCCTATAGGTTGGTTGGTTGGTTGGACAAACAAGAGTTTTTCGGCATTCGTTAGTCGTCGGGCCCTAGTGACCATCTTTACATGCTTATTGTTAATTACAGCAACACAGACCCCACGTATCATGTTTACATCTGACACGTAATTTTAGTACCGATAAACAGGTCACAGTCTCCTAACTTATTCAAAGTTTTGAACGCCATAATTTAGTCAAAATATAGTTTGTATTGATGTATAACAAGTTGTTTACATAGGTTTGTTTGTTTTATTATTTGGTTGTCATATTTATTTCAATCACACCATATTGCTAATTAAAAAGAAGTGGATTCAAAGACGTGAGTGGTCGTTGCCACAGCCCACATCGTCTGGTCCATGAGCAGGTCCGGCACAGATGCGGGCTATGACCTCCCGTCCACCCCCCCACCCACCACCGCCCGTCAAATAATGGTGGTTCAGCTGAATTGGGCTGCTAATACGCTTAAAACCTCCAATGCAAAGAGCAAAGTTTAATGAAAGCTTATACATAAATATTTAAAAACATATTTTTAAAAAAAAATTGCATTCGATCAAATTTTAACTTATGATTATAGTTTTTTAACTATTATAAATCAAATGCACAGCACGGTACTATTTCAGAATTACCATTAAACTGTGCCACAGGCCTACGAAGTTTGCAAGTGATTCGAACATGAAATTTTTACAGATACAAGATGTTAACTTATAAGTCTTTTTACAAATAAATCAAATTATTTTCTAATATGTAAGATAAATAGGTAATAAAATTGATAAACAATTTATTTTATTATAAATGAAATGTTCTTAAAACATCATATTGAGTCTTTTTCATTCCTGAGTATTAATACAATTTATAATAATTTTTTTATTGAATGGTTTTTGAGTCATAGGCAATTAAAGATTGTCATGTGTTATTTAAAACCTATCCTATACTATAAAAGAAGCAATGTTTGTACGGGAAAAATTGTTTTTCTCTCCAAGGATTTTTTATTTTTTGGTGGATTGTGGGGTTTTTGGTCACCAGGAACCGATTGGAATTGGTCCCATGGCTGGGAAAAATCCGGTTTTCGTGCTAGAGCCCTTCAAAGTTCTCATGCTATCCTTATGGAGATTTTTTGCAGCTAATAAATTGAACAAAAATCATCTGATATCAACAAATGTGGTTGAATCTTAAACCTGTGATTCAACAAATTTATACCAAAGCGCAGTAACCACTGAAGTGGCGAGTGAGGGAAGCGAACGAGCTTTGTCTAAGAAAGGAGAGTATTGCTTAGTAATTTTACCGAGCATACGCTTGGTCCCCCTGGTACTAAGACTAAAATGAACTCTAATCGTCCAAAGGATCATTACCGTTAGGTGTAGAAAAACAATAAAAGGTCTTAAAATGTTGGTTTCATGTTTAAGTTTTTATATTGACCTTAATTTTTGGTAATAACTGATACCGCAAAATCGATATTCGAAATAGAATAAAAATCTATTTTGGTGGCTATTTAAATATTATTATTCTTATATATTTAATATTATATTTTCATTATTATATTCAAATTCCTCCTATAGTTATTTTTTTATTTATTTTTTTTATAAAGTGGTTGGCACACTTATGTTAGTAATCCTATGTTATTATATTTAAAATATTTGTAAACTAATATATGAAAATATTACTGTAAGTATTACATGAATATTTTTAAAAACATGTACTTTTACGATTACTAAATATTTATGTAATAAATAATGTCAATATTGTTTTTATAGAAATAATAAAATTTATAACTATAAAAAACTATTTATTACTATTGATTTTGTTGATTTCTTAGCATATTATAAACTCCCTTATTGAAAACTATATTATGTAGATGATATTCCAAAGAAATATTTATGAATATCCTAATAATACATTTTTTCATCCTAAAATTTTGACGTTTAAAACTAGTTTTATATATATATAATTTTATAGTATATTTTATAAAATTAATATAATAACATTAATTATATTAATTATTTAATATTATTAATATATAAAACTATTTCTTTATATATTATTATTATCATTTATATGTTATTATAATATATATAATATACGAATAATTAATATATATATTAGAATGACGTATTCTGTCATTAAAACTCTCAGCATTTGTTTTTTTTACCTCAAATTTTTTTGCTTGACTTAGTTAAAAACAACTCCTTTAGCTACAAAATAAAAAGTGTTTTACATGTATGCGACGTATGAATGTGCTAATGTGAGACCATTGTGTACACCTTGTTCTAATTATGCAGATTAATGTGACTCCAGAGCCCGGGACAAGACCGCCGTCTGCTGCTGACGACCTCCTCACTAATTGACCTAGACGTATCTCGTGTAACTCAGAAAAATGTATTGTGCTTTGTTGAAAAGATATTACCGCAACCTCCGAACCGAAATATAAAAAAAAGAAGTCAGTGTCCATATAACTAGTAATTTGATCGAATTTACCCAAAATGTTTAAAATGAAACCGCATCAAGCAAAACTTTTGTGAATCTATGGCCAAAATAAGGAAATAAAATCCATTAAATTTAGATTGTACAATATATTTAAGGTAAATAACAGAAGATATTTCAACGAATTTTTTTTACTACACAAGCTGTTATACATCAATAAGTTGACAAATCTCAGCTTTCAGAACACTTAGAAAGATTACAAGAAAATTTCAATAAATTAAGGAATTAAAAAATACACTTTTACCTTAAATTTTAAAACACGTTACGTGTTAAATTTAACGTAAGGGGTTACGTGTTTTTCTTAGAATTGTATACTGACCTTTTAAGAGGGAGTGAAACAGCCCCTATCAGAACGTTATGCATTGCTTCGCCCGCTAAAACTTATAGACTTTATTTAATATCTAATAAGAGTGAGAGGGGTTTTATATTAAAGGTCAAAGGGTTGGGCTCATTGCTTTACTCTTAGGTTTCATTATTTTTAAATTCCACATTAAACTATAATTGTTTTGATTTTATTAACTTTAGAGCAATATATCTCGTGCTTGAATTAATATAGAAATATTGCAAAGCAACTCGAATAGTACAAGTTTTCATCTATCATTTGACACCTTTTTAAAAGTAATTTAACTACTGTATAAATAAGAGGGTCAAATCGGAGCGGGTGATCACTGCATGATGAATATTTGACCCGCGAGACTTCTGATACTAACAGCCTCAAACGTCAGCCGAAGAAACTGCTGGGTGTGCATTCTATGTATGTAATTAATCTAGGCCTACATACCACCGCAAAATCCGTCCTCTCCATTGTCTACCTTTGGGTCTCTCATGTGCTGAAGTGCAATAGCGTTTCTTTAGCCACAGTGCTTTTCATCGAATACTGGATATTGTTTTCCGCCCTTTGAATGGCTGTGTAACATTCCCAACCGTACTGAGGTGGTTCCCGTACCGGCTACTTGACTGGCCAGACAAAATAATCTCTCTATCCACTTTACCCATTAAAAACATTTTCTTTATATTGAAAAACCTATTGTACAACTTTAGATGCATAGATATCAGTAGTGGGAAATTGAGAGACCTGGGACAGTTCAATGACCCCTGAGGAATGTGCTGAGTCATGATGACGTCATCACCGATGACGTCACCGATGACGTCATCGATTGCATCATCGATGACGTCACCGTCAATGACGTCATCACTATGACGTCACACCCATGACGTCACAGAAATGACGTGCCGATGACGTCACCATCCATTACATCATCAATATGACGTCATCGTCACCATGAAGGTCAAGGTCACGCCGAAACTTAAAATTTTTTGGCACTTTTGCCGTTTCTCACACTTCGCTCCGAGTTTCAGTCAGAGTCCTCGTGACCTTGGTGACTTGGAGCGAATATGCGACTAGAAACAGCAAAAGTGCCAAGTCAAGCTGGAGTTTGCGACGTGACTCTGCCTAAACCATCATGTGTCACTCCTCAGAGGTCATTGAACCGAGCCAGGTCTCCCAATTTGCCATGAATGTGACCTTGAAAACCGAACAACAGAGTGCCGACACCGATGCACACCCTACGACAGTCACCGAGCGACTGACTGTCCGGCTCTGTGTACTCTAGGTATATGGGAAGTGGTGGGGGAAATTGTGATGATCTTGGGAAACTTGAAAATGTCAAGCCGGGTAGCACCGTTTCGGTGCTACCTTAAAGTTACATGTTAAAGTGTGATGACCTTGAGTAAAAACATAGAAATACTACAAGTTGATACCGTCCCAGAGTTAAAGTGTGGTGACCTTGAGTCAAAACACTGAAATACTATAAGTTGAAATCACCCCAGAGTTAAAGTGTGATGACCTTGAGTGAAAACACAGAAATACTACAAGTCGATCCCGTCCCAGAGTTAAAGTGTGGTGACCTTGAGTCAAAACACAGAAATACTACAAGTCGATCCCGCTCCAGAGTTAAAGTGTGACGACCTTGAGTCAAAACACTGAAATACTATAAGTCAAAATCATCCCAGAGTTAAAGTGTGATGACCTTGAGTCAAAACACAGAAATAATACAAGTTGCTGCAGTCTCAGAGTTAAAGTTTGGTGACCTTGAGTTAAAATACTGAAGTACTACAAGTCGATATTGCCCCAGAGTTAAAGTGTGATGACCTTGAGTCAAAACATAGAAATACTACAAGTTGATACCACCCCAAAGTTTAAGTGTGGTAACCTTGAGTCAAAACACATAAATAATACAAGTTGATGCAGTCTCAGAGTTAAAGTGTGATGACCTTGAGTGAAAACACTAAAATACCACAAGTCGATATTGTCCCAGAGTTAAAGTGAAGTGACCTAGACTCAAAACTTGTAAAAATACTTACATATAGAGAGTTGGAGAACAGCAGAGTTAAAGTGTGGTGACCTTGAGTGAAAACATAGAAATACCACAAGTCGATATTGTCCCAGAGTTAAAGTGAAGTGACCTAGATTTAAAACTTGTAAAAATACTTACATATAGAGAGTTGGAGAACAGCGAGACGCACCGCATGGAAGCCGGAGACATACTGGCCGAGCGGTGTTGTGCAGCCTAGGGACTCAGTTGTGGTGGGGGTATAGCCAACACTTAGAGTAGAAGTGTTGTGGGTGACCTTGACCCACTTGAACCCCCCCCCCGGCGAAAAGTTTGGCGAGCCCCCCCCCCGAACTTTTTTTTTGGAAAAAATTTTGACCTTGACCAAAAGTTTCTTGCTCCAGACGAGAAGTGAACCCCCCCCCCGAACTTTTTTTTCGGAAAAATTTTTGACCTTGACCAAAAAGTTTCTTGCTCCAGACGAGAAGTGAACCCCCCCCCCCGAACTTTTTTTTTCGGAAAAAATTTTGACCTTGACCAAAAGTTTCTTGCTCCAGACGAGAAGTGAACCCACCCCCCCCTCACCCCCCCCCACCACCCGAACTTTTTTTTTCGGAAAAATTTTTGACCTTGACCAAAAAGTTTCTTGCTCCAGACGAGAAGTGAACCCCCCCCCCCGAACCGAACTTTTTTTTTTCGGAAAAAATTTTGACCTTGACCAAAAGTTTCTTGCTCCACACGAGAAGTGAACCCCCCCCCGAACTTTTTTTTTCGGAAAAATTTTTGACCTTGACCAAAAAGTTTCTTGCTCCAGACGAGAAGTGAACCCCCCCCCCGAACTTTTTTTTTCGGAAAAATTTTTGACCTTGACCAAAAAGTTTCTTGCTCCAGACGAGAAGTGAACCCCCCCCCCCCCCCCCGAACTTTTTTTTCGGAAAAATTTGTGACCTTGACCAAAAAGTTTTTTGCTCCAGACGAGAAGTGAACCCCCCCCCGAACTTTTTTTTTCGGAAAAATTTTTGACCTTGACCAAAAAGTTTCTTGCTCCAGACGAGAAGTGAACCCCGTTGCGTTGAACGTGAACGATCGGGACGGACCGCCATGGGCCTCACTAAACACTGAAAGGCGCATTCACTGTTTAGCGAAGTCTAATGTAATTTTAAGTCTTGTATTAGTTTTAAGACTTGTATTAGTTTTAAGACTTGTATTAGTTATAAGATATTGCGCTTGCGTTTGGGTATTGGGGATTGTTTTATATTTGAGTGTTTTACTTGTACCATATGTGTCCTATGTCTTGTTTGTCTTTATGTTATATGTTTTATATTTATTTAATGTGTATACGCTTGTTTTAGCACTCCCCCTTGAGCTTTTTTCACAGCTCAAATTAAATTTTAAAGATAGGGAACGGGAGTAGGCCCCCGTGTAAAGTCACTTTTAACTATTGGTAGGCTCCTCTCAGGCATGCAACAGGTTGCGGCTGGGGTTTTGGGAGCATGTTCGTTTGTACGCTGGCAAGCAAAAGGTTGTGGCGGCCTCTGCACTCGGACCGAGGACGTAAGCCACTAGGGTGTCCTCAGTTTGTTTCCCTTCTGGAAACTCAAAATTATGTAAATGAATCTTTGTTAGCTATTTGTGTTTTTAGTCCCCAAGGCCCCCGAACATTCGTGGTTCGCCATGGATGTACGGGGGTCGAAATTTTTTTAATGTTCGTGTGGCCTTGACCTAGTAACGACTTATAAAATTTAATGCATTGCTAAACTTAAATATTAAAGATAGGGAACGGGAGTAGGCCCCCGTGTAAAATTATTTTTACCAACGTTAGCATGGGTCCTCTCAGGCATGCACTATTGCGGCTGGGTTGGGAACCGGTCCGTTTGTACGCTGGCATGCAGACCACAGCTGTGGCCAATTTGCGGCGGCCTCTGCACTCGGACCGAGGACGTAAGCCACTAGGGCTGTCCTCAACCTCTCTCAAAATTATGTAAATGACTTTTGTTAGCTATTGAAAAAGTTATTTGTTAGCAATGCAGTAAATGCTTAAAACTCTTGCGTGGTGAAGGTCAGACAACATTGGATGTTTGCTGTTGTCATAGTTGGGTCTCTTCGGAGGCTTCAGCGATGACAACCTAGATGCCCCAGGTGGGGCTTTATTTTTTTAAAGTTTTTTCATGACCTTGACCTAAATATAGTAGTTTTCAAAATTCCTAATGGTTAGGTATTACTAACATACAAGTCTGCTGTTGTCCATAGTTGGGTCTCATCGGAGGCTACAGCGATGGCAACCTAAATGCCCCAGGCGGGGATTTATTTTTTAAAGTTTTAGTAGATAATTTAGTAGATGTAAATGAAGTACCTCCAGGTTTGAGCCAACACTTAGAAAATTTTACTTTTTACTTTTTCTGAGACACCCAGACTTAGAGTAGAAGTGTAGTTGGTGACCTTGAACCACCCCCTGAGGGTGGACCCCCTCCACCCCCGCCCCCCGCCCCTGCGCCCCGCCCCCCCCTCCCCCACCCCTGCGCCCCCGCCCCCGCCCCTGCGCCCCCGCCCCCGCCCCTGCGCCCCCGCCCCAATGAATAGGATGTTAGTTGCCAGAAGAATTATGTATTTTTACATTTTGTTCTGCGCATGCGCAGAAGGAGTTTTTCAAGTTCACCCCCCACCCGTTATAAAAGAAGGTTGGCCAACCCAGCCTCTCATTATTGGATAAACTTTCGTTGAGTAAACATCCTAAACGCGCTTATGGTAAAAAGTGTTAAAAATGCTTCTTTGCCATATTTGTGGGGAATTTTTCCCAGATGAAGTAATTCTTCAAATCCATCAAGAATTGCACGAAGCGGAGGAGACGGCAGATGTGCAAGTCAGCGAGGGAGACTTGGACTCGCTTGACCAATTTTTAGCCGAACACCATCGAAGGCTAGACGAGTGGGATACTTACCTACAACGGATGCAGCGGAGAAGGCCCAGCGTTATCCAGTTTGGAGGTGCTGGACCATCAGGAGTAGGAAGAACTACAGCGGCCATGGATACGGACACGGACACGGACACGGACACGGACACGGACACGGACACGGACACGGAAATGGACATGGAAGAGGAAGCAGATGGAAATGGAACAAGACCTCTACGTACTACAGCTTTGCCTGGTCAAAAGGTAGTACATTTTAAAATTAAAAATGAACGCCTCGAGTTGGATAATTTTTTAAACGAAGCAAAATTATTAATTGAACAGACTTTGGAAGAAGAATTGACAAGACTAAACTTTATTAAATTTGGATTGGTTTTGGACGCGTTGTTTACTAACACAGATGGAGAAACCACATTGAGAGGATTCGTAACAAAAAATCGCACTCTCATGTTAGCATCCGATGTAAATAATATTATTTCTGATTGTTTGCAAGAATTGATTACTAAATTACAAGAACATGAACGTAGAGGATCCGGATGGTGGTTAACTTCAATTGAAGGACTTGATTTAAGAGTTCAAAAACACGGATACGGCATGAGGGGTAGCAGCTATATTGCTCTACCCAAAAAAATTCAAGCTACTAAATCCTGTATAAATGTGCAAAATGTAGATAATGAATGTTTCAGATATGCTATGTTGTGTAAATATATTTTGCCAGAACAGCGTCCATGTAGAGTGAGTAGGTACTATCAAAATGTTAATAATAGATATAATTTTCAAGGACTGTCATACCCTGTAAATATTAAAGATGTTTGTAAATTTGAAAAACAAAATCCTGCTGTAAGTGTAAATATTTTTGGACTGGATGATAGCAATAATGTTTACCCCTTGAGAGTGACAAAGACCGAACGCCGAGATCATACAGATTTGTTGTTAATTACTCAAGGAGAAGTTTCGCATTATGTTTACATTAAAAATTTTGTTTGTTTGGTTCAAAAGCAGTTGACAAAAAGGAATGGACCAATAACAGTTTGTAAAAGATGTTTTTGTTTTATTTGGAAAGATTTGACCCATGGAGGATCAGAGTGGTTGACTGAACATAAAAAATTGTGTGATAACAACTATGAAGTAAAAGTTTGTTTGCCTTCTGCCAACCGATCAATAGTAAAATTTGAAAAAATTTCTCATCAGTACAGAGTTCCAGTAGTGGTGTATGCAGATTTCGAATCTATACTCATACCAGAAGATATAGCGAACGGAGAGATCGACAGAAGGACGAAATATCAAGAGCATAAAGCAAATAGTTTTTGTTTGATTTTAAAATCCACCTTGACTGAAGAACAACTACAAAATTATGGACTTTCATCGTTACCTGTATTATACCGAGGTGAAAACGCAGCAAAAATTTTTGTGGATAAATTATATGAAATCGCTCTTAAAGTGCAAACTATGTATGGTGTTAAAGAGCCGATGATACCACTGGATTATGAAGAGGAGGAACAACATGACTTGGCAAGAATTTGTTATTTGTGCAAAAACCAATTTACAGATGATAATTATAAAGTTAGAGACCATGACCATTTAACTGGACAGTATAGAGGTGCGGCTTGTAACAGATGCAATGTAAATTACAAACTACCCAAATTTATTCCTGTAGTTTTACACAACCTTAGTGGCTATGATTCACACTTCATCATTCCGGAATTGGGTAGAGACGATAGGAAAATAGAGGTGTTGGCAGAAACAACAGAAAAATTTATTAGTTTTTCAAAAACTGTTGACAAAAAAATCAAACTTCGATTTGTTGATTCATTTAGATTTATGCCATCCAGTCTTAGCAAACTGACCGATAACCTAAGGAGACACGATCTAAAGGAAACAAGTAAAATTGTCCCGCAGGACAAGATGGATTTGGTTCTACGGAAAGGGGTTTTCCCCTACGACTACATCGACAGCTCGGAACGTTACGAAGAAAGAAGACTACCGCCGAGGGAAGCATTCACCAGTAAATTGACTGGAAGTGAAATCACTATCGAAGACTACGAACATGCCTGCAATGTGTGGAATGAATTGGACATGCAAAATCTCGGACAATATTCCGATTTTTATATGAAATTGGATGTGACGCTTCTTTGCGATATAATGGAAGAATTTCGCAACACCTGTTTTGATGCCTATGGACTGGACCCGCTACATTCTTTTACTTCTCCCGGTTTGGCCTGGCAGGCTATGTTGAAATCTACCAAGTGTCGCCTTGAACTGCTTACGGATATCGATATGGTGTTAATGATTGAATCCGGTGTACGCGGAGGTTTAACCCAAGCTGTTACTCGTCATGTGAAAGCAAATAATAAATTTTTGCCAAACTACGACCAAACAAAAGATTCAATTTTTCTTGGCTATTTTGATGCAAATAATTTGTATGGTTGGGCCATGTCTAAACCGCTACCTCACGGAGACATCAAATGGATAAACCCAGATTCAATTGAAAATATTATGGATATTCCCAAAGAAGGTGACACCGGATATATTTTTGACTGTGATTTTGAGTACCCTGAAACACTACACGATCATCATTACGACTTGCCACTGTTGGCTAAAACTGAAGTATCACCGACAGGAAGATGGCCCAAATTAATGATGACATTAAACAACAAAAATCGTTATGTGGCGCACTATTGGGTTGTACAACAAGCGTTGGAGTTAGGACTGAAAATAACAAAAATTCACCGAGTATTACAATTTTCTCAATCATGCTGGCTAAAATCCTACATCGATGGAAACACCGCAAGAAGAGCTAGAGCAACATCAGCATTTCAAAAGGACTTTTTTAAATTAATGAACAACGCTATATTTGGCAAAACATTGGAGAACAAGAGGAAACACAAAATTGTAGAATTAGTTTCAGACCCTGCAAAATTGGAAAAACTTGTACAGAAACCGAATTTTGGATCAACAATGATAATAAATGAAAACCTTGTGGCAGTAAGCATGAAGAAAACAAAAGTTGTTATGGACCGCCCGTTATACGCAGGAATGTGCATATTGGATATTTCAAAAACCCATATGTACGATTTCCATTATAACAAGATGGTTGACTACTATGGTCGTGACAATATAGGAGTAGCATACATGGATACTGACGCTTTTATCTATTGGATAAAGACTCAAGACATGTACGAAGATTTAAAAACGTTCGTACACAGGAATGACTTTGATTTTTCAGACTACCCACAAAATCATCCAAACTTCAACGAAAATAATAAAAAAGTTTTAGGCAAATTTAAAGATGAATGTAATGGACAAGTAATGGAAGAAATTGTTGCACTAATGTCGAAATTATATTCCTTCAATGTGTATAAAGGCGAACAACAAGAACCATCAACTACAAAGAAGGCCAAGGGTGTGAAAACAAATTATTTGAAAAAACACATTAATTTTGATCAATACAAAAAGTGTTTATTTGAAGATACTACCTTGAAAGCCAAATTTAACACAATCCGAAGTGAAAAACATCAAGTTTTCAGTGTGACAGAAGTAAAAAAAGCACTTTCTTCTAAGGATGACAAACGCCACATTATGGAAGACAAAATTCACACACTCCCTTTTGGCCACTACTCTATTAACCCTATCAACTAACCTATTCTTCGTCCTTCTACAACTTCGACCTTATTCCTTTTTCCTTCCGTAAAAAAATGGGGAACACGGCGAGTCCAACGCCGTGTTCCCCATTTTTTTACACAAGTTTGGATGACCTTGACCTATATAAATGATGTTAATATTTAAGACAACATTCATTGTTATTATACATGTGATACATGAAACATTCAAACCTGCAATATGAAGAACTTGAAGCAAGAAATTGTCAACGAGCTTCATAAACCTGCAAGAAGAAAGTTTCCACGAAGAAATACAGTGATAAAAGGAATAAATGATTTATATCAAGCGGATTTAATCGAAATGATTCCTTATAGTAAACAAAATAGAGGATTTAAATACATATTGACTATTATTAATTGTTTTTCAAAAATGGCAGATGCTTTACCACTAAAAGATAAAAGTGGCAAAAGTGTTACAAAAGCAATGGAAACAGCTATACAAAGAGACAAACATACTATAAAACATTTACAAACTGATGATGGAAAAGAATATTTTAATAAGGAATTTGCAAATTTAATGAAAAAACACAACATTAACCATTACTCAACCAATTCAGAGGTAAAAGCATCAATAATTGAAAGATTTAACAGAACCTTAAAAGGTGCGATGTATAAGATGTTTTCCAACAGAGGATCACACGTTTGGCTTGATATGTTACCAAAACTTATAAGCGATTACAATAACAAGTTTCATAGAACTATCGGTATGAAACCAAGCCAGGTGACTAATAAAAATGAAAAACTTGTATTAAAACATATAAAAATGAATACCAAACCAAAAGTTGAAAAACTAAAGCCTAAAAGGTTTAATGTTGGTGATAAAGTGCGAATAAGCAAATACAAAGGTGTATTCAGTAAAAGATATCTTCCAAACTGGACAAATGAGGTTTTTACTGTATTTAAGGTGCAACCTACAGTACCGGAAACTTACATTTTAAAAGATAATAAAGGACAATTGCTTGAAGGAGGGTTTTATGGACATGAAATGTTAAAATCAACAGTAGGTGATGTATATCTAGTTGAAAAGGTGTTGCAACGGAAAAAAGATAAGGTTAAAGTACGATGGTTAGGATTTAATAAGACGGAAGATTCTTGGATACCTAAAAAGGATCTAATATAACGGTAGAGCATCATTTTGGGTTGAACCATTACAAAGGATGGAGATAATACCGCAAAAAGACAATTTTACTATTAATAATATAGATGAACTCACAGTGGATGGTTCTCAATTCAATACTGGGAAACACAGGGTTTTGTTACCAAACACGGTGCGTTGTTTGGTTACCGGTCCTTCCAATTGTGGAAAAACAAATGTAGTATTCAATTTGATTACAAACCCTAAAGGCTTACGTTTTAATAATTTATATGTATTTTCAAAGTCACTACAACAACCAAAATATCAGTTATTGGAACAAATACTCAATAATGTGCCTGAAGTTAAATATTTTAGATTTAACGCAAGCGAAAGTGTCATGCAACCGCAAGAGGCTAAACCATTCTCAGTATTCATATTTGACGATGTATCTTGTGAAAATCAAAATACAATAAGGAATTACTTCGCCATGGGTCGACATAACAACATAGATAGCATTTATATTGGTCAAACTTACAGCAAAATACCGAAACAGCTCATTAGAGACAATGCAAACATGTTAATTGTATTTAAACAGGATGAAACCAACCTAAAACACATATATTATGACCATGTAAGTGCGGATATGCCATTCGAACGATTTAAAGAGTTGTGTGGAAAGGCTTGGGCTGAAAAGTATGGGTTTTTAACAATTATAAAGGAACAACCGCTAAAGAATGGTCGATACAGGATAGGATTTGATAAATTTATACTAATAAACTGATCATGATGTAAAACATTCATTGTTGTACAACACGTCTTGCTACAAACATGGTTAACCAAGAAAAGTTAATAAAGGAAATAAAATCACTTAGTGATTCTATTCGGGATAAAAACAGAGCATTAAAATTAGGTATTAGCGAAAGGGAGAAATTTCTTGAATCTACTTTTAAACCTATTACTGAACCCTTGAAACAATTAAACAAAAAATTTGCTAAACCCGTTTTGGAAGGAGATGCAATTGCACCTATTACAAAGTTTGAAAGAGAAAATATAAAATCAGAAGATTTTAGTGATGAAGACCTGGAATCCTCTACATATAGTGGTTTTACCGGTGAAGAACCTGAAAGAGAGCTAGAATCACCAGACTATAGTGGTATAAGAGAATTATATGAAGTAAAAGCTAAAAGAGGACATGAAGATGTATCAACTGCTAGTGAAGAGGAAAAAGAAGAAGAAGCAAGGGAAGGTCCGTCAAACATAAGCTTGTTGGGTGAAAACATTAATAACAAAGGACCTTTAGGAAGGAAATACATGATAAAAATGTTAGCTGGAATAAATCCTAATAAAAACTACCATAGTTATGGAGTAAGATTAACAGAAGAAGGTTTAATGGTTGGTAATAGCCCGGTAAACATTGATGAAGATGATAATATTATTGTTGGTAATCAAAGATATAAGGGCACAAGAGGATTATTTGAATTATTATTTGAAAAAAGCCTTTAGAATTGTTAGTTAAAGAAGAAGATATGGAAGCATATAAACAGATTTTGGAACACACCAATGCATACAGGAGGAAGTATTTAGCTGACCAGCCAGTTTTTAGATCTAGGTCTTTAAAATATAGAGTATTTGTATCCAAGTTAATACCAACAACGAGAAGACAACCAATGCCAATAATGCCAAGAAAACCTGTAAAACGAAGGTTTGTGTCATCCACTTTGGATATAAGTGCTCCAGAACCAAGAAAAAGAAACAAATCTGTTACAGGTACAGGTTTAATGAAGAAACTATATAACACAAATGTGATTTATTACAATAATATCAATAAATTGGTGGATAGAATGAAACTAATACATGAAGCTAAAGAAGCGGGTCATACTGGATTGGAAAACGAATGGGTGGCTTTAGTGGATGAACTCCGAAACCGTGGGGTAATCTCATAAAAATGCGTTACTCCCTAGATTACTATTCAGTTGCACCATGAGTGTCGACAAGTTCGGACGTTACTCCTCGGATGGGTTATATTACGCAAATAATTTAAAAAGAGGTGCTGGTTTACCACAAACACCTGATGGAGATTATGATATAACTAATAAAAGGTTAAAAAACATAAAAGATCCCACAGATGAAAACGATGCAATAAATTTAAAAGTATTAAAAGAAAATATATCACCAACATTAAGACTACAGAAAAACACATATGACGCAGGTAATCATAGAATTGTCAATGTTGGTAAGCCAAATCAAAACGCTGATGCAATAAACAAAGGTTATTTATCATCAGAATTAAAAAATACGTTAAAATTCAATGGAAAAACGTATACTGCTGAAAATAAACGTATATCCAACGTAGATGATCCTAAAGATGCAAAAGACAGCGTAAATAGACGCTATTTACATTCATTAATACCTGAAAAGACAAAAGATGGTTTTTCTTTTTATAAATTTGTTATTAACGATATAGGTTATCCGAAAAATGAAAATGATGCTGTAAATTTAAAATATATAAAAGATCATTGTATTACACGTGATGTAGGAGTTATTGATTGTCTAGGTAATTGTTTAGCGAATGTTAAAGATGGTTCGGCACCATCAGATGGTGCAACAGTGGGTCAAATGATGGAAACCTTAAAACAAGAAACAACCTCTTTTGTAAAACAAGATCAAGTAGTATCAAAGCAAGGGGATGAATTTGTTCAAGGTAATGAAAAATTTAATTTATTAACATACAAAAATAATGCTTGGGATTGCATGGGTAAAGGGTTATCAAATATGAGATTGGGTTATACTGCTCAAGATGCAGCTGCTTTATCACAAACCGTACATCTAGATCCAGATCATTCTTTTAGATTTTTTACATGTAAAAATAAAGTAATAAAAAACTTGCATAATGGAAGAGATCCAAATGATGCTGCAACTGTAGGACAAACATTACAATATGACAGTGCAAATAAAGAGTTTATTTATAATAAGCAAAGATTTAAATTAATGGATGTAAATGATTATCAAAATATATTAATTGCAGATCCAAATTCATTTAGCGGATTTAGAAAATTGTCTGGTGAACAATTTATTCATAAAAATCATGTGTTTCGAAATGAATCAGACGGAGCATTAGTTAGTGGAAATTTTAAATATTTTAATTGTCCCGGGAGCGATGAAAATGTAACTGATAAAGACTAAGAATTTGTATAAAAACTGATACGGGTTAGAAATCGAGACTAATATTATAAAAATGGGTTACATTCTAGAATGTTATTCAGTTGCACCATGAGTGTTGACAAGTTCGGACGATATTCCTCGGATGGATTATATTACTTTAATACTTTAAAAAGAGGTGCTGGCTTACCACAAACACCTGATGGAGATTATGATATTAGTAATAAACGGTTAAAAAACATTAATGATCCCACAGATGAAAATGATGCAATAAATTTAAAAGTATTAAAAAAAGAGATATTACCAACACTGAAACTAGACAAAAACACATATAACGCGGGTAATCATAGAATTTCCAACGTCGGTAAGCCAAATCAAAACGCTGATGCAATAAACAGAGGTTATTTATCATCGGAATTGAAAAATACGTTAAAATTCGATGGAAAAACGTATAATGCTGAAAATCGACGTATATCTAACGTAGCAGACCCTGTAGATGAAAAAGACAGCATAAATAGACGCTATTTACATTCTATAATACCTGAAAAGACAAAAGATGGGTTTTCTTTTTATAAATTTGTTATTAACGATATAGGTTATCCAAAGAATGAAAATGATGCTGTAAATTTAAAATACATCAAAGATCATTGTATTACACGTGATGTAGGAATTATTGATTGCTTTGGTAATTGTTTAGCGAATGTAAAAGATGGTTCTGCACCATCAGATGGTGCAACGGTGGGGCAAATAAAGGAAACTTTAAAACAAGAAACATCTGGTTTTGTGAAACAAGACCAAGTAGTAACACGACAAGGAGATGTATTTGTACAGGGAAATAAAAAGTTTACTTTACTTGAAGAAAACAATAGTGTTTGGGATGGTAAAGGAAAGTCATTGACAAATTTAGGTATTGGTGAAAAGCCTGGTGATGCTGTTACTTATGAACAGATAATACAATTAGAGCCAACTGGAAAACAATGGTGGAATTGTGATAACAAACGATTAACAAATGTTGCAGACCCTGATTATGCTGATAACGCTGTAACTGTTAATTTTCTTGTTAAAGTAATAGGTAATTTATTATTTGATATGCATAATTATATTGCAGCCGGACAACATAAACCTATTGATGAAAAAATGAGAAGTGCATGGATTAAACAAGAAATTCTTTATAAATACTTTTTTAATCATAATACACAAAAGTTTAGATCAACAGATTGGGGTACTTTTGATATTTAATTAAATAACACCATAAATTACATCATTTATGTGCAACCTGTCATAGAGGTAACACATAGGTTACGCTTTTCGAATATAAAAGACAATCATGGCGTTTCATTACACAGTCCATATCGAGACACTATACGGAAAGGAGGCGGTATCACGTCCACAGCGGTTTCTCTGTTAAGTAAAGCTTTAAATCGTATTCCAGTAGGATCTGTCGTAAATAGAGCAATAGACGCTTTACCATACGAATTTCACATACCGGGAGGTTATCAGTATTGCGGACCAGGAACTAAATTGAAAAAACGACTGGAAAGAGGCGATCCAGGCATAAATAAGTTAGATCAGGCTTGTAAAGAACACGATATCGCATATTCCACGTTTACCGATTCAAAGAATAGGTCAATAGCTGATAAAAAGCTAGCGAATATAGCTTGGCAACGAGTAAAGTCTAGTGACGCTAGTATTGCAGAAAAAGCAGCAGCTTTAGCGGTAACAGCAGGTATGAAGGCTAAAACAGCGGTAGGAGGTGGAAAAAGGAGGGGTAGGAATAAAAAAGGATCAACCATGAAGAAACATGGTGGTAATATTAGACTAAAAAGACGTTCTCCGAGGAAAAATAACAAAAAAACCAATAATATGGTCAATGGTAAAAAACGGGGCTGGTCTATACCTAAGACCGTATCGTGCATATTAAATAAAAGAAATCAATTGGTTATACCACATAAAGCGTTGACTAATGTTGAATTATTTAAATATATTTCCTGTTTAAAAATACCATTTTTCCGCGGAGTATTTATGAAAGACAATTTACCAAAGAAAATGTGGCAAAATGAGACTGGAATTGTAAATTTGGATAATACTGAAGGCCCTGGCACCCATTGGGTTTGTTATAAGAAACTAAATAACAATGTATATTATTTTGATAGTTTCGGTAATCTACCACCACCAAAAGAACTTCAAGATTACTTTAAATCTGCTAAAAACATATATTACAATTATAAAAGAGAACAACCTGATAATACTTCAATATGCGGCCATTTATGTTTGGAATTCTTAGCTAAAAGTATCAGTCACTATTGAGATGTCTTCCTATACGGTATCATTAACAGGAAAATCGTCCACTTTACGAAGTATCCTTTTTCCAGCGTTACGCTTGCAAAAAGGAAGATTTTGGGAGGCGGCGCTATTGGATTTTACAACTTACAACTCTATTCCCAATGTTACGGAAGGTAAAAATAACTTATTGCATTATTATAAAGGAAAAGATGCCAGTGGGAAGTTTACAGACTTACAAGAGTGCAGTTTACCCACAGGTTCTTATGAAATTGATCATATTAATGAATTTTTGCAAAACAAAATGGGAAAAGACAATATAACACTAAAAGGTAATAACAATACAATGAAAGCTGAGCTTACTTCAAAATATCATATAGATTTCACTAAGCCAAACTCAATTGGTGATTTATTAGGATTTCCCAAAGATGGAGCAATTTTAGAACCAAATAAAACACATTCTGGTAAACAAACTGTAACAATATTAAAAGTCAATAGTATAGACATAACTTGTAACATTATACAAGGAGCTTACAGAGATGGAGCAAATACTCATATAATACATACTTTTTACCCCAGTGTGCCACCTGGATTTAAAATTGTTGAAAAGCCACAAAACCTTGTATATCTACCGTTGAACACCACTTTCATTTCAGACATCGTGTTGAACGTATTGGATCAAGACGGTAACTTGATCGATTTCCGAGAAGAGCCTATTACGGTTAGATTACATTTAAAATCGACACTTTAATACAAAATCATGGGTTTAATATTTAAAAGCGAACAACCTACGGGAAACCGCATTAGTAGCTCTTCAGCTGTGGAGGAGTTAACACGCGAGAACATTCGTTCTTAGAGAGAATTGGATTACAATTAACCGATTATGGATATACTGGATATAGCGCAGGGTCCAACATTCGACGAAACCCTATGGGAAAAAGAATATCACACCCACAACCCTTACACTTCATCAAAATTAAACAATAACGATGAAATTCGTATTCCCATACAAAATCAAGACATTTACACACTACCATGTGAAAGTTACTTGTATATTGAAGGAAAAGTTACTAAAAAGGATGGTACTACTACTGGTACAACAGTTCCATTTATAAATAATCCTATGGCTTTCCTGTTTGACGAAATTAGATATGAAATATCAGGTGTAACAGTTGATTCCACTAAAAAAGTAGGTATTGCAACAACTTTAAAGGGATTAACATCTATATCACCTAATGAAACCAATTTAATACAACCTGCAGGATGGGTTTTACCTGCAAAAGACACAATCACTCCAGATACAAATGGAAATTTTGATTTTCATATTCCATTACGTTTGTTGCTTGGTTTTGCTGAAGATTATAGAAAAATTATATTAAATGTTAAACAAGAATTAGTTTTGTTGAGATCTTCTAACGATAAAGACATTATTAAAGCTCCAGACGGTACAACAGATGCAACTTTAGAATGGAAATTAACATTAGACAAAATTGTATGGAGAGTTCCGCATGTTAAATTAGCTGACGAGCATAGAATGCTACTATTAAGAAAGTTAAAGGCTGATCGTGATATTGTAATTCCTTTTAGAAGTTGGGAATTTCATGAACATCCCAGTTTGCCAACTACGGATCGCCACACTTGGACTGTTAAAACATCCAATTATGTGGAACGAGCCAGGTATATTATATTTGGTTTACAAACAGGCAGAAGAGACACCATCACCAAACATGCAGGTCAATTTGATCATTGCAACTTAAAAAATATTAAAGTTTATTTAAATTCACAATTTTTTCCATACGATAGTTTAAATGTGTCATTCGCTAATAAAAAGTACAGCATATTGTACGATATGTATGCAAGATTCCAAAGTTCATATTACGGTAAAACAAATGCACCTTTACTATCACCAGAAAAATACTTAGATGGTTACCCGATAGTTGTAATCGATTGTTCTAAACAGAATGAATCGGTAAAATCATCAAGTGTGGATATAAAAATAGAAATGGAATTTAACGCGGCTATACCGGCTAATACAACTGCATATTGTTTAATTATGATAAAATCGTAACATACACACCTTTAACTGGAATTGTTAAAAATGTATTGTAAGAACCGGTTTTGTTACATTCCAATGCATTCCGCGAGTATAAAAGCAGAGCGCGCAGGCCGCTCCTCATCAGTTTGTTGCCTGTTGTTGTATGGGTAGCATCGTATTCAATATGGCTTCTCCTAGTGGTACACCTGAAAATGTGGTAGATATTGAGAAGGAGATATCTGAGTTTTTAGATCTTCAAGGTCAACGGGAAGGAGATGAACACAACGTTTGCGGACAACTTCACGCCAGTAATAATGTTGAAGAAAAAGGTAAAAGAAAAAGGAATGCGCAAAAGAGGAAAAGGGATATTGAAGATAATATTTCTCCAAACATATTGAGTGAAGTATTCTTACGAATATTTTATCCAATCTCGTGCAGTTTGGACAAAAGTGTTTTAATCGGTGTTATGAAATCAACAGGTTATTCCCCTACTGTGATTTTAACTCATGGACCCAAAATGATTTTGTTTGCGGACAGTGCTTGGGAATCGTTTATGAAACACTTGCATCTTCTAGAATGCTATTTAAGTAGTAACATGTTTGGAAGAAAGACAAGAGTAGGACTTTTGGATTCAAATGTGGAAATTGATATTGTTAAACATCGTGGTGATCATCAGCTGCGGTTTAGAGACACAACAAGACATGATAACAAGATTCAACTTAGTCGAGAGGAGTTTTTCATTTTAACTTGTGCAACCGAACCTATAACGAGATACTTGAGACAACTGGTATTTTCAAGTTCGATTATTAAAGATTATCTGGAAGACACTTTGGACAAACAACCAGACGCACCTATATTATACGGACCTGTGGATACTTCTATATTCAATAGGGTTCCTCATGAAGTACAAATGTGGAGACAATTGGAAAAATACGCTCAACTACATAAAACATCAGTAATACAAGAAGAAGAGGAAGAAGGAGGAGAAGAATCAAGTGTTAGTGATGAAAGTGAAAACAAGGAAGATGTAAAGATGGAAACTTAAATGACAATCAACTACACAGCAATGGTTAATTTTTAAAACAATATCAAACACTTTGTGGGGTTAGGCCTACTGGGGACGGTGCCCACGTTAAATATACACCAACGCGCCAACAACTGTACGGCCTGGTATAAAAGTCGTACCTACCGTGGTGTGGAAATCAGTTGGCCTTTGGACTTCAGCATGAGCAGATGGGTGACCTTCACAATGGACAAGGAAGAAGAACAAGTAAAGTTCAAACCTGGTATAATTGAGTTCCAAGCATTTCGAGGTAATGACGATAGATTTATCATAAAAGAACTTGTGTTTTTCGACATCAATACAAGTGTTCCATATACATTTTTGTTCAAACCACCATGTTCTTATTCATCTTTAACTAGCAAAGCTGCTACTACCAACAGGTGGATTTCAAAATATTTCCATCATATCGATTGGTATGATGGTTTTGCAAGTTACACAGACTTGTATCACATCATGCATCAGTTTTCAAACAGGTTTACCAATATTTACACAAAAGGACTGGAAAAGAAGAGATGGATCGAAGAATTTACTCATGTTCCGGTTAATGATGTGGAATTGGATAAAAACTACAAGTATACAATGGAAAATGTTTGTATTTGTACTAAAAGTCCAGAACATGAAAAAGATAGACATTGCACTTTAAAAAACGCCTATAAACTCGCATCTTACCTTCAAAGTGGGGAAATGGGGAGTGGTGGGGGTAACGGGGGTTATATAAGTGAGGAGCAGACCGGGACCTGGCATGAGTATTACTCGAGATTCCGAGACGACAACATCTCCCAGCAAGAAGACGAAGAAGACGATCTATAACTCGACCATGGCATCTCACCAGTTCCTGCAAACTTTGGTTGAGCAGTTCAATGCTCACTCCAAATCTACCATACTACCCATCAAGAAGTGTTCCGAACTTAAAGACGAGAAGCACTACATTATCCACGCCATGAAGAAGATGGAGACTACAGTTGGAGAGGCCATCTGCTGCAGTCTTAGCGAGGCACCATTCACTCCGGGGGATGAGCCCAAGTTCCAAGTCTACCTGCCGAAACGGTTCGTCCATCTCCTCCAGAACGAGGATCTGCGCTCCATCCAACCGGGCTGTCTCTACCTGGTTTCCCACGGTTGCACGGGTAGCAATTCCACCGAGTTGACCATCCACATCGCCGACAAGCAGCAGTGTTAGATTTAAGTTTTACTGTTGTACATATGTTATTGTAATGTTTTATAAATAAATGATTAAAAAAAAAACAAAAAAAAAAATAAAAGAATAAAAAAATGCAACATATCAATATGTGAAGTTTGTCAAGTATTGATATGTTGCATTTTTTTTTAAACTTCGCGGGTGGCCTTGACCTTTGACCTTTGCATTTCACAGTTACCCGCACCACCACAGACTACTAGCCATCTTTTTTAGAACACGATTTGGATGACCTTGGGATTTCCCCCACTACTCTGCTATACCAGCATTGCCTTCTGCAACAGATGTCATTCCTCCTCCAACAACCATGGCGGACACACTTGCTTGCGATGCCATGTCTTCCACCGAAGATGTACCTACTACAAGTTGGAAATTGACAATCGACAACGTGCATTATTTAGAAACCATCTGCGATTGGATGAAGTCTATTCTCCTTGACAACCCAGGAATAAAGCTCAATGTCAATTTAGATTATAATTGGTCTGAAATTATAATGCAGCAAGACAATCAAGAATCAGATCACAGTGGAGGTCAACAATCACCACAGTATTTGTCAAATTTACCATTGTCATCCATATATCCTACGGACGAGATGGAAAGGGAAGAAAAGGACCATGGGGTTTAGAGTTTCTTATTTTTTAAAACCCAATTTGGATGACCTTGAGATTTCCTCCACCACTAAACTCAATCCTAAGTCCCAAGTTCACAGTCAACCTCAAGGTCGCCACACTTTAACTCTGGGAAAAACATCGAATTGTCGTACCAAGACAACTTTAACTCTGAAGAGTAGAGTAGTCTCTCTACTCTTTGACTTTTTTTAAAACTCCGTTTGTATGACCTTGAGATTTCCCCCACCACTTCCCATATGCCTAGAGTACGCAAGGTCTGAGAGTCAGTCGCTCGCCGACTGTCATGGGGTGCGCATCTGTATCATGCACTCCACTGTGCGGTTTTAAATTAAAGTTTTCATTTTAACCAGTTCAAGGTCAACACACTTAAACTATGGAAACAACATCAAATTGTTGTACAAAGAGTAATTTTTCTAAATGTTGGCTCAAACCTGGAGGTACTTTGGATAAAGCTTTGAAACAGTCTCAAGGTTATCACACTTTAACTCTAGGACGATATCGACTTGTAGTATTTTAGTGTAGTGTTTTGACTCAAGGTCACCACACTTAAACTCTGGCAAATACACATTAAACAGTTTTACTAGTAAATTTTTCTAAGTGTTAACTCAAATCTGAAGATTCTTTGGATACATCTTTAAAGACAATCCTAAGTCCCGAGTTTACAGTCAACCTCAAGGTCATAACACTTTAACATGTACATTTAAGGTAGCACCAAAACGGTGCCCCCTTGTTTGAGATTTAAAAGTTTCCCAAGATCATCACAATTTCCCCCACCACTTCCCATATACCTAGAGTACACAGAGCCGGACAGTCAGTCGCTCGGTGACTGTCGTAGGGTGTGCATCGGTGTCGGCACTCTGTTGTTCGGTTTTCAAAGGTCACATTCATTGCAAATTGGGAGACCTGGCTCGGTTCAATGACCTCTGAGGAGTGACACATGATGGTTTAGGCATAGTCAAGTCGCAAACTCGAGCTTGACTTGGCACTTTTGCTGTTTCTAGTCGCATATTCGCTCCAAGTCATCAAGGTCACGAGGACTCTGACTGAAACTCGGAGCGAAATGTGAGAAACGGCAAAAGTGCCAAAAAATTTTAAGTTTCGGCGTGACCTTGACCTTCATGGTGACGATGACGTCATATTGATGATGTAATGGGTGGTGACGTCATCGGCACGTCATTTCTGTGACGTCATGGGTGTGACGTCATAGTGATGACGTCATTGACGGTGACGTCATCGATGATGCAATCGATGACGTCATCGGTGACGTCATCGGTGATGACGTCATCATGACTCAGCACATTCCTCAGGGGTCATTGAACTGTCCCAGGTCTCTCAATTTCCCACTACTGATATCTGTAGGTAATTGTCAAGATAATGATACATTTTAAGGTAAGATTCATTGGATTTTGTAAAACTAATGTAACATAAACAAAGGTTTTCAGACAATGTAGGTTACTTCCCAAAAATTCAATTTTTTGATCGAGTCTGATTTTTCTGGTTATTAACATATTCACTTATTATTTTATTCTTATAGAACATTACATTAGTTTAAATAAATAATTTGACAAAATTCCATGAGATGACTATAACTAGACACCTATCTAACTACTGACCCTAGTTTCAAAACATGGGAACAATTATATTTCTTTACCATGAAGAAAAATATTAACGAGCTTCTGACAAATATTCCTGTCAATTAATGGGTATGAACAGTAAAAAAATATAAAATCTTAATACTATATTTGTGCGTGCATTTGTGTGATTCATTTCAATATGCAACCCATACTACATAAATAATGGGCGAGCAGCTAGTTACAAATACAATAATGGAGACAAGTAAATATCCATACGAAAAAATAGTATTGAATACTAACCATTTTGTTTGTTTGGTTGTAACAGCTAGCCCTCCGATATTTAAAAGTTCATGTACAAAAGTTCTGTTCTTGTTGGTGGTTGCAGATCTTTAAAAATGATTTAACACTTTTGTAGCATACACTTTAGATAAAGTTAATTCATATAAATTATAATAATATAAAAATAGTATTGCCATGGGTTTTCAATAATTTTGTAATAAGAGCTTTCATAACGTTTTCTTGTTTGTTATTAACATCTTTATAAAAAATGAGTATTTAAACTACAAATGAAATACCAGCCCTATATTGAAAGTATATACAGTATTAAATTATAATTAATAATGAACTTCTAAAAGTACCCAAGGTATAATTTGCTCAAATAGGATTAACTCTAGTTTTACTTTGGACATCAAGACCAATAGTATTAGGCAAACTTTCCACCCACCCTCCCTCTTTATTCATCTAGAACAAAATCTGCTCAAACCTTTTTCCAGGCATATTTTATATTCTATCTTGATTATTAGTGTTTATAATACTTTAGAACTTGTAAACAGCAATTAAATTGGTAATATTTATGTAGTTACCACATTCATATACAACAGAAAATACTCTCTTCGTGTTTATTTAACTGTGATAATTGGGAGGAAAATAATTATCTTACTATATTGCCATCATAACAAACACTTTCAATCTATGATTTAGTAAATAAGGGAAAATGGTTTCTCTTAAGTACTTTCGGATTGTGTTTTTACTTGAAAATTAATTATAAAGCATGCTGTTTAATCTTTTGGCATAAACGCATTATAATAAAAAAAAATCAACACTGTTACCAATCACATTATCACCAACCTCTAAATATAGTCATGATAACGTAAAGCATTTATTTTTCTGAGTACAGTATACATTTATCATTTGGGAGATCAGAAATAGTTGTTATGTTAGTTTTATTATTCAATTACCACTACTTTATACTTACGCAAGCATTGTAGTTTGTTTTTCCTTGTACAATGACGTACAACAAAGTTTTGACACATATTGACTTTACATTTGAAAATTATATGATCTTTATGAAAGAAAGAAACAAGATTGCAAAAGTTTGACAAAATGTTTTTCCAATAATATGCATTTTTATGGTTTTATTTCAATGTTTTACACTTTTTACAGTATTTTAATGAAAGGTTAAAATTACTAAAAGCCCATGTTCATCAGTGCTAAAAATTACTATTCGTGTGGATACAGTAAAACACCTCCCAGCTTTGCCTTCATGCTCGCCATGAGGTTCTTCATTTTACCCAACTACATGTTGTATTTTCTTTTCATCAGGTTTTTTAGATTACGAGCATACACATTACACATTTCATAGCACATTATTGTTGTTTAACTATTGTTACATTGTCAATCATTAAGTATCAGTCACAAATTTTCAAACCTTCAATTAAATAATTTTGTTGAAAGTAGATATTTTGGTTATAAATGTACTTTACCATGTAAAGTTAAATCACAGAAAACTTTATTAAGAGATATGTACGTATCTTACATATCAGATATATATGTATACATCTTTTAGATATTTATAACTTAAAGATTTTGTTAGTAATTTAAAATTTTGCACAATTTCAGATTATTTTCATTAGTTGCCAGTTAAATTAATTTTAATGTTTGGTACTAAAAGAAAATTTCAAGTATAAAGCTAAATAAAGTAATAAATAATATTAAAAAGAAAATAACTTGATTATATAAATGCAAATATACACGTGTATGAACAACTACGTAATTAAGAACAAAGAGCCATAAAATTAAATATGCTAATAAAATATCACTAATTTAATCAGTTTTTCTATTTATCAAAATTGACAGTGTACGTAAAATGTAATGGCAAATATACAGCTTGAAGACAGTTAAGTTTTACTTTAGGTAAATAAATCTCAATATCTGCTTTCCACTAAGAATATTTAATTACATTAGCACTTCATAAGCAATTATCGCGCCAAAGAGGAGGGAAATGAAGTAATTTAGGTTGTAAACTAATTGGTTTTTCTTAAGATTAGGATTGGTCGCCTTTAGTGTCTCAAAGGTTTGCTAATTATTTTCTAAATTATTATAAGTTATTACATTTTAAAAACTTTTTTTGCAAACTGCAATGTTTGTTCTTTCACATCAGTTTTAACTTATTAGTTATCTAATAATGCATAATAATATAAGGGTTTAGATATGTTATCATAACTTATAAAATGTAGTCTCAATATATGTTTTTTTATTTATTATTATTTTATTTATTATTTATTCACCCCACGCACAGGTCTTCGACCCATGTGGGGTTTTTTTGAATGTAATTTTTTTAATGCTGCATTGTATATTTTATGAATGAATAAAGAATTATTTGATTTGATTTATTATTATTATTTTTTTTACATCTTACATCCGCTTTTTTCGCCGCGATCAGGTGATCGGGGAATCGTCAGTCTCTCCTCCTCTTCTCGAAGTGAGCTTAAGTGGCCCTAATGTGTTGGTATGTGTGGCTGTCTGTTTATTCCTTAATCGAGTAATAAGGCCTATCAGTCAAGTAATTTTTGAGTACAGTGAAGAATTTTTAGTTGTTGTCTATGAGTTTAATATGCTCTGGAAGTAAATTGTAAAAGTGAGAACCTGTGTATAATGGTGTACTGCTATTTTTTATTAGTCTGTGCTGTGACAAGGTCTATATTGTTTCTATTGCGTGTGTTGTATGTGTGTGTGTCTTGTCTTAAGTTTGGTGAGGAATTTATGGCAGGGCAATGGTATCGAAGATATACTAAGAGATGTCAGGACATTAAGTTTGGAAAAGAAAGGTTTGCCGTGTCCCTGTGGATCCAAGCGGAGAATTGTTCTGATAGATTTCTTTTGTAGAATGAGAATTCGTTCAATGTTTCTGGTTGAAGCTGATCCCCAGGCAGGCATTCCTTATCTTTTAAATGTGAAGCAAACAGGGAGTGGTAGGCTATTAGAGCAGTGTCTTCGTTAGTCAAGTTTCTTATTCTTCTGATTAGAGTTTTTTGCAGACATAATCAGTGTGTTCTTGCCAGTTTAGGTTTGCATCAACTATTATCCCAAGAAATTTGGTTGAGTTTGCCGACTGAATGGTGAGGTTGTTTTCAGTGGTATTGTTCCTATTGTTCGGTGTAAATTTTATATGTGTTGTTTTATCTTTGTTTATATTTAAATTAATTGAGTTTTTATTTTATTTTGTGTCTATCTAAGCCAGAGGCATTTTTTAACGTTTTGACGGGGAACGGTCCAAACCCCAGTCTTGTTACTATCTAACATCGACCAGTTGTTAGAAAGCATCATTAATTAATAGCCCAATGATAAATGGCAACTGAGTCCGGAATCGAACCTTTAAAAAGCTACTAACTTTTCTCAGGATCGAACCGGCAACCTTTGGATTCAAAGGCGAGCACTATAACCACTCGGCTACCCAGCCAGTATTGTAAGGAGTTGCAGATACTTGTGACTTTCTCTAAGGTTTGATTAATTTTGTTGCTATTTTCTTGTTGGCGTTCCATGGGCATCACAATTGTTGAGTTGTCTGCGAAGAGTATACAATTTATCTCACTGTCAAGTTGTTGAGGTAGAGTGTTTATATATTAAGAAGTACAATGGGCCAAGAATTGACCCTTGGGAAATTCCCTGGAAAGATCTTTCAAGTGTTGATTGTGTGTTAATAATTGTATTGTTATTCTGTTACTGTATTTCCGTGTATTGTAGTCTATCAGTCAAGTAGTCCTTTATCCACTCCTGGGCATTGTTTAGGATTTTAATTTCTTCAAGTATTTTTTAGTAGGATATTCTAGTCCAGTGAGTCAAACGCTTTTTGCAGATCGAGAAATAGGCCTGTTGCATTTTTTCAACTTTTGAATTTTTTGTTTTTGATTAAAAATTAAAAGAAAATCATATAATAATTCAATAACGTGAACCCAGTTTTGAAATGCAAATTTATCAACCCAAACTTACAAACAGAATTGTCTTTTAACATGTTTGTCTGTAAATGTTACTTGTAAAGACATGTTTATAAGCAAATTGTAATAAGAATTTCCTGTAGAACACATCCATATACAATGACAACTTTCTAATACTTAATAAATAATCAAAATCGGTAACTGAAAATTAGTACCCTAATAATTAAATTTTCTCACATGGATATTTACAAGCAATGAACATCCAAAGAAAAAATTAAATATAAGCGTAGTAATTGATACAATTTCGCATTATTTTGATAGTTCCCAGTAGTTTTTCATTTAAGCTAATTTCCCTATAGGGAATACCCTATTACGGTAGTAGTTACGGTAAGACATAATACCAGGACCATGATACTTTTTTGTTTTGAGGTCCCTAGAAGCCAAAAGCAATATTCGTTAAGATTTTTATATATGTATGTATAGGTATAATGTGTATAAATATATATATATATATATATATATCCAAGAGTTATCGTGTGTCCCTTAACACAATAACTCTTGAACAGAACCTAGGATTTTGATTAAATTTGGTACAGAGTTGTAAGGCAGCGTTCATCTATTTAAGTTCGAAAACCAGCATTTCTGCTGCGACGGGGATATTATTTTATACAGCTCCAGCATGGAATAGTGAAATAACACCTTTATCGAAAATGGTCTGCAATAGAAAGCATATAAAATATGACGAAATTGGTTTTAGCCAAAATCTCGATTCGCAACGAAATCTTTCAGCTTTGAAAACGTATCAAGAAAAAAAGGTGTAGTCGGATTTAACTAATTAGTTTATAGTGCAAACGCCTTCTTCCACCGCGTTGGCGTCAGCTATTGGATTACAATTACAGTTAAGGAAGTTTGTCTTTTCAATTAGAATACACACAATAGGATTGCAGTGGTTTTATTTGATAAAGTCGATTTCTATTTACTTTTATAAGGACAAAATTAATTATTTACATTAAATATAAATATAATAAACATATGAAATAAATTAATAGTCTAAATGTAAATATACAGGGTGTCCAGCTTCCACCTTTACAAACTTTTCCAGATTATTAAGCATGCCAAAACAAACAGAAAAATCATATAAACATATGTCCGGAAATGCTTCGTTAAGCCGCTAGCCGCCATTTTGTTTTTTACACTTAAGAATTTTTATTTCCGTAACGGGTTGTTGTATGGAATTCATATTTGGCATATACCTTAATCACACCAATGCTCGTTTTTAGAAAAAATATTATTTTTTCCGATCAATATTTTCAAAATGGCGGCCATTTTAAATGTTTAAACTCAAATATCTTAAAAACCGTAAATTTTATAAAAATTTTTTAAAAACAAAAAAGTTGACAAATTAAATTATCTAAACATTGATACTAAGTTTGCAAGGATCCGACAACAAATAACGGAGTTATTGAGATTTTTCTCTTAAAATAACCTAACTTGGCATTGATCATAGTGCAAAATCAGTGTTTTTCTACAGGAAAACCGCCATAACTCCGTTATTTGTTGTCGGATCCTTACAAAATTGGTATCACTGTTTAGATAATTTAATTTGTCAACTTTTTTGTGTCTAGTAAAATTTTTATAAAATTTACGGTTTTTAAGATATTTGAGTTTAAAAATTTAAAATGGCCGCCATTTTGAAAATATTGATCGGAAAAAAATAATATTTTTTTCTAAAAATGCGCATTGTTGTGATTAAGGTACATGCCAAATATGACCTCCATACAACAACCCGTTACGGAAATAAAAATTCTTAAGTGTAAAAAACAAAATGGCGGCTAGCGGCTTAACGAAGCATTTCCGGACATATGTTTATATGTTTTTTCTGTTTGTTTTGGCATGCTTAATAAGCTGGAAAAGTTTGTAAAGGTGGAAGCTGGACACCCTGTATACATAAATATGAATGTAAATATTAAATTTAATATATGTTAATAAAAGTTGTAGATGAAAATTTAAATATGAAAGAATAGGTTTTGGTTCAATCCGTGCAAAAGCAAGCCTTCCCTCTTTTAGCAAATCTTAAAATAATATATTGAAGGTAAGTTAAAGAAAGAAAGAATAACACAACTAACTAAACTAATCTAACCTAACCTAATCAAAGATGCCTTGGAATGTAGAGGATTCGAGGTGACAATACCTTGTTGACAACAAGAAACGCAATTCGTTATGAAAGCTTTTAGCCTTGGAAGCGTTCGAGGAACTGAGGCGTTAGTCTGATTTAACTAATTAAATTACAGTCAAGACGACTCCATCCACCGCGTTGGCGTCAGCTTTGCATCGGATTACACTTACAGTTTACAAAGTTTGCCTATTTAAAATACGTATAGCTCATAGAAAACCTGGCATTTGAATAGTATGCCAACCTTGTTAATTAAAATATTGATCAGATTTTTCCATTTTGTAAATTGATAAAGTGACAGGATTTTACCTAAACAAATCAATGTCTCCTCCTCGTCGTTATTAAATTTCCAAATAAAATATATTTATTAAAATTATTTTAATTACTATTTTATTGAAAACTATTATGTTATCAAATTGTTGTTTAAGCTTAATAACCACGTTGTCATTTGCTATGTTATCAATTAGGCAAAGTTTAGTCTCATCTAATCCATTTACCATAGTCATTACTCAAGCACGTGTGCAAATAACGTAAGGGCGGTTTCTATTACTAAAGAATGATAGTTTTTATTGATCAAAAGTTGTAATCTAGCATTTGGCTACTCACACATTTTGTGACATCTATTTTATTTGTAATCTAGCTTCCTAATAATTTAATACAACATTCATTCCTTAATTAAAGTGTCATAGTATACATGAAAATGTAAATGTTTTTAATTGCTCAAGCCGTAGTAATTATCGGAGCCTCAGTATGACGTCACAATGGCTCCATGATAGGACAAAGAGAGATTAATGCTAGTAGGATGTGGAATCTGCATCCAGCCTGGAAGGGCAAACCAAATATTAACCCTAGTTGTTTGGCCAAATTTCCAATAATTCCACCGTTTCGGACCAAAATATTCTTAAAGAGAAAAAAAACACTAGGACATTCAATGTGTTAACACAGATCGACAGAATTTCACCAATGATTAGTTGCCTTAAAATACATATATAATTTTCTTTAGGTTTCAATGTAAATAACTAAGAAAAACACAATGATAAAAAAGAAATATAGAAAAGAAAAATGTGAGTGTTTTTTTGTGAAGAACATTTTCATCTATAATTATAAAATTAAAATTAATCATCTAGTATTTTTGTAATTTTCTGTCATTTTGTTTTGCTACGGCTTCTTCATATCTCGTTGGAATAGACTCCATATGCAATAAAGATCATTAATTAATACAAGATAGAAAATGCGAAAAATACAATAGTTTGCATTTTAACGATTTGTTGAAAGTCAAAACTAATGTAAAGAATAACAGTGATTTCTAGCTTAAGTGTTACTTTTCACATTTAGACATTTAGTCAAAAAATTGTTATCCTTTTTTTACTTTATACATACCGGTATGAACTTTTTATCTGCATAAAAATTTAGTATATTAAAAAAAGTGTTAAAGTGTATAAATCAAATCACTAATCATAGTAGTGACATGCAAATTAGAATGAATGAAATTCACTCCGTATTCCCAATTTACATACCAAGGTGTCTAATATTTCATGTTAATTGTATAAAATAAGATAAAATATTAATAATTTAATAACAAAGCCACTTATAAACTATTATTGCCATATTGTTCTTCAGGAAAACATCATACGTTTATTGGTATCGTGTTTTATTAGCAGCGAAGTGAATGTGTTTTCGATGGCATCCCGAGCATTGTTCCGTCAGCCAAGATGCAGCTTCCCGCGCCATTAATCTCTTGACCCTGGAGCCATGGCGGCGCCCCTAGTTCTGACGCTTTGCTTGTTACACTGTGTGGCAAAATATTCTTTTCTAATGGTAGTTTTATTGTGTTTACGGCATAAATTATGAACCCAAATTTTCAATTCCATATTTCCCTGGTCTTCACAAAATAAACAGTTTAATGAAAACGGGCTATGAACTTTTGAAACACTGCACCTTGACAGAAAATATATATTCTATGCCACCTAAGATCGTTTAAAAACCCTACAAATTTAAAGAACATGCTTGTAAGACTCAAAGCTTGAATATAAAGATGTTACCAGGCATGAGTTGGATCACGGATGTGAACTGTGTAAGAAACCGGGTTGTTGATCAGTCAAACTTTCCTGGCTCATAATTTTCCAGAATAATTTAATAGTTTTATTTTACATCAAATCTGTCCCCGAACCGAAATTTTCATTATATCTTACAGCTGACCTATTGGTTTGTTTATGCTTCAATCCTCAAAAACCTCACCTTTGTACTTGAAAAAGATTAAAAATCGAAATATTGGACAAAAATGGGTTTAATTCTTCTAGAAAGAATAAATTATTAAAAGTAGATTTGAAAAACCAAATTTTGTACATTAAAACTTTATGTGGTATATTTAATATTTTATTTACTTCTATACACTTTAAAACATATAATATTAGTTTTACTAATGAATATAATTTTTTATTAAATTAATCTTAGTAAAAATTTATAATTTTTTTATGTTACTGACACCATTGAGAAAAAATGGCTCTCATTACTATTTACTTTTAAGTCTTCAAAAATGTATTACCTATAAGCTAAAAAAACTAAATTTAGTACATGTCACATAAATTACTAATCTAAATGGTCTATTCAACTGTATAACTTACTCATATACTGGATACCAATAAAATCGTGACTTGCACGAGATACAAAAACCAATGAAGACAAATACACACCCAATATAAGGAAACAATAATATACGCACAATGCGAAATCGGTATATTATTACCTAGTGGATATCAGAGTTGTTTCTAATGAGATGTTTATTTTAGCTGTGCCGATCTTCATGGCAGGGTCTTTGCACCATTTATCTAGACTCTCTTTACAACGTCATACATTGTGTCTCTATTTGTATTGACACAAAATCAGTAAATGATAACATAACTTTAAAAGGTCTCCAGCAAACACCAGTATTGTTGTAGGACGTAATTTCTCAAACCTCATACAAAAAGAACGACTTGACCACTATAAATAATACATCCATTTACTTTCACGAGAAAGACCCATTAGATATTTTTCATCATACCATTGCGATAAACGTTGTTTTCGGAACGGTCAGCTGTGATCGAAACTAGTTGATTCCCGGTGGGTTGGATAAACGTGTGGTAAACAAAGTTTTCGGGACTAGTCCTCGAAACAGTGGTTTTCGGGACTAGGCCGGAAAAAAACTTCCAATGTTTGACACCACTAGCGCTGCTATTCTGCTTACAGTAACTTAAACCTCGTTGACTCCAATATATAAATGTCAAACAGCTGATTGTTTAGTTGTAAACAGTTCAAATACAAGATAAACAAATAACAACGTAAGAGGGGGTATATAGATTAAAATTTATCAATTTTTATCCAAACTGTATATTTATTAAAGGTGGTATGATAAAAAGTATTGTTCGTAACTCGTCTGAAAGTGGTATATCGGTGCTCGATCGAATTCAAGTACTCGGCTTCGCCTCGTACTTGAAACTCAATCTTGCACCGATAACGACCACTTTCCGGACTAGTGACGAAATATACTATTTTTTGCTTGAATAAGAATGGTTAAAATATTTGTCAATTTTTAGAAAATATGAGTTTGATAGATAATGTCACTGAACCACTCTCATTGTCAGAGTGTCTTTTTTGTCCACCTCATGCACAAAATAATTGACTTCGGACTATGGGCAATGACATCAATAGTTAAGTTTCGTACCAATCCTAAAAAAAATTTTATTTTATTACTTGGCATTACGTGTGTCTTATATAAATCAAACCTACAATGAAAGTCGTATCACTTAATAAGCATTGGATATTAGTTCGTAAGGATTAAGCTTGCTGATCTGGTAGTCTAACTTTGCCAATCAAATTATCCAAGTTGGATGAACATTTCTCCTGAAAACTTACTAATTACCGATAAACTCTTTTCATTGTTTATAAAATAAAAAAATGCATAAAAATTCATGATTTTAAATGCTGAGTTTTCAATAAATGTTAAAAGTAACTACTTAAAAAACTATCGGTCTAATTGTAAATTGGTGGAATTTACACCAATAATTATTTAAAATATAACCCTAAAAAGGTCTAACAAAATAAATAAGTTAGAATGAAATAAAATAAAACATCGCACTCTTGATTGAATTACAAAATTTCAGTTCCCTCATATCTTACATAACAAAAGATTGCATTTAAGGGTCTAGAGAGAAAACTATTGAACGGATCGTGGTCGTTTGGGTGTCAATGGATTTCCTATTATTGATTACCTATTGTAACCTAGATGATTGAATTTATGTATTTATTTAAACTTATAAGTTATATTAAGATTTGTTTACATATTTGTTTTTATATTTTAACCATCAACTAAAGAGGTTTATGTTTTGAAAAATAAACAATAACATAAGTTAATATTTTGGTTGTAAATACTCACCATGGTATTTTAAAACTTTTATTCTTTTTATAACTACGTAATTTAGATTCTTAAAATGGTAATGTAGGCTTATGTTTCTACATGTTTAACAATTAGTTTTTTTCTCACTAATTAAACTTAATTAAACTTACTGATATAAAAAAAAATAAGTAAAAAAATGTAAAGATGCAGAACTAAAGACTATGAATAAATAAGCAATGAAATATACAAGAAGAAATACCATGTATAAAAAATTATATGGGAATAAAGTGCAAGCAAAAGACAAAGAAAAAAAGCCATTTTAAATTGTGTTTTAATGACTGTACAAACCTAGTCTTATTCAACCTTATTTAATGCACGTCCAGTAGCACTAAGTACACCTAGGGATGTACTTCTACAGTTACATGATAAACTCAAGTCAGAACTTGAAAGCAAGGTTCAATTAGATGTCATAACTCCTGTGGAAGAGGTCAGGGTCTCGTGCTCAGCGATTATAGTGGTACCAATATCTAATGCGGGCATTAGACTCTGCGAGGATCTACAAACTTAATGTAAGGAGGCAAAATTGATTATTGCCAGAGATTGAAGAAACACTTGGTCAGATTGATAAAGCTGGGTGTTTAGCAAATTAAATACAAAATCCAGGCTCTGTAAAATTAAATTTGACCCTGAGTCAGTGAAATTCATTATACCAATAAATGGTAAGAAAACTGCAATGGAATAAGTAGAAATACGGTTGAAAAACATTATTATCTTGGGTTTTGTTTAATAAATAAGTTCAATAGGCCTACTATACTTTAAACACATTTGATAGTAAGTAATATAAACTATTTATTAACTTATAAACTATTATTGTTATATAACTATATATTGTTCACAGTGCTAAAGAAATGGAAAAATTTAAAAATGTCGTCAGGAGTAAATTGTGTTGTTAGATTAACAGGAATTTAGCTATGTATTATGTTATTAATTATATTTCATAAATTTTGTCACCATTCACACTTGTAAATCATCATATTCATGAATAATCGTCATACAAATTACCCGTACTTTTTGACGGGCTCTCTGCTAGTATATATATAAAGGTAAAAATTTTTAATAAATAAACAAAAGTTATAGAAACTAATTTCATTTATACATTTAATCAGATAATCGTCCTTTTTTAACAAAAACTATAATTGTTTATTATGATGTCAGATTAAATATGCAGGATAAATGTAATGGATAATTTATAAGGTACATTAAGATACATGATTCAATATATTATATATTGTGTAAATATACCACATGAAACCAAACATATTATTAAAGTAAAACTTATAAAGAAGAAAAGTATCGTCAAAGCGTTAATGAAGTGACTAAAGTTTGGGATGTCTTTGAAAAGAATTCGTTTGATTTTAAGTAAACATCTTTGAAAAGTTCTAAATTCAATAGCAGAAGTTTAAATCAGTTTTATTCTTTACTTTGATAGGTATAACATAAACAATGAGATTAGACCAAGTTTTCAAGGTTCTTAATTCAATATTTTATTTTTATGAAATATATTTTGAAATAAGTAACTTTTGAATGTCACTGACAAAATAGCAAACGTTGTAAATTTTCTTATAAATTTTTAATAGATTATGCATTTTTTAGCTTAAATTATATACATGTATACAATTAACACCAAAACATAAAATCAATATATTTTATTTATAATATTTTTCATATTTTTATTAAAACTGGGATTTGGAATGAAATTAAATATAAACTATTAACCCAAATAATATCCAATAACAGAACTATATTAAATTACATTGTCTTTCGATTTGTCATTAATATTTGGTTCTTTGAAAATTATAAAACAATTCTATCATGGTGACTGACTTCCGCTGAGCTTATGAAGTAAGAGTCTAGTCTTATTTATTAAAAAAATACACATAACATTCCTGCAATAAAGAAGAGGAATTAATTTGTTTTATATCGATTGACTTTACCTAATTTTTAGAATCTATCTACATACATAATTCCGTAAGCGAATCGGTCCAAACGAAATATCTCGAGTTAGAAGAAAGATAGGGTACCGTATGATGGCTCATTTTAAAGCTTGATTGCCAAGGACGCAAGGAAAAATACCAGAATCATCAATAGTTACCTGGGCTTCACCCCATTGAACCTTGAAGTCCCAATGTTAATCTAATGGGAAGACGATTTTTAGATCTACAGGTGTGATTAAACAGATGTTCCAGTGTTTGATCATAAACTCAGCTGGTTATTGAGCAGATATTTTGAGTTAAGATAACCGTATGGTTATAACTTTTTTTAAATGGCAATGCACTATAAAAAAGAACACTAATAGTCATGAACGGATTACGGATCCACAGGAGGGCACGGAGGTACGGGACAGCGGGGATCGCACCACGGGACCGTGTGGAGCACAGGGTGTTCGGACATATGGCGGTACAAAGGGTGTCGGTGACACTGGAGAAGGGGGAAAGATGGGCATTGGAGCACGAGGGAAGCTTGGGGCACATAGAGGACCACTGGGAAGAAGGGTAGGTATGTGGGCACGGGAGTACCATGGGGGCGGATGCATGGGGGCACGACGTTTGTGAGGGCACTGGGGTTAAGGGGCATGGGGATATAGAGGCACGGGGAGGAATGGTGGGCATGAGGGCACAAGGAGCACTAGAGACGGTGGTGGCACCGAAGTGAGCATGGTGGGCATTGGGGAGGATTGATGAACATAGAAGGCACGGGGGCCACGGGTCACGGGGAAGAACTGCGGGCATGTGGGAACGGGAGAATTGGGAGCACAATGGCATGAGGGGTCAAGGGGGTACGGGGGCATAGGGGGTACTTGGGCTCCGGGACCAAAGGGGGTACAGGAAACACGGGTCAGGAGAGGTGAACGGGGGCACGGGGAGGTATGGGATCATGGCGAGTGTGAGGGAATGGCACAGTGGTCCAGGGTGAAGGAGTGTACAGTAGTAATGATTTCATGTTTTATTGAACTATTTTATTTACTTGAGCTACAAACTCATCATGAACATGTTTGAGGCTTAAACTATTTTACCGCGTTCGGTAGTTTAAAACAGTAGTGCAATAATTTTTCTTTTTCCATAAAATAGACTGTTGTATTTAAAACAGGAGAAATTTAGTCTATTGGTAAATTACTGATTTGATATCGCCAAAAAGTTTCGTCAAGATTGGGAAATATTTTAGTAGTAAAACCAAACGTGTGAATTCACACTACAGCTTGAGAAAAATACAGTAATACCATTGACTATGTACATTACAATTTTACATAGTCAATAACAATTAACGTTGTAATGTAATTGACTAATTACATTACAACGTTAATTGTTACAACGTAATTACAACGTTGTAATGTAATTGACTAATTACATTACAACTTTATTGTACATAGTCAGTGGTTATACTGCATGGAGGTGATAAATTGAAACTTATTTTTGGAGACAGCATCGCCATTTTGATTTATAGGGACCTTTGCCCCTGCAAGCTCCTAGTTTTTATATATTTTATAAAGATATATATTCGAAACTAGAAGTTTGAATGTATCAAAAACTAATTAAATGTGTATTTGAGTAGATTAAAATACATCACTTATAACTAAAAAAATCAACATAGCTATAAAAATGGCCTTTGGGATTTTATATCACTAGGGGTTCAATAAGTGAATTGAGAATAACTTTTTATTAAACTTATGGTTATTAAGTTAATGTTCTCAAACTAATTTTTTTTTAAATTTGAATTCATGTTACTTCTATCCTGTAGAATGGGGAAACAGCAGTAAGACATTACTATTTAAGCCTTATTATTAATGATACATTATTATAGGCTAACAAATTCAAAATTTTACCGAAAAATTGTTTTACACTAGGATGTCCGGTCCCAAGAAAAGCTATTGTCTGATGACGGGATGGCAGCAGAACAAAAGCTGCCAGGAGCACTTGCTGTCTTTGTTGCCACCTTTGTTGCGCTCTAAGATGAACGATTATACAGGAAACCCATAAATAGATAATTCTACATACAAGCTATTGTTTACCGTCCAATTTTTTTCTTGCTATATATCTTTAAAAACAGTATTTTTTTATTCTATTTTCCTTTGTTTATTGATAACTTTTAAATTAACAATATACATGTTGGTGAAATTATACGTGTGTAAATAAAACGTCTTTGAACACTACTCGATGTATTTACATTTACACTTTAGTTCAAGGATGGTAAATATGTAAGAAACATGTTACAACGGTATTGCAACAGACATATATTCCGTATATATTTACCGTCTAACATCGAGTGATTAATTATTATAAGAGGTATAATATAGCATTATCTTATTTAACGTATGAAAACAATAATACGTTCATTATTATTTTAATTCTCGTAACGCCCGATCCAGCTCTTGACCATGAGAGCTCATCCCTAACCCAAATTTATATCGCAATTCCAGCCAACCTTGACAACGAAACCTGTGAAAATTATCAGCTCTTTCAAGCCGTAAAAGAGGCCTGATATGTTTTCCCAAAACAATGATGTGTGTGCCATGTCTACCTCCCATCTCAGAGAGATTGTGGCTGTTATTGCTCTACCCCTCGCGGGTGTTGCCAATGAATGCCTGTCTTAAGGTGTGTTCCAAGATTTTTTAAAAACAGCAAAAACTGTCCATGTTTATAAAAAGGTTACAACAACCACCCAACGGTTTAAGGCCAATTTCTATTACTCCTATATTTGGAAACGTCAATGAGGACGCCATTAAAACACAAAAGCCTCCTTTGATTATCTCAAATTTATTCCCCAGAATACAGTTTGGTTCCAGTAAGGGTAGGCCCACCGTTGCTAAGGTTGTGGACATTGTTTCAACGCTTTTGAGAACCATAAAGCTCTTTCCCTCAAACTCTGTGACTTTAGCAGAGCTTTTCATTTTGTCAGCCACATCTTGATAAAAAGGCTGGGTTTCTACGGATCAAACACACTGAATGGAGTGTTCAGCAGGGCTCATTCCTTGGACAATCTTTCTTTCTTGTCATCATAAATTACCTTAATAACCTTGGCATGACCTCATGTGGGCGGAATTACCTCACTCCTTTCTGCTAGCTATGATCTCGAGCAGGACTTAGAAACATCTGCCCAGTGACTTTCAACTACGATTTCATTAGTTAAGTTCATTATTCGACTACGTTTTAGTCGATCCGTTTCCAGCTAAACAAAATACAGGGAATCACATGTAGTCTTTCAAGAAACCAGCTAGACAACAAAGATACTGTAAAGTTGTTTGGCTTCGTATTTGACAAGATGCATATGATGCAATAGGTTGTGTCGAATTTGCTTCCTCCTTCTCAAACTTCCTGGATGTATGACTGAAGCTTACCTAGTCATGGTTTTCCATGCAATATTCCACAGTCACTTTTCACATGCGTTGCTACTGTGGGGATCTTTGAAACTCATCACTCTTAAAGGGTGCTTGATGTGTTGAAGCTCCAGATCGTTCCCTCTAAATGATCACGAGCTCACTGTAAACCACTTTTTGCGAGATTTGGTCTGTTAGTTAACAGATTATAACTATGACGCCATTCTCAATCATGATGATTGTGTAATAAAGATGCTCTCTCTCTCTCTCTCTCTCTCTCTCTCTCTCTCTCTCTCTCTCTCTCTCTCTCTCTCTCTCTCTCTCTCTCTCTCAGTTGAGGTCGAGCAGCCGAAGGGTAAGCATTATCAGTATTGTGATATGTTATCTTGCCCAGTGATAGGGGTTTTCCAGCCACTGCAATAGCAGGTACATTCAGCTTTCATGTTTGGTTATGTACAAAGAACAATATTCATCATAATTTAATTACAATGAACTGTAAAAAGTGTCAAAACACTATTGAATCGAATTCTTCTCATTTAACATGCTTAGAATGTAGTGGTAGTTTTCATTTGAGATGTATTTCTAATCTGACACAATGTGAGTTTGAATTTTACCAGTCATCGAATAAACCATGGAAATGTGTGGTGTGTGAGGGAAATAAATCTTTAAGAGATTATGAGACACCTGTTACTCCAATAAGTGAAAAATCTAAATTAATGTACAGTCAATCTGAGAATTTGGACTCTGATAAATCAGAGAAAAACGGAGCAAAGAAAAAACAAATATGTGGTGTTTGTAGGAAAGGTTATTCCTTTAATGCCCACCGTGCTCAGTGTGTAACGTGTAAAGTAACTTTTCACTTCCGTTGTGTTAGTGTGTCGAAAGAACAGTTTGAAAAAGATAAGAAAACTTGGAAATGTAGTACATGTAACCCGATCTCGCCCGATCTTCAATCAGTTGCATCGGCGCCTGGTTCTGATGGGGTGAGTAGTGCTGTGATGGAGGTTCTGAGCGAAATGAAATTATTTCGTAAGGAAGTACAAAAAACAAATCAAGAGTATTCTGAGTCACTTCAAGCGTTCCGTCAAGAGGTTTCTATTAAGAACCAAGAATTTACTGAGTCATTAAATAAATATTCAGAATGGGTTGAAGATTACGGGAAACAAATGAAAGAACTTACTAGTGGAATTGCTAAATTAATGAAAGATTATGAAGAGATAAGACAAGAAAATCTGAACTTAAAGAAAACCAATGACAATTTAATCAGACAGGTAAATAGCTTGGAACAATCAGCAAGAGATAAAACAGTTGAAATTCATGGAATTCCATTCAAAAACGAGGAAATAATAATTAATATTATCAAAAAAGTATCCAATGCTATAGCTTTCGATTTGAAAGAGGAAATGATTGATACTTGCTATAGATTACAATCAAGAGGGGCAACTTCTCCTGACAGACCAGCCGGGATCATCGTACGCTTCGTTAGAGGGATTGATAAGGACAAATTTATTGAGCTGCGACGCAAGAAAAGGAACCTAAATACACGTGACATTGGCTTCATGGAGGGCAACGCTGCAGTTGTGTACATCAACGACAGTCTGACCCCCGAGAGGCGTAAGCTGTTCAACGCGGCCAGGAGTGTGAAGCGGGATAAAGAGTACACCTTCTTGTGGGTGAAGAACGGTAAAATATTCATGAGGAAAAATCAAGGTGATAGGTTTGTTGTTATCGAATCACAAGATGATCTCGATAAGCTGAAATGATGTGAGCTAAGTGGTAGGCTAACAGTATTAGTTTTTGGTTTTTATGGTTGTTGTGTGTTTTCTAAATACAATTGTCTTTGTGGTTTTGTAATGTTTATTTTTTGTTTAGCTAAATCAATTAGAAAGAAATATTTTATGTTTGTGATTTCTAGTTAAATATTTTCTATGATAGATTTAAATAGCTCACACTCTCCTTTGCACCAAATTAAAAGCAGGTTCAGTAATTTAAAGAGATGTTTAAAAATTGCTCATATCAATGTGGAAAATTTAATTGTACATAGGGACTCATTTGTTAATACTTTTCAAGATAGTGGGTTTGATATAATAGCTATAACTGAGACATTTTTAAAACCTGAAATTTTATCTTTAGCTTACAATATATCAGACTATGATTTTATTAGACATGACAGGTTAAATAAGGAAGGTGGTGGAGTGGGATTATACATAAAGAAATTATTCACAAGTAGAATTGTGGCAACTTCACAAGCACTTTATTGTAAAAAGCCAGAATATTTGTTTGTAGAAGTATCACATGGATGGAAATTGTTAATTTGTGTTATATATCGTCCCCCAAAAGCAGGATACTTATCTGAATTGTTTGATAATGTAGCTAATTTAATACCAATTTATGACAACATTTTATTGATAGGTGATTTTAACATTGATCTATGTAGTAACAGAGAATTTGCCGATAAAGTGTATTTAATTAACACGGTAGACAGTTTAAATTTAAATATTTTACCCCTTGATCCTACTTTTCACCTACCTACTTCTGACACCCTTCTAGATTTAATGATAGTTAACGATAAGAGAAGAGTCAGAACGTTTGGTCAATCTGCGGTGTCTGGAATTTCGTACCACGATTTAATTTATATTGAATTAGATTTAAGAGTAAAGTTGAAACGAAGTGATGAGCTATTAAATGAATGTTCAAAAATTTCTCGGCAAAATTTATATGATAGTGATTCAATAGATGTTAAAGTAAAAATATTACTTAATAAGTTAATTTCACTGTATGAAAAATTCGTGCCGGAAAGATTTGTTTCTACTAAAAAGAATTCCTGTCCATGGATTAATCAAGATATACGCAAACTAATGAAAGATAGAGATATTTTGTATAAGAGATATGTAAGAACTAAAGATTTGGATGTTTGGAGTGAGTATAAGGTGTTAAGAAATAGAATTAAGCTTATATTAAGAGATGTAAGGAACAAACATTTTAGAGAGCTGTTTGAAACCAAAAAGTCTAGTAAAGAGCTGTGGAGAATTTTGAAAAATCAGGGTGTTGGAAAGGAACAGAAAAAGCTCGTTGAACCCAATGTTGATTTAAACAATTTGAATACATATTTTTGTGGAATAAATAATGAGATAAATAATGATTTAATAGTGTGGTATTGTAATAAAAGAAATTTAGATTTAGATGAAGAAAGACTTTTCAAGTTTAAAAGAGTGGACGAAGAAATTATTTTTAAGGTGTTAAATGATATTTCATCCAATGCAGTAGGAGAAGATGGATTGCAGTTGAGATTTCTGAAATTAATTTTCAATGAAATAAAGGTAGTTTTGTGTCATGTATTGAATTTTTCATTAGTTAATTGTGTTTATCCTTCTGATTGGAAGAAATCAATAATAATACCACTACCAAAAATACCTAACCCATCTGAGTGTAAACATTACAGACCTATAAATATATTATGTGTGTTGGCCAAAACATTAGATAAGTTAGTCTATCAACAAATAAGTGAATATACAGAAAACTAATAATATTTTATATAAGTATCAATCTGGTTATAGTTATTGTTAAAGAGATATGAGTCTTAAGTGTTACTGTATTGTTATTTGATTACATAATTAGATAGTGCAAAGAAGTATATATAATTTTCAGTGTAATTTAATTTGTTATTTAAAGTTGTAATTAAAATATATTAGGATTTTGATTTTTATATTACAAACCACATTATTAAACAAAGTTTTACATAGTGCAAACCCTTCATATGTTTCATACGTTTCGTTTACATGTAGTTAACCTACCATGAAAAATATTGTACATTAAAAATTATTATCTTATGTTTATTTTAAATTTTATATATTAACATTGTGTAAATAGTTATAATGTGTTAATTTAATTTTAAGTATGAGTTAAGGACCTCAACTCTGTAAAGCTAATGTAAATGTAAAATTTTTGTGCCTGTCTTAGGGGAAGAGAGGACCTTTGGTCCTATCTAAGGCAGGTTAAATAAATGCATTGTCAAATTGTCAAATTGTCTCTCTCTCTCTCTCTCTCTCTCTCTCTCTCTCTCTCTCTCTCTCTCTCTCTCTCTCTCTCTCTCTCTCTCTACATCACTACATTATAACACAGGTCACTACATCCTGCTCTGCCTGATGCACGTAAGAATAAACATTGGCATCTTTTTTGCTCGTCAAAATGTGCATCCCCATAACACTAACACAGTGCCCAACTTGATGTCCCTCGGGTGCGCCTTACTATGCCAAGTATATTGTTTCTATATAAACGTTTGTAATAAATTGTCCCTAAGGATTTGAAAGCTGGAATTAAGATCCTTACAGACGGCTGAAGATTTCTTACCTTGTACAATATCTTAACAAATGCCTCTGGCTTAGACATAAAAAAGACTGTGCTTACGGTGATTATGAATATCAGGACCTTTTACACTGATGAATTTTCAAGGGTGACCATTAGATTTTTTAGCCATGCCGGAAGTTCAAGAATAAAATTCATCTTTTTTAGTCTTAGTATGGTATATATGTTTGTAAATAATTGTGTATTGCACATGTATTTGATGCCATAAATCCCGTGTGGGCAAAATATGAAGATAGAGGTATAAGGTATGAGGTAACTCATACTCATACTTATAATTTAAAATTATAACTTAAAATGTTTAACCACAGTAAAAATTCTGAAACCGTAATGAGGCTCACTAACAATTATAGTTCTTTAATAAACTTATAATGTTCTAAGACTTTACTGCCATATTTATCATATGGATATAGAAATTTTTCATGTCTAAAAGTGAAATTCTCTATTATCAGCTCTATAAATTTCAAAGGCCTTTATTAAGTGAGTTTATTTATCAATATTAAAATATGAGACATGATAATATGTTTATCAATAGTTAATATTTAATATATATGAAAGTCCTACTTACTTGTTATTTGTGTAACGAAAATTTTACAAATGAATTTAGTTATAGATAGTTATTTATGTATAAATCAATAAAAAATCTTAAAAAATAAAAATAAAATATTGTTGAACAACACAATCAATTTTTTCTTGAATATTTTCTTACGATTTTTAAAAAAATTTTCAAATTAAACAATATTTTTCAATATTTTCCTTTTTCCAATTATTCCTTTCCAACTTTCTTGACATTATTCATAAAAATCTCATTTTTCTCATGGTATACTACAGTAGTGACACTTCCTGTTTGCATAAGGAACAAGAATTGGCGTTAAACATAATTTTAGGTAAAATTTACAAAAGCAAAACTTTTACTAGGAATGTCAAGACATTTAAAAAAATGTATAAAAATGACTGTTACTTGAAAGTGGAGTGAGATGTAACTGCCTAAATAGCAGATTTTTGATGGATTTTACAACCATGATAACACCTTAAATATTTTTACACTGGCTAAAAAATACTCTGTATATGAGTGGTATATGGTTAAAAATGACAATAAATGATTCGTTCTACTTTACTAAAATAATGTTAAAAATGTTAAACATTAAGTTTTATATATATTTCTTTTGCAAAATAAAAATAAAATCTAAAACTTTAATAAAAAATTTTTATAATTTTTATTTTGTGTCAGCTCCTCATAATTATGAGCTCCTTCCACTAAAAGCTATTTAAAAAGCCTGCCAAATTTATTAATTTTTGAAATAAAAAAATCACTAAACTTAATAATGCCATTACATCTGTGACTCTTACAATAGTAGATGGGAACCGAGGAATTGATCGGTATACAAAACAATTCCTTATAGTATTATCAGCTACAGACGGTGTGCTAAAATGCCAAAAACAAAAAGGTTTTTATTAGAGTGTAGGATAAAACAATAATTATTGTGAGCTATGAACATCATATTTCTTTAAAAATATGTAAAATAAAAATGTACCTTACAAAGTATTTTTTAAATGGAAGTGTTAGACTAGATATATGTTAGATATTAAATTAACTGCTTACTTCCGAAGTTTATTCTTCTTAGAAATCATATTTCGAGCCCACTCTGAGTTGTAATACTTAGTCTTCTTTGTTAAATTGAACCGTCTAATACTATTATGTTCCCTAAAAAGTTCATGAGTTCAGATATTGTTGTTTTAATAAACATTACCAAAATATTTATACGACGAATAAATATGTTCCATAAAAGTACCATTCTTCAATACAATATTTATACACACAGCTTAAAACTATTTACCAATGTTTATACGTCTTTTTATGTCCCTCAAACTATTAAATAGTAGTTTAATAGATTAGTGCCATTACTAGCGTTGTAATGACTTAATTATTTCTTTAAACTTTTTTTTAAATTTGTCTAACGTGAAAGAAATTTGATTGCATATGTTTTTTAATATAATTTTAACGTTTACTTGAAAACAATGCATTACTCTTTAACTTTGAGAAAAACATTTTAAAAGGATGCGAATATTTACAAAAACTTAATAAGTCAGTTAATAAAAAAAAAAAAAAAAAAAAAAAAAAAAAAAAAATGGAGGGAAAGGTAATACACTCAATAAACAGCAAGTTATGATGAAACATAAGGGTCACCTTGCAAAATATTTAACAAATGCATATTTTCCATGGAACACCCTTTCCGATACGAACAACAGGCCTTCAACGTCCCGAAAAGATGGCACGGGGTAGATTTTGCCGATTCCAATTACTCTTTTTAGCCAACCAATTATCTCCAGAACGTAAGTTAAACAGAGAAACAATAACATAACTAACTACCTAAACGAAGATGCCTTGGAATGTAAAGGATTCAAAGTGACAACATCTTGTCGACAACGAGAAACTTAATTCGTTGTGAAAGCTTTTATCCTTCATAACGTTTCGAGGAACTGAGGCGTTAGTCTGATTTAACTAATTAATTTACAGTCCAGACGACTCCATCCACCGCGTTGGCGTCAGCTTTGCATTGGATTACACTTACAGTTTACAAAGTGTGTCTTTTCAATTATCATCCAAACAAAGTTATTTGTCAAATCGTACTAAAATTGTCATGTAATATAGTTAAATTACTTAAAATCTTTTAGTTTATTGAACATATAACCTTAGTTAAATTGATGATATTCAACAATAATTTGAAATAAATTTTGTAGTATTATTTGGACAAACTTCATGAAAGATGATTAAGATCATGGGTGATTAAGATCATGGTAGTTTTATTATTACTTATGCCTTTTTAATCATTTATTCTTAAATTTATAATCATAAAAATTCTATTTAAAATTTTAATAACCTTGCTCTTTGTAAAAATAATTGTTTTATTACAACAAGAAAATGCCTTGTCCTACAGGTAGACACGTCAGTATTCATATTTTATTATATGTATTTCATCACTACTTATTTGTTATTAGGGTATACAGATGCCAATAAATGAAATTGTCTCAAATTATTATTTCACATGATAGTATACTGTTTTATAATATAACTTGAATAAAAGTTTAAAAGGATTTAAAGGAATGAAATTCAATGAAAAATAATAAATAGAACAAAATTTTTTCCTTTTAAATATCAATTAAATGTTTGACGACCCTTTTTGGAGATAACCTGAGGATGTGACTGTTGCCATGAAACATGTAGTTACTCTCCGACAACAAGGATATCGAAAAGGTAAAAATTTATTTCTATTGATTGAAATCAATATCCAGAAGTAGGAATCGTGAATCTAAAAGAAAAATAATTCTAAGAAATATTTGTTGTTACGGATATTCTTTTTTTATGAAGTTCATTACGGTTTAATTTCTGTACTTGGTTTATGTTATTGATAATTGATGTTCTTTGAACTTAACGTTACTTCTTCAAAACAACGTTCAAATTATTTAAAACATCAACTTAACTGTTTACATTGTTTGATATATTTTTTATATTTTATTTGGAATTAACATAGCTCAAAATGGAGTCATTTGTTAAATAATTTAAATCGGATTCTTTAGATATAAATACCTTAGGGCTTATAATATCAGGTGTCTTATTTGCAACGTTATAGGTTCATCCAACATCTCTTTTCAAATTAAACTCTAAGAATGTTTATGCAGTCCCACCGCATACCCAGTCACATCCTTGAAAAAAATTAATACAAACTACATCTATTTCAAGCATAATCATTTTAAGTTACAAGTCCAACAACATATGATGGATCTAAGAAGGGAAAATTTCAATGAGTTAGAAAACTTATTTCATCTAAAAAGAAATAACCATTAATAAGCTGAAATGGATCCAAGTAGCTGTGTTATGAATACAATTTTAATCATGTTTTTTTTTCTTTTTTTATGGAGAGGCGGGAAAAATGCATTACGCACACAGGTGGCCAGCCTGTAGTGTGGGGCTCCCCTAAAAAACGGGTTTACCCACTAAAAAACCTCCTCTACTCTTTAGGATTCTAACCTGGAATTGTTAGTACACACGGTATGTATTTGAGTATTATTAAAAATATGATTAAAAGCTTTAAACTAAATTACACAAACACCAAAGCCGGATTCAAGTTGACCTAGATTATTTTTTATACAAAAAATGAGAATTGTTCTTATTAATGAGCCAAAGGTATAAAGTATAATTGAAAATGCATTGCAAAAGCTTGATTGCTCTAGCTTACTTATTGTACACACATAATAGTGATCAAAAAGATAAATTAAAAAATATGTGAATATTGATTTTTAAAGATTGCATGAAAATATACAACTTAGCCTACAGTTTGTAATCTTGTCATATTAAATTTATTCTAACCCATTATTTTAATTTATAATAGAATGATCTGATGATATTATAAAATAACCGACCTTTAATACGTAAACTACTATAAAATATTATACCTACATAAAAGTATTATTATGTAAGTATAATTTAGATTACTTTCTATACTAATGGATTACAGTTTTGCATTCACAGATTTAAAATACTTTTTTCCAGTTTACTATACATGACTTTTAACCACAACATAATGATTTTTATTATATACGATTTACATCATATAATTAAATGACATCGAAATCCATACCGAATTCTACGAAGTAAATCACTGGATATAAAGCAAGGAGATTATGCCTGCTGATCAGGTAGTCTAACTTTGTCCAATCAAATTATCAGAGTTGTTTGAACCCCAAAGATCTAATTCAACACATCCGACCATAATCCTGTACTAAAAATAGTATATTAATATTTTTTGCTACACTTTTATTGCCATTCCTACTATGTTTATTATAGTTTTACAACTCCTGAAAACCGATTAATCTTTTTGAAATATACTTTGCATTGCTTTAACTAAGAGGAAACACAATTTTAGCTGTTTATGTTTCGAGTTAAAATGAATAGTTGGTTATAATCATTGATCATTCTGTAAGTTAATTTATTTAAATATCCACTTGCTCAAGATTTTCAAAGCTTTTACTAAGACACTTATCCACTCTATCGTATAATACCTAAATAGTATATGTCTTATACATCTCATATATTTTAAAATGAGGTTTTACGTAAATTTGTCGTGATGTGAATTACGTTATGACAATTGTTCCTGTTATGGAATTATCATGATTCCTGAGAATTTTACAATAACTGCAATCAAATTGTTCTCGAACTTAGTTTGTCATGGACTAATATTATAAATATAAATAAACCTTGGAGTAAACTTAACTGACATATTAATGGCCGGTTTAAGCTTTTTAAGGCTCAATGACACGATGATTACCTTTTCTAAACATTTGCATTGTTTAGTCAAGCACACGAATGACATATATTCTGAAAATAAAATAAATGGTAGCCTATATTCTCATATTTTATCAGTTATATTCTCATAGTCATCCAAACTATTAAGTCATAACAAGTAATGTGCAAGATGTTAAAAATGGGTTGACAATTTGAGAGGAACTTTATGAACATATCCTAGCATATATGAAATTTATTTATAATATTTTGAGGACCCAACACTGTGAGTATTTGATATATCAATGGTTATTATATGTTTATTAACGTCTTAACTAAAACATAACAAAATCGTAAGTGTATTTGTAGGGCTAGTGTAGTAAGCTATATCACTCTCTGGCCACTATATTCAAGGATTTTTATAATATATTTAATTTTATTATTTAATATTTGTCTCTTGGATTACAGGCGTAAGAGATAAGGAAAGGGTTTCTGTACATTTTTCTGCAAAATGAAGGCTGATTGTCAATAATCTGATTTTGAAAAATTTTTGGGCGGTTACTGTTTGTTTTGTGGTCACAGGCCATGAGTAAACTTAGCTATGATTTTTACATCTTATTCAGGAGGAATACAATTATAGTTTTATTAATAGTTGTAATGGAGTTTTATGAATTTTAAAAATATTTTTATGTATTTTAAAAGAAATAATACAAGTAAAATATTTTTTTACCTAAGACTTGATTTAGACCAAATACTGATGATTTTAAGCTCTCAGAATTATTTTATCGCTTTTCTTTTGTTTATAGTTTAGTTACTGATTTAGTGGTAATATTACCCACGTTTTTTTTAATTACTAAGAAGTAATTAATAATGTAATTACCTAACAGGCAAAGTAAGTGACATGTCAGACAATGAAGACATGATTTGAGTTTTCATTAAAATTCTAATACGGGGTGTCCCAGACCACACATACACCCACCCCTTTTAAAATCTACAAAATTGATTATTCACAACAACAAAAAGTTGTGCCATAATAGGTAAACCGGTTACGCTCTATCCACTGATGATAATTTCAATGTACAGGGTGTACCAGAAATAACCTACCCAGACCGGAAGTTATTAATTTTAAATACGAATCCCTACTTTTATGGTATTTTTGGATTCTAGACATAAATGCAAGACTACTTTACAATTTAATGTGTATCCCTAATCAAAACGGTTTGGGAGATAATGGATCTAGAAGTTTGATTTTTTTCATAAGAATAACATGGAGCAAATTGTCATATCCATTTACACTGAAACTTTTACCTTTAACATAACTGTCCAAGCATAAAAATACCTTATAACATCATATTAGAAAATATTTCATAAAAAATACCGATTTTCACATGATTATTTTTAGTTTTCTACACATTTAAAATAATTTTTCCCATATTGAAAAATGCATTAAAAAATAAACTAATTCATGAAAACAACTAATAATTTATGATGCTAAATTGTTTAAAAGAAGGCATTTTCATGCTAGACCTTTTTATTTTAACGGGAAATTTACGGAGGTAATGTATGTATAATTTAGCCCCATGTTATTCTTATGGGAAAAAATCAAACTTCGATCTCCATTATCTCCCAAACCGTTAGGATTAGAGATACACATTAAATTGTAAAGTAGTCTTAAAACTATATCTAGTATCAAAAAATACCATAAAAGTGGAGGTTCGAATCTAAAACTAATGACTTACGGTATTGGTAAGTTATTTCTGGTACACCCTGTACATTGAAATTATCATCAATGAATATAGCGCAACCGGTTTACCTATAACGGCACAATTTTTTTTGTGAATAAATAATTTAGTAGATTTTAAAAAGGGAGTACGTTTGGTCTTTGACACCCGGTATAAGCCACAAAGCTCAATGTAATATAATATTAAATGGATATAAAGGCTTTAAGGCTTCCCCTTGTGTCGACATATATGGAATGTCACCTGTGTTTATAAAGCATGTGGTCGAGGCGATCGCTCAACCTGTGGCATTAGTTTTCAACCTTTGTCTTGAACAGGGGTACTTCCCTGATGAACTGAAAACCTCTAGAATTGTGTCGGTGTTTAAGAAGGGAGATGTCGAGTCAGTTAACAGCTACAGGCCAATTAGTATCATTCCTGTTCTGGCTAAGGTTCTTGAGACGGTTATAAACAAACAACTAATGCACCACTTTGAAAGTAATGAGCTCCTAAATAGTTCCCAACATGGTTTTCGGAAGCATCGGTCAACTGTCACAGCTGTCAGGGCACTGGTGGAGAATATCTATGATGCGTTTGAGAATGAAGAATCGGTACTTCTCTCACTATTAGACCTGACGAAAGCGTTCGATTGCGTGTCCCATGAAGTTTTACTGAGAAAACTCATAAAGTACGGGGCAGGTGGAGCCGTTCAGAGAATGTTCGAGTCGTATTTTAGCGGACGCTCACAAGTAGTTTCAATCAAGGGGGCTAAATCAACAGTTGCCTCAGTTACAAGCGGCGTTCCACAGGGCTCAGCTCTTGGGCCTAGTCTCTTCCTGATTTTAATTAATGACTTGAGTGTGGACAGCAATGACGCGCTCTTGTACGCTGATGACACTACCATTGTAAATCGTAGTAACAACATGCTTGCTCTGAACATGGGGTCCACCTTTTGCATAGAGGAAGCCAGGGACTGGTTTAGGGCTAATGGCTTGCAACTGAATGAAGGGAAGTCTCAGAAGTTGTTATGCACATTATGGTCCCGTCCTGAGGCCAAGTTAGGTGATAATAACAAGTCAGTTAAACTACTTGGTATATCCATCGATGACAGGCTGACCTGGAATGTGCACATTGACAAGCTGTGCAGAAAACTCTCTCGAGTCAATTTTCTTCTCAGGAAGCTCAAGTTACTCGTGACGCAGTAATATCTGGTGCTGCCTTATTTCGGACTCTTTCACTGTCATCTTAGCTATGGACTACTCTTGTGGGGACATGCCCCTAATGCTAAGAGAGTTCTGCTCATGCAAAAGACGGCAGTCAGAATTCTCACGTCAAGTGGCCGGCGTGACCACTGTAGGCCTATGTTTGAACAGCTTGGCATTCTTACCATCTATAGCCAATTTATTCTTGACTGCCTTCTGTCTGTACGATCCGATCCAGATTTGCAAAATAACTTAAGAGAGCAGTGCCATAACCACAACTTGCGCTCCAGGAAGAATATGGACATACCAAGATGCAGGCTTAGCAAGACGAATGACAGCTTTCCAGTGTTGGCCTACAAGCTGTACAACAGGCTGCCCATTCAGATCAGGGAACTTGAGCCCACTCCCTTTAAAAGCAGGCTGAAGAAGTGGTTAAAGAGAAAGTGCTTTTATTCCGTGGAGGAGTACTTTGCCACTAACATGGACATATGAACCCGGCCGCCACAACATGTATATAATGTAAATAGTAATGTAAATATTAGTTTATTTTATCTTTTGAGTGATGAAAATGACAAGATCTACCCAGAAAACTGGTCAACGATCGCCAGGATATGTATGTATGTATGTATGTATATCCAAAAATACATATCTTGGCACAATTTTATTACAACACTATTTTATTTGGCAAAATGGCTACAGTCACTTTTTGAAAGTTGTGTTAAATCTGAATTTATGCAAATGATATTGCACTAGCTCATCAGCCCCAGGAATTCCGAAACACTGAGGAAGCACTAACATATGACATCACGACTCATAATGAATACTTGAAAGCCTGATATCGAAATAAAAAATATATAAAAAACAACTAAATATGGGGTCTCTTTCTCCCAATTGAACAATAGAATAGACTGTCCAATCTAAAGCTTATAACCGTAGTCGATGGGGATGAGCTAAAGTACAATGACCAGCACAATAACCAATACTGTATCTGCTATTCACTTTAGATTGGTTTCTCATATCCAAAAACATATGAATTTTTTATTGTAACCTTACAAAAGACAACAGCTTAGATGAGAACCAGGAATAACATTGCCCTTTACTTTACTGACTAGACGTGATGAGCTAACGCACAAGTTATGCAAAATGTAATTATGGTAAAGTAATAACAAATAGAAACTAACTGCTTTAGGGTTAAACATACTACATAAAAAAATTGAAATCTATAAATGAAGGTAAAATGACAACTTGACAGTTAATGAAAGAACAAAGCAGAATGCAGCTCTGCAAAGTTTGCTGAAAGTTCATTTAACAAAGAGCGTAATGAGCTGCCGTTCTCATGGTGACAATGAAACTCATCCTCACAAGGAAGGATGATTTATTTTCTCTTCAATCTTCACCATTTAGTAACAGTACGTTCTTCGCTGTGTTCTTATAAAGGTTAACTAATTTGGTATAAATAGCAACTTATAATAATAACTTATATAATAACACACTTAATACATGTAAACGTTTATACTTTTATAATAATAAATATTTATTTTTATAGAAATAGGAGAACGCTTTTAATGCGTATTTTGGTAACGGAAAGCAGTTAACAGCAAATAATTCGGTATATCAGCAATCCTGACAATAATCTTAAGCACATTAACAAGAAAAATATAAAATATCTTCAGTAACGAGACAAACATTATATTTTAACTACAGATTATGATATCAAAACTGTTATCAAATGATAAAAACCATGTAGTTCTTTATTTGCACTTGAAAACACTCGGAGTGACATGATGGTAAGCATGATAAAAATGAAAACTGCACAATATTAATAGTGTTTCATTATTTAGTTTAACTATATAAACGTGATAGTTAATGAACCACATTCAGTATAGCGTTTACTTGATTGCATGGATACAATATTGTTTGCCAAATAAGCCCCATTCAAGAAATAACGATCAAATGTTTAATCGGTGTTAAACCATTAAGTGGCATGAAAATAATAAAAATGAAAATTTAAAGAGTTTTTATTGTACATGTGAAACCTATCTTTACAAATCGAATGGCTCATTTAGCGAGCCACAACGTTTTTAGAATAATAAAATAAATTTAATGGTACCTCATCAAATGTATGTAACACTAAATGATTTGATAAAAACGCTTATCTATATATATATATATATATATATATATATATATATATATATATATATATATATATATATATAACTACTAAGGCGCTTAGCCATTGCAGCCCAGCTTCACTTGCGCTATGCAGACTGATTTTTTTGCTTTGCATTTGGGGAAAGCACTCAGTAATCACGCTGGGACTTTGTGATAAACGACGTTTGCTATGGTGAACATTTCTATAGTAACGTTTGCTATGGTGATCGTTGCTATGGTAACCGTTATGGGGAGGTTCCGTTATGGTGCTATGGTAACCTTTGCTATGGTTGACTGTAGCTATGGCGATTCTATGGTGATTACGGTAGTTATGGTGACAGTTGCTATAGTGACCGTTGCTATGGTAACTATTGATTAGGTAACGGTTGCTATGGTAACGGTTGTTATGGTAACCGATACTATGGCGATCGGTGCTTTGGTGACTGTTGCTGTGGTGATCGGTGCTATGGTGACGTTTTCTTCGATGATGGTTGCTATTATAATCATTGTTATGGTAACGATCGCTATGGTAACCGTTGCTATGGTGATCGTTGCTATGGTAACGCTTGTTATATGGTGACTGTTGCTATGATAACGGTTGTTATATGGTAACTGTTACTATAGTAACGGTTGCTATGGTAACCGTTGCTATGGTAACGGTTCCTATGGGTAACCGTTACAATGGTGACCATTGCTATAGTGATCGTTGATATGGTGACTATCAAAAAATGTAATTTTTGATAGTCACCATATTTTACTTATTGAACCATATAGAACCATTGAACCATATAGAAATGATTGAACCTATGCTAATCGTTGCTATGGCAACCTGTGCTATGGTAACCGTTGCTTTGGTGATCGTTTCTATGGTAACTGTTGCTATGGTGACGGTTGCTATGGTAACCGTTGCTATGATAACCGTTGCTATGGTAACCTTGATATGTAGATCGTTGCTACGGTAACTATTGCTATGGTAACCGTTGCTATGGTAAACGTTGCTATGTAGATCGTTGCTACGGTCAATGTTGCTATGGTAGCTGTTACAATGGTAACGGTTGCTATGGTGATCGTTGCTATGGTGACCGTTACTATGATAACGGTTGTTAATGTGACGGTTTCCATGATGACGGTGTCTATCAAACCACCGACAACATTAACATGTTAACATTGTTAGCATGTGTAACAATTGCTATGGCAACGGTTGCTATGGTAATCATTGCTATAGTAACGGTTTCCATGGTTAATGTTGCTATGGTGACGGTTGCTATGTTGATCGTTGTTACGCAATGTTATCATCAATCGTTGATGTTGCAATGTCACGCCTCGTAGCTTATTGGTCCAGCAAGATCCTGCTCCCAAAATAGAACTTCGACTGGGCCCGCTTGTTGATCCTTCCGAAACGTCTTTCCCACCGGTATCGATTGGCAAGGTTAAGCGGTTAGCTTCAGCCCTGTTCGCTAAAGTTCCTACGCTCACAGGGCACGACCACCACTAGGTGCAGAATACGAGGACACGGACGACGAGGCCAGGAACATTGTGTGCAGCGACTCAACCTGCTGATCATCGCCAAACACCATGGGTGGGCAACGGCCATCGAAGCTTCCTCGGCCGCCTTCACCTTCATTGGCGTCTTCCCGCCAGGGTTTCAGATTCCGTTGCCCACCTCACGCCGCCATGACTCCCGGCCGCAAGTACACCCTGCAGCTGGCGCCCTCGCGCCGCTCCTGAGGCCCAAAACAACCCACCACCGGTTCATGCAACGTCAGGGCCGTGGATGTCAATCAGAGTATTGGTTTCTCTTCGTTTTATAATTTCCTTATCTAACATTTATAATCTTATTTAATCTTTTTAAATTTCCTTATTTAATCCTTTTCCTATTTTTCTTCCTACAATTTGTATTCAATCTTTTTTCGTTTACAGCCATTGGCTTTCCGCCCCGGCAGGGGCGCGTGGGTTGTTTTTACTAGTTGACCCTTATGGATGAACGTTGACTCTTGTTTACGTTTGTAATTGAATAAATATAGTAAGGAGGTAGGGTCCTTTTTTAGAGGCGCTTCCTCGCAGAGGCGCTTTCCCCCGCCTCTCCGCTCGGTGCTGCCGCACAGTACCTCCTCTCTTCCCCAAGCCCCACGAGAGCACTGGGGTGGCTGTCATTGGCTGGCAGAGCTTGGGGACGCATCTACAACAACACAGATTTACTTTTATATTATACTATGTAACAGCCAACACAAAAATAAAGAGTATTTTTGAAATAAGTATTGTTCAATTTATAAGAACTAGTGTAATAATTGCTTAGAATCAAGCAAATTTTCATTTTTTATGCGATAAAAAAGTTATATTTAGTTTTAATTAATGACATCCGACCAATTGTGAATCAGCAAAAACTTTTTATTTCAGCTGTACATTAACAGATGATTAAAAATCTTAACCCAATCCCAATGTTATTCTAATGGGAAAATTCCAATTCCCCCATTCACGAGAGGATAGAACCCTTATATTTTAAATGTGATTCTTATAATTTTTTTTGCACAACCAACTACAGTCCAAGCTCTAACGACACAAAAATTTTTAAAATCGGTTGGGAATTTTACGAGGAGTTCTCTTAACGAAAAAGCCTTAGCGTATTAAATTAGTATAGATGTGATATTATAAAAGCCTTAATAGCCACAGTAGAATAAAAAAAAATTCCAACCTAATCATTTTTCATTTTATCATTCTACACCAAATCTGCCTATTTTTGTTCTCTCAGTCGTTCACAATCGTTTCTATTTTTTGTCATAGGACTTAAAAATCATCTGGAATAACTTTTAAGTCATAGGACTGAAAATTCAGCTGTTTCCTAAGTGTTATTTGTTAATTATCTATGCAGAATAGTGAAATTCAAACGTTATAAAAAGCATTATTTGTAAATAACATACATTTAAACACTGTATATTACTTACTTTGTAAAAATAACCTCGAAAATACAATATTTTAGTTAATATTTTTTATTGATTAAAAGTGTAATTTCGCATCATTACACTATGGGTATAACAACACGATAAACATATGATAAAAAATTTTGTTCACAACTTGGATTAAATAACGGTGTATTTTTGTGCTTAATCGTTTTAAAAAATTCGTTTTTACTTTCAGTTTAGCAAGTTATCAATGAGTATAGTGCAAAAACATAATGGGCTACATGAGAATCTATTGTAAAAATGACTTGGTATATTTTTATTCGAATTGTTAAATGTGGTAATATTCTATTAAAATCAAAATTGCTGTAAATGTTTAAAACTATAAAAGATCATTAGTTACATAATTAAAGGTAGTGTAAGCGAGTGTAGGCCTAACTATTGTAACTGGTAGTTCGAAATCGATCAATTTATTTTGGACCATCACAAGTATTTTTTAAAAGCTACGTTCAACTTATAATAACCTTATTTTAATTTAAAAATTTAAATATTTAACGAAAGAAAGTGTTCAGTTTCATAGACCTGGGCACATCACGTTTTCCCCCTCTTCAACTTCCACTTCCAATTTAAATAAATTTTCTTAAAATAACATATTTCAATCTAATTTGTATCATTTCCATCCTTTTATACATTCCTACCTTACCTTCTAATATTATTTATTTCCCAACTTTTTTGTAATACCACATCTGTCATTTTTTTACTTTTAACGATGTTATTTTTTCTTATAATTTAATTCATTGTTCACTGTTCTTCCAACCACACAACGAAAAACCATTATGTTGATTTTGTATTAATACTTTTGATTTTTTTCAATATCCTTTGTTATTCTCGATTAAATATAATTATCTTTTTAATGTGATTTTAAACCAAATATTTAAATTTTTAAAATTATATTCTAATTGAATTATTTTGTGGTCGCTATATTGTGTGGTGCAAAAGTGACTCAAAATGAACTCGAAGGTGGATGGAAGTGAATGATGAAATCTCAGACGAACAGAAAGAAAGAAAAGTGAATAAACAAGACAAAGGTGGGTGACAGTATATTTCCTTACAAAAAGAATGAACTACATCGTGATTAAAAGAACTAAATGCTGTTATGTTATGTTTTCAGAACAGGCGCACATTATAATCTCTCTCTTTTAACTAATGTTTTATTTTTCTTTTCAAGGTTTTTGTCATGTTTAGCAATAAAACTTGACTGGTCCTTCGAAACTAATTTTCACAGTATATTTCTTACTATAATTAAACCCCCCAGACGATGGTTTTATTTATTTATTTATTAAAAAAAAAAAAAAAAAAATAACAACAGATCGTAACCAACAACCTTAAAATAAATTGAAATTGTAGGAGAACCAATCACAAAAACTTTCCTTCGTCTAAATAAGTATAAAAATAAAAAAACCTCTGTGTAAACTTAAATTATAAATCCAATACAATACTGTAAAACAAGGAGTGTCTATTGGGTTAGTAAACTCGTAGAGGGTAGATATACTTTGAAATTTGTATTTAAGACTTTTGGACACACAAATTAGTTTAGAAACAGCCTCAACCCCAAGATAATAGTTTTTACTTGAAAAAAATTTAACAATAACAATGAAAGGGCAACAAAATAAAAGATAAACTACTTGCAAGTATTCGTTTCATACTTTATATACTGTGACAAGTTATAGATGGTTCTTTTTTAAACTTAATAACCTGTCAACAAAGATACTATAATAAACAATAATTAAAACTCAACCATCAACGAGCAAGTATCTTACAACCCGATAATTTTAAGGATAAAATGATTTGACTTAAAATACATTATTTCTGTTTGTAGGCCTACTAATCAAAGTTTAGTTTCAGCATTAACGGTAAATAATTTTTTTCAGGCTTTTACATTACCGTTATATTTTTTTCTATCAGCACTGTAATAGTTGTCTGATTTGTTTTCATATGAGTCGTTACATAAGAAAAGGTGATCAATTTAAATTTAGGACGTTAATCACCCGGAGCAGTAAGAAAATCGGCAGTAAAAGCCTTAGTATACAAAGAATTGATTTTCATTCATGGAGTTGTTATAAAAAATTGTCCCTTTACTCCACACTTTTTCTATTATCTAAGGCTTTAAGAAATCAACTGGCATCGTAATGACCATGATCCCCTCCTTCGTCATTTCTTCTCTATAGATTAAAATATATAATGATAAACAAAAGATCAAACTTAGGTTGGAGTTCGACCAACAATTCAGGTGATATGGCTCCTAGGGGCTGCTATCGGTAAATATGTTTTTGGATATAGAGTATTTACGGATTTCTCGTACGATAAACACAAGCTGAGTAATAATTAAAAGTTTTGTGTTTGCCTATTAATACTGCATATAGATTATTTTAATTCTATCATTTTTACTTAGGTTAAGTTATATTTTTGTATTTATAATCTAGCTTTGATATGAGTGTTTCAAGGCATAAATTAAACCAATGTTCTTTCTATTTATATTTTATTTTATTATCTAGTTGTTTCCCAGTAAACATATGCCAACAAACTGAATATACTGAAATATTTCTGTGGTTTTTTCTTGCTTACACCCTTAGGGCCGTTTGCACCAATTTAGTTTAAACCTAATCTTCAGTTTGAACCTAAGTTTAACCCAAAAGTCAGTTGCACATGAATAGTTTAAACTTACACCTCTAGCTGGTTTTGACTGATTCAATCTAGATTATATTAAATCTGGTGTATCATTTATTTGTTTAAATGACCCTTAATCCATTTTAGAGGGTTATACAAAAATATATTTACGAGCAACAGGACGCTTTTGTAAAATATATTTCCGGTCCACATAACAGGTTTATAAGAAACTTATACCCTTGATCAAATTAAATATTCGAAATGTCCACTTGGGTCAACATAAAACTCTACATATTTCACGATTATCATAAGGAGTAAAACAGTTTTTTATATTAACTCCCTGGAAAACCACTTTTTAAATGCAAGATTTCATTACAGTACTGATAAAAATTTTTTGTTGACAAAGTAAAGTTTAAAGCTATTAAACTACAAAGGTGATTTTATTCTTATGATTTTTAATTTATATTTTTAGCTGTATGATAAAATTTTATTCACCACACGTCAGCTCTTAATTACACCACAACGTAGAATTACTCAACATTTTACATCAAAGCATAATATCTGTCTATACCATAACAATCTATTCTATAACTGTCCTATATTTTGCTACAAAAGTTATAAAATTCTCAGTTACTACAGCTGTGTTTAAGACACGATAGAACAAACATTCATAGGTCTTCACATTTTGTTCTAATATAAATTTATTGGTGCACTTATAGTTCTTATTTAGGGAAGTTGAGACTTTACGACAGAAACAATTTGCAATTTGCTTTATGACTTGCAACGCTACATTTATGACTGCAGCAGTATTCAGCACTTTGATGTCTTCCACCTGATGAGTTCTCTCTTAGTAGAACTTCAGCCGTAATTCTATTGTTCAAGGTTATACTATGTAAGGCTCAAATGGTTACCTCAAAATTAGTTTGTATTCAGATAGGTATATCTTTCTAACTTTAACTCTTACCTGTAACATTTAGTGTACTTTAGGTAAACAAATCATATTATCTTGTAAGTTAAAATATACATTTTGGTCTGTTAACTGATACTTTAATCATTTAGTAATATGTAGTAAAGCTTGAAGAACTTTAGAAGTGGGAGCTCAATGGTAGAATGTTGTTCTCATAAAACCAGTGGTCCTCAATTCAGTACCATATGATGACATTACTCTCGAAAAAACATAAGCCACAAACCTCTGGCTAGCATATACATAGAGTGCTGCCTTGATTGGAATCGGAGAGAGAGAACCTTATATTGTTTGTTTTGAATTTCCTACTATTGTATTGTAATATACTTTATTGTTTTTATGAATGTTTTATAATTTTAACATATTATTAATGGAATATTTAAAGACCCAATTTATTATTATTTTTTAATTTTTTTTTTTCATTATATTAATCAAGCAAAACACTAATAACTTAATTAAATTAAAAAAATTGATTTCAAATAAATTTGGTAAAAAAAGATTCTTATACTATGACAAATTCATTCCAATTTGTAAAAAGGTACAAAATCTGATAATAAACATAGGCTATTTATTTTTCCTTAAAAATAAACCTGATTACTGGGTTTATTTTTTTATCACCTAGTGTACTTGGTTATAATTTGTTTAATACATAAAAGAGAAACTATCAGTAGATTATAAGTGAAACAAATAATTATCTCATACTATTTACATTTTTAGCTTATTACTACCAATTTTTCGACACTTAATAGATTCTCTTAAGGGGACGTTCCGAGAAGAGAATAACAATCTTGCATTTTACTAAGCTGCTGAACATGGAGTAAAAGTAGCCTATTAACTTCCTAATATAAATCAGTACATAGATTATATATATATATATATATATATATATATATATATATATATATATATATATATAAACGTATGTATGTATATATGTATTATGTAGCTTTGTGAATTTTAATTAGGCTAATATTAGGTTGGATGTGTTTGCTTGTTTGAACAGCCTTAGGGTTTAATTTAGTCAGCAATATCGGAGGTGGTATCATCGGGTATTAACAGGTTTGACACCCGGATGAGTTAATGAACTGGACGTAACCTTGTTTTGTTCTCCAAAGTTATTAATTTAAGTTGGTTATCCAATTGAAAACTTATTGATTGTCAGTTAAACAAGCATTATAGTAGATAAAAACTTTTAAAGATAATGTATTGTCAATTATTGTAAGTATCTTGGACCATATAGTTTAAGGTTTAAAATATAATAAAAGTGTCCAAATTTCAAATATGTTATAAATTATGTGACTGTAATTAATTATGTATAAATGCAATAAGTCAAAAGAGTATATAGCCAAATTATAAAATTTTGTGTTTTAATTTATATGATGTAATATTTATATTAATATCCTCCTCTCCTTTTAAAATTATAAATATAGTTATATTTCTTCCATGGAATGCATTAAAATCACTAGTTACTAATAAGCACTTTCTTTTGAAAATTTTCCTGCATTATCTGACTTCATTAGTTGTTATTGTTAGAAACACTTTAAATCGTCATTTGCCGTATTTTTTGGTAAATCTAATTTGATCACTTGCTGTTCTTTTTAAAAATATTGAAGTTTACCTTATTATTATTACTGTTATTTTATTTATTAATAAACATTTTGTTAACATAATAAACATTTTTGTTCGTATTCCTGCATATCTTTTGCGGCTTATCGAGGATTATCTCCGCAATCGAAGCCTGATTTATGATACGAGGGACTAAACGCGGACGATGGAAGTCACTTCTGGTGCCGCGCAAGGTTCAATACTCTGCCCGGATCTCTGGAACGTTGCCTATGACAGCCTCCTGAGGTCTGAGATGCCTGAGGAAACCACTTTGGTTGAGTATGCCGATGACGTCGCAGCTCTCATTGCAGCACGCAACGTTGAGCTGGCCCAAATGAAGTTGAACCGAGTTATGCGGGTGGTCAACAACTGGATGTCCGATCACGGTCTCTCGCTTGCTCTCAGTAACACGGAGATCGCGATTCTCACGAAGAAGAGTATCGACACAGTCGTCCCGTTTCGAGTGGGAAGGGACGTGGTCCAATCAACCCGTGCTGCCAAGTACCTTATGGTGGACACCAAGTTAAGCTGGAGGGATCAGATCTTCCGTACGCCGGACAAGGCCGCTAAGGTAGTCACTTACCTTAGTACTCTGATGGCCAATGTCGGGGGTCCCCCTGAACGAGCAGAAGACGTCTGTTGATGTCCGCGGTCCAGTACGTGCTCCTTTACGGGGCAGATGTGTGGGCAGGCGCTATAGATAAGGAGTGCTAAATTTTGCGACTCGCCCGGGTTAAGCGTCAAGCTGCGCTCAGGGTGTGTTCCGCCTACCGGATAGTGTCCGAGCCTGCCGCCCTGGTGGTCGCGGGAGTCATCCCTGTCAAGCTCTTGGTAGGGGAGAGGAAAGCGATTTATCAGAGACAAAGCGAGATTGGCAAGGACACGGCAAGAGCAGAAGAGCGCTCCCGAAAATTCCAGCAGTGGCAACACAGCTGGGAGCACGACACCCGAGGACGATGGACTGGGCGACTCATCGAGCAGGTCCAACCATTTGTGGAAAGGTGGCATGGCGAGGTGGACTACTACCTCACATTAAGGTTGAAATAATAAAACGTCTTCCAACACTACTCGATATATTTACACTTATACTGTAATATTTTACAAGACGGTAAATATATATCAAAGATCTTATAATGGCGATCGATTTCGACCAGTCACACCGGTCATCATCAGGCCCAATCAGAGACTCTCTGATCAGAGACTCTCTGATTGGGCCCTGATTGAGTCTCTGATTGGGCCTGATGATGACCGGTGTGACTGGTCGAAATCGATCGCCATTATAAAATCTTTGATATATATTTACCGTATTGTAAAATATTACAGTATAAGTGTAAATATATCTAGTAGTGTTGGAAGACGTTTTATTATTTCAACCTTAATATCAGTACGAGCACGCATAATGCTAATCAAGAAGTTATTTACTACCTCACGCAGTTCCTGACAGGTCACGGCTATTTCAAATCGTACCTGAACCGGATGGGCAAGACCGGTTCACCGGATTGCACCTACTGCCCGGGCGTTCCCGTGGACGCGGAACATACCTTCTTCCGCTGTCCGCGTTGGGAAAGGCCCCGCCTGGAAGCCACAAGAAAACTCAGTGTTTTTTTGGTGGACACGGCCTGCCAAAAGATTATGGAGGATGAGGGCAACTGGGATTGTTTGTCACAGTTCGTCCGGGTTATCCTCCTGGAAAAGAAAACCGATTTGGACCACGAAGTGGCCCAGATCCCTTGACCGAACGGCTGGAGGATAAGGAGCGAGCCCCATGGGCGTAAGCCAAATTTAGACCTAGCCTGACGTAACGTAATAAACAATTCCAGGTTAGAATCCTAAAGAGGAGAGGAGGTTTTTTAGTGGGTAAACCCGTTTTTTAGGGCAGTCCCACACTACAGGTTGGCCACCTGTGTGCGTAATGCATTTTCCCTACCTCTCCCTAAAAAAAAAAAAAAAAAAAAAAAAATGTTGCCTGACTGGGTCCAGGAGTCGGATTCTCCTTATATAAGGCATTATGTTCCCAAAGCTAAAACTCCTATACTAAGCATTAAAAACAAACTCATCGTATGACGATTTTGTCGTACAAAAACTGTTGCTCCTAATGACTGTCAATCAATCTCAACTAAAGATCACAAATAAAATGTTATAATTATTGTTATAAGTGTATTTTTGTATAATCTATCAAGAATATTTTTGCGAATTTCCTTATAGGGAATACTCTACAACGGTAGTCATGGTAAGACCTAAGTCCAAGACCATGTTTTTGTTTGCGTTTTGAGGTCCCTAGACGCCAAAAACACAATAACTTTTGAACGGACTTAAGATTTTGAGGATATTTCGTACAGGTTAGTATAAGCCAGCATATACTTGAATACGTTCGCGAACCAGAATGATCAGACCATGGGAACGGGTTTTTATGAGGTTTCAAAAGGGCCATTTATTTATTTATTTCAAATCAGACAGATACACCATTTATACATTATCAGAACATGCTTATCATAACATACACTATCAGAACATTTTTTACCATAATTTTTAAAATCCAGAAAATTTTACATAAACCATTAAATAAAATTCAAAGAAATGAAAATTCAGTATTTAGATTTTTTTAGCTGAAATAGTTACGTATAATATTCAAATATATGTTTCCCATGTTATTGTTATATGGAAAAAAAAACAAAACCTACTATCTTGCTTATATTGACATATCTTGACAAAATTTGTTATGTACATCCATTAGAAAGGGTTTAACTTAATATTTGCTTATAACAAATTACATATAGCGGCATAACTACGTATTGCTACGTACCTACATTGCATATATTGAAAACCTACGTACATCAATATGGGGTTAATGGGAAAATAAAAAGAATACCGGAACTTAATAAAATTTGGTATGTAAATTCATTAGGTAGGGTTTAACTTATATTTACTCACAAAAACCGATCAACTTTGTTTGTATTTTTTCGTTTACTTTAATTCAGAAATGAGTATTAGCTAAAATGTTTATTTTTCATCTTAAAAAAATTATTATTACTGATTGAAACGCATAAAAGTAACATTGAATTCAAATTGAAATACAATGCACAATAAACTATAGGGACTTATTCACTATTCACCACGATGCTTTTAATATACCTGATATCAAAGTTTCAATGAAATACATGTTTAAAATGGTTTGTGGTAAGGATGAACTTTTGTTGTTTATCAAAAACGTGATTTTAAGGCCACCCTAAAATACACATAAAAATGGAAATGGAAAATAGTCTATGCGTTTGTTTTCATTGTCATTTTAAGAATGAGTTTATGATTATATATTATTTTATTTCCAAAGTTTTAAACTATGTTTTAAAATGATAAATTGGCCAAACTTAAGTTATTGTATTAGAAACACACATTATAAAACATATTTTTATCCATTCAAACAATTCCAAACCCATTTAATCTGTTTTTACCCATTTAAACGCTATTTTTTATGTAAAAATTTAAAAATGAAATTTATGCTCCTATTACCTTAGGCTTTGGATTTAATTGAAGGTAATATAGCTTTTATTACATAAACCTCTTCAACCAAATTTTACTTCTGAAATGCTTAAAACATATTTTTTAATAACTTCAATGTTTAACAAGAATGTAAGGATGTGCATAAACACAGTACTGCATCCAGAAGCGGCTACACAATGCCTAGGAAGGAGTCAGTATGAATTTATTAATTCTTGATTTACTTACTATTATCTAATTTAATTGCCATGCTTTATATCCATAATACTTTAGGAAATCATATAAATAATGAACAAACATGACAAGATAAATTTCGTTAACTTTTTAAATATGTATAGGAAAGATGTTTTCCAGCAATTTTCTTTAAATAAAATAAGGACAAGATTACATTTTTTACTTTGTTGGTAAATGTTTGGTTATCGCCTTACTTAACTATACATTTAACCTGTCTATACATTAGTATTTCATTAAATTTAAACTCTTATTGTATTCCCACCAATTTTAAATATAACATTCATTACTAAAAACATCTGGAACTATGCTATTATGTTAAGTTAGTAACTACTATCCTTTTATGCACAAAAAATATTCAGTTGTGTTATTATATACAAACAGCATCAAATAATACAAAAAACAGTATTATCTTTTTTATCGAGAATTTTATTACTTAACAAAATTCAACATTTTATATTTAAAAATTTAACTGTATTTGTTTAAATTTTCTGATAGCATTGTGAATCGTGAATTCAATCCCATTTATAGCTCCAAAAAGCTATAAAATTAACATAATGACATAATGAATTAAATTGGATCTAGGCAACATTTTAGCTTAGAAGTTGTCCATAACTATAAACTAAATATATAACAGTATGATATTGATTTATATACTCAATCGTCAATTAACTGTCCCCTGGGAGTGTAATACAAGACCCACCCTCTCTCTGCAGTAGTCTACATAATGTAGGCCTTGGGTCAGTCAGCTCGAGAGGCCTTTGGGACGCCAGTGACGGTTCAACTTGGGGAACGATTTATCATCTACTTCTACATGTTTGTAATACTCGGGGGTGTTTATTTATCTTGTGTTCCTGTCATGAAATATGTATTTATCATAAATACACAAATTGTGGTCAAAACAAGTCAAATTGTGTTACGTGAATCATAAGAAATATTTTACATCCTTTAAGATTAAAAATTAATCATTATTTTAAATAATCTACTCAACTCAACTCTGGTAAACTCTACTTAATAAAATTGTAATCAATAACCTTACAAATCTTCCCGTAAAGTCGTATAATCCCAATTACTTAAACAATGAATTATGTTATTAGTTAGCTTTTTTACACTCAAAGTATCTTGGTCGGTAGTAAAATGAAATAACTTATTAAGCTACTTTACTTTAAGACAAATTTATTTAAATATTCCTTTATGAGGTGAAATATTATGAGTGTCCGGCATAATAATTAGCACCACTTACTTTGACAATGCAGAGCTAGAATAGACGACAAAAACTAATTTGACTAGTGGTAAATCATCAATAAATTTAAAACTTTACAAATTAGTAATCTCAGCTATAACTTCACAAATCTCAGCAAATCACGTACAAAAATCATTATTTATCATTTACTTATTTATGGATTCAACGTAAAATAACTGTCCCTTTCACGAAAACGAGGCAATTTTACCACAAATATTTCCTCTGAGTTATGACATTAATAATATGAATTATACTTGCTTTTCATTAAATCACAAACAGTTTGCATTTCCAGTATGGAAGCTCACGCACGTTGAAGACAGACTGCAGGCGGTATTGTCTCGGGAGTGTAGGGTAACATTAATTAACATAATTAGAGTGAAGTGTACAGAGTGGCTAGGTAAGTAGTATTAACACAATAGGCCTATATTTACAAATAAACTAAGGTTTTTAATTTTTTTTGAACGAAAAATTACTATCCTAAGGGTAAAACTATATAGTAATAATCAATTACATTCTAACACTATTTTACCCTCATATGAGACCTGTGTTATTTTGTTGTATATCGTTTATGATTTTAATGTTTGAAAATATTTAGTTATTTTTTCTTTTGAATATTATTTAATGGTTTTTTTCCTGTTTCACTGTGGAGATTCTCAAACATATCAATTGACTCATTTAATAAAAGCTAACATGGATTCAAATAATTTGCACTTACGCTCTAAGGTGTTTCGGTTTATATTTACAAAATAACTCTTTAATTTATATCAATAAAATCTGAAAAGTAAATTTGCAATAATATTTTTTTAATATGTATTTATTTAAAATTTATTAGTAGTGTGTTTTGGTTACCGCTGGCTCAGGTCAGCAACCCCGGAAGCCATGCGCCGGGGCACACAGCTTCCGGTCGGCTATTAAATGAGGGGGAGGGGTTAGGGTTTGCGTTTGAACCAAACCTGCGCATAAAGTAAAAGTCAGTTCAAAACCGAAATTCAACAGTTGAACACAAGTAGAAGTTAGTTGAAAAAGGAGAGGGGATAATTGTTTCAAGGTCATCCGGAGGGAGTTTTAAAAAAGACTGAACTGCTAAGAGTTCAGTTTAATGTTGACCGTCGTACAGGTCAGTCGAAACCGACGAGCGACCGAAGAATAGCTTCAAGATCATTCCTCGCCGTCGAAGATACATCCGAAACTTGGACGGGGTCCTGTGGATTCGGCGGAGGCGAAGTCCTCGGAGGATTTTCTCTCGGGTGGGTAGTAGATGATATTTCGTGAACTTGTACTTGTTCCTGGTTCGTATCCATTTTTGTGTAGCGTAACTTAGAGCGGAGTTGTTGTTAGTTGAAGAGCGTATAGAATAATGAAGCAGGAATTGTCGTGGGCGCGGTTATATAAAGAATGGTGGGGATGAAATAGAAATACCTGTTGAACACAGTCGATAGGTGTAACAAGTTCGAAGTTGTAGAAACGTAACATCGAACGTAAAATACTGTGAATAACAGTATCGTCAACGTTAACCCGCGGAGTTCTAGCCGAGTATAACGGGTTAAAACTTAACTTCTTCCTAACCTTTGTTAAATTCGTTTTAGTCTTTGAAACTGATGGTTTGGAATTATTCCGTAATATATGTTGTGTCCGTAAAAGTTTCAATTTCAAACATTGCGTATCCATCACAAGAAGTATGTCAGACGTGTAGGAGTGAGAACAAGACAGATGAACGAGATATAACGTCGAGCACGCGAAGGTGATTCAAACAGGACGACATGTGCTAATGTAAATGAAATTTCAGGTTAATAGCAATTAGACTTGTACAATGAAGTTGGCGAAACGTATATATAATGAGTAGGAAGGATGTGAACACCGCAAATGCGAGTTAATTAATGGTCGCGGTGCGATGAACAATCTCCATTTATAACGGCTATCGCGTGGGAAGATCCGTTACGCACGAGCACCCAAGCGGAACCCGTGTTCACTCAAGCGGAACCCCCCCCCCATAAAAAATGGAGATTAAACCCCCCCCCCCTTCCTTCCCCCTTCCCCCACTCCTTCGGGTCAATGGCCGGTTATGACCGGTTGTTGACTCCATCTAGTTAAACTGAATTAAACATGGCAGCTCCCATGGAAAGTTCTAACCTCAAACCTTGGTTTCGCTCCGACTCCTTATTTGACTTTTATACCGCTGCGAACTGGACCGTACTGGAGTGAAAATAACCGTACCGCGCATGCGCTAATTCCTCCCACCATTGTGTTTCACTCCCCCTACCACTTCCCCCACCTCTCAAAATCTGAGGAGCGATACGAGCCTGATCTTCGCGTCAGTCGTCAACGAATTTTCATAGCGAAAAGTCGTTGGCGATTCGGCAAGAGGTTTCAAATATATAGTAGGCCTATATATATTTGAACTTCTTATACTACGTTGCGTTTTTTAATGCAATGTAGTGTGTGTGTGTGTGTGTGTGTGTGTGTATTAGTTGTAAGGTGCACTTATTTTAAGAATTAATATGCGCATTGCGATGTTAGTTATAAGTTGTGTTTAGCTTTAAGGTGTATTAATTTTTAAGAATATTGATGGTATTTTGGTTGTGTTGAATTATTTTGTTTTTAATAATAATCTGTTGTTTTGCCTTACAGCTAGATGATAGGGGGTAGATTAACTGTAAATTCAGAAGTTCCGTTGAACTTCACTTAGAAGGGGTGGGACATCCGCAAATTGCGGACTAGGTTTTTGCATTTTGTTTAGGAATATTATGGGTGGGTTTAGTTGGGTGGGTGTTAGAGTTGCGTTTCTGCATTAACTGTTCCAGTTTCCCTTCGAATTAACGGTTACGGACGGACCCGGACCGGCCCGTTACGGATGGACCCGGACGGGCCAAACAAAATTGCATCGATGGCCCTTGCAGAACGTAACTAGTGGGTTGGGAGTGGGAACCGTTAGGCAAACAGGGTGGTGGGAACAGTTACTACTGTTCCCATCACCTTGGTTTTTTATAAATGTTGAACGACCTTGACCCACTTTCGGGAGGGTCAATGACCGTTCCGCATGAGCACCCAAGCGGAAACCGTGTTCACTCAAGCGGAACCCCCCCCCCCCCCATAAAAAATGGAGATTAAATCCCCCCCCCCTTTCCCCCACCACTCCTTTCCCCCACTACTCCTTTCCCCACCACTCCTTCCACCTTCCGGTCACGGCCGGTCGCTAACCCTTCTCATTAACATACCGTTATAAAAGACGCACCGACTACGGCTAACGTTTTATTCTGATTCCAGACGTTACGCTGCGAATACAGACTTGTAACCATGTCATCTCTGCCTCCAACATCTTCTACTACGGCTTCTACCACGACTTCCACCACTACAACTTCTACTACTACAACTTCTACTACTACAACTTCTACTACGGTTTCAACTCCGGTGAAGAAAACTCTTCGTCTGAAAAATGTTCCTGCCTGGTGTAAGGATCAACTTCAATCCCCGCCTTCAACTTCTGGAGCTCCTTTTCCTCCGGCCGGCAATAACGCATCTCGCAGCATATTTTCACCGCCTTCGTCTTCAAATGACTCCATGCCGCCACCGCAGAAGCCAGCTCCTCGATCTAACGAACCATCAATCGAAACCTTAGTTCACCACCTAAGTGCACCTGTTATTCCACTTTCACCAATGCCTCCTACTCCACCACTTCCAGTTTCTAAAGATCACACCTATCCTAAAAATCAACCACCCAGGTCTGCTCCTTCAGAGCGTTTCCAATTATTAAAAGAAGAGCGTCGTAGGGCATTTAGCCGCCCCACTACTTGCCCTGAAATGCTCACTAGGGGAATTAAGAAAGGATCAGCTTGTGGAAGGAAATGTGTTAAGAACGAGAGTTTCTGCCGTGTACATGTCGTTAAACATCTTTCCGAACCACAACTGGCAGAAACCCCCACTGTTGAAGACGATTCTGAAATAATATCCGTCAGAGGAGAAAGGCTTAAGAAAGGTTTGAGATATTTTTTTCTAAGTGTTGTTGACCACCAACACATATTGGCAAAATGTAACGGCAAAAAATATCAAATTAAAGTTTGTGACAATTTGTGTAAAGAGAAAAGATTTAACACTTTAGATTCTCAAGACTTTCTCCTCAGGGATAAAAAGGATCGTATTACAAGGTGGGGGCGTAAACAGTAAATTCACATAGTCTTTTCCAAATTTTGTTTAAAAAATAATGGGGGAGAAACACAATGCGTTATAGCATTGTGTTTCTCCCCCATTATTTTTTAACACTCTAAGTCCCGTGACCTACTTTTTTGAGGTCGATGTACAGTTATATGACCTCTCTGACTTGCATTGTTTTGGCGGTGTAGGTTCACATAGCGTGCAAGGAATTGTGTGTTAATGAAATATCATCAGCATTCAAAGAGAGAGACTGTTGTTTTGCAAGTTAATTAGTCTTCATTAGCACACAACAATTATCGCGTGAGAAGATCCGTTCCGCATGAGCACTCAAGCGGAACCCCCCCCCATAAAAAATGGAGATTAAATCCCCCCCCCTTACCCCTACCCCTTCCCCTTCCCTTACTCCTTCTCCCACTCCTTCGGGTTAATAACCGGTCATGACCGGGACTCATTATACAGTTCCAGTCACGGTTACTCGTTACACTCGCTTTCTCATTCCGACTCCAGACAGCGATGCCGCCGGTCGAGACACCAGTTTTCCACGAGCACGTTGTTGACACCTACGAGGTTTCGGAACCCGAAGGTGACAACAACAGGCTTGAGATCCCATACCGGATCCAGTATGATGAAATTATTACAATTTACGCGGATCCCCGAAACCCTCGTCTGTCTCTTGATGGGGTTTTCAGGGAAATGTTGCAAATCATAGAGGATGGTGATGTGCTAGAAATAACAAGCTTTGTGACCGACGACAAAGGTCAACACAGCTTGTTATTTCAACAACCTCTAGGATTTGACGATCTGTACTGGTGGCTCGATCGTTTTTGCACAACATTGCGGCATGAGCCTCAAACAATCCCTTGCTTCCAAGCTATAGCTCATAGTTGGTAAGCGTTGCCTTATGAGGCAAAAAAAACGGCCCTTTTCAGGGCCACCTAAGACTTGAATTTACGCATGTAAGCTACTTAGCTTACTTGCGACTTAGAAATAAGTTCTGCTACGCGGCCAGTTTTGTCCGTGTAGTAGTAATGAAAGGAAGGTTCTGTGTTAGGAAGGGTCAATGACCGTTCCGCATGAGCACTCAAGCGGAACCCCCCCCCCCCCATAAAAAATAGAGATTAAATCCCCCCCCCATAAAAAATAGAGATTAAATCCCCCCCCCCTCCTTTCCTTCCTCCCACCACTCCTTCCCCTACTACTCCTCCGGGTGAATGACCGGTCATGACCGGTTGTCTACTCACTCGCTACTCCAGTCTTCATTCCAATCCGAGAGGTCATTACCGCAACAACGTAGCTATGACTACTCTATTTACATTATGCTTGCAAGAGATCCTTGCAAATGGAGACATGTTGGAATTTGCATTTAATGATGTAAACTTTCCAGCACCACTAAAAGAAGTTCTGTATTCCTTTTTTAAAGAAAACTTTGGATACATTGAACACTTTTGGTGGAAATTCCAAGATGGAACTCAAATGTGTTGTGAGTGCGGTTTGGCTGCAACAGATTCTAATCTCGGACTCTTTTTAAATGAAGGTGGAACCTACAAAGGAAGTTATGATTGGGCATACAAGTTCAATCTTCCAAATGATAAATGCGATATTTGCGCAAATCCTTTATACAAGTGGGTACACACCGAAGTCCCTGTGTGAGTTTAGCTCCATAGGGACAAACGGCCCTTTTCAGGGCCACCTAAGACTTAAATTTAGGGATGTAAGCTATTTAGCTTACATGCGACTTAGCAGAAATAAGTTCTGCTACGCGGCCAATTATATCCGTGTAGTAGTAATAGAAGGAAGGTTCTGGTCCCTTGACTATCGCGTGGGAAGATCCGTTCCGCATGAGCACTCAAGCGGAAACCGTGTTCACTCAAGCGGAACCCACCCCCCCCCCAAAATGGAGATTAAAATCCCCCCCCCCTTCCCCCCACTCCTTCGGGTTAATGGCCGGTTATGACCGGTTGTTGACTCCATCTAGTTAAACTGAATTAAACATGGCAGCTTACATGGAAAATTCTAACCTCAAACCCTAGTATACGGATCGGAATCACTCCATGCTATTGCGCATGCGCCAAGTCTGTATTACTCCATTTAGTGCTACTGCGCCTGGAAAGGCGAGTTCTCCGGATCGTAACAATCCATGCTATTGCGCATGCGCCGAGTCTGTATTACTCCATTTAGTGCTACTGCGCCTGGAAAAACGAGTTCTTCGGATAGGAACAATCCATGCTATTGCGCATGCGCCGAGTCTGTATTACCCCATTTAGTGCTACTGCGCTTGGAAAGTTCTAACCTCAAACCTTGGTTTCACGTTATTGCGCATGCGCCGCATCCACTTCTTCGTTTTATTTTTACACCGCTATGAACTGGACTGAATTGAACCAATCCCGTCACGCTCCCCCCACGCCAGTCTCCTCATTTGCATACTGCTATATAAGTGGAGCAAGCGTTGTTCTCTCCTTCATTCTGCTTTCACGTGCCGCACTTTTTGTTTTGTCTTTGACAGCATTATTGTGTTTTAAAATGCTTCCTCACGTTAATGAAGAGTTCAATCCTTCCGAATTTGCTGATGTTTACCATCAACATGTAGAAGATCCGATAGATTTCTACGATAGTAGCAGTGAGAATGAAGATGATAGTAGCAGTGAGAATGAAGATGATAGTAGCAGTGAAAATGAAGAGAATGAAAATGAAGAGAATGAAAATGATAGTAGCAGTGAGAGTGAAGATGACAATGAAATTCGCATTGAACTTGATCAACAAATGAGACCATTTTATTTCAATGAACTAGATCCCCTTGATATGGTAGACAGATTCATTTCGGAAGCGCACAAATGGCTAAATTTAGGATATAATATTATAATTGGTTCAGCTATTCTGTATCATGATAGTAAGTTCTTTTGTGTAACATCAAATACTAGAGAACGTATGCTGATTTGGCGGGGTGATATACTGAGGTGTCACGAGGAAAATATTAGCATTGGTGGCTACTTTGTAGCACAAGTGGGCTCTTGGGTCTAATGTGGCTAGTGTAGTGGCTAGTATAGCCACACAAACCTTCCCTCACCCCCCCCCACCCTATCCCCTCCCAATCCTTATTCCTTCCCCCTCCCCATTTTTAAAACTCATAAAAGGCGGACTATGAACCTCCAGGTTTTTAGTCTGTACTTGCACCGTCAAGATGAGTACTAGACTTGATGGTTTCACAGCCAATGATATTAATATATGGAGTTTGATAACAAACTTACGCATTAAAATTGAAGAAACAATTATGGCGAACAATGGGATAGGAGTTGTTGTTATTGTTTCATTACTAAGACATATTGATTATTTGTATGATATAAAAGTAACAATCAAGAATATTAATGAACTATTTCTCTGGACAATATTTATTCGCGATAAAGTTGAAGAGCAGAAAATTATAGTAGATGTGCTAGCAATGAAATTTAACCTAGATAGAGAAGAATAACTACAAAACGCTCTCCCCCCACCTTCCCTTATATTGTGCAAAAGAGTGGGGAGTAAAAGAATATAAGACTAAGAAAGCAATATATAGTTTGTTATTTGAGGTAAAAGAAGTGGTGAACAAATATGTTGTCTAAAGATACTCCATTTGTTAATTATTTTGAAGTTAAAAATGTTTATATCAGTACAGACGAAATGGAAGAAAACAATATAGAGGAAAATTATAACGAAACTGATAATTATTCAACGATGGATGAAGAAGAAATGGAACAGTTTGAACAAGAAATCTTTGAAGAAATGATAAACGATAGTGACGAAGACATAGTTAAAGAAGCAATTGATATATACATATTAGATTCATCATTGGATTCACCCATATCACCTTTACTGTCTTCTGAATCCGAATCCGAATTGGACTAAGGTAGTCCCCCCACTTTATTGTTTTTAAATAAGTCCTATAAATTGCGAATTTTATTATTAGTAAGTCAACATTTGTTGGAGCTGCATGTATGGTTAAGAATGTCTCCTAGAGATACTTCTTTTATACAATTAATTGAAATTGTAAAACAACGAAATATTACGTTAGTTGAAGAAGAAGATGAAGTTGAAACAACCGACATAATACAAGATCCTGTAGAAGAAGCGATAGAAGTAACAGAAATTGATCAAGAACCTTCAATGATGGAAGTAGTTGAAGCGCAAAATGAATCTCAAGATGTAGAAGAAACTGTTCCATATTCTGTTTTTTGGGATTTTGCATCAAATACTTTTGTTGTAATTCAAATTGAAATTAATAATCTTGAAGAAGTGGTGGGGGAAAATTCTCCCCACCACTAGTTTAAAGTTGGTGGGGGAATGTTCATAAATGTGTTAATTATTTGCGTAGAAGCTTATTCGTCAGGAAACTGTTGACTAAAAATGTTCAATCCTAACGCACCATCTTCTTCAAGAAACTGTCAAGTACAAACGTTTTGTGCTGTACCTTTTGAACCTTCATACTATAAAATGATAGGTATTCATGAAATTGCAATTAGTGATCAGAAAATGTTCAAAGTATTCTGTTCTCGACTTAATAGAACCTTACGTCTACCACCAAATACGTTCACTTACAGGCTACCCCTGATAGACAAAGATGATGTCAGCAAAATACCAATGATTCAAGTGAAATTCCTGGAAGATGGAATTCTTGTTAATTTAAGAGAAGTATATCATAATGAATATTCGAAAAGACTGGCTTTCAACTTTCTTAAGGAAAATATAGGACGTGAAAAATACCAGTATCCAGAACCATTTTACACATACCTTTTTGAAAATGGAGCAAGTGTAACAGTGGAAATAAGTATTAAGTTAATGTAATTCTCCCCACTACTAGCCTAAAGTTGGAGGGGGAAGTGCATAAATGTGTTGGTTTTCTGCGTAGAAGCTCATTCTTCAAGATATCGTTGACCAAAATGTTTCGTCCTATTCCTTGTGATCCAACCTCTTTGTTCAGGGAGAATCAAAGATTAAAAAGACTAGAAAAGGAAAAACAAGACCGACAAGATATGAACATGGAGTTTAATCGACTACAATTTCAAATACCCGGAATTGCAATGGGAGCACCGAAATTGAAAACTCTACACTGGGCTGGAAGTTACATCAAGTATTTAAAACTACAAGTCGAAGCAAAAGATTTAAAATTGAAGAAATTGGAAATGGAAAATCGGGAAATGAAGAAATTAATATCACACATGTCTGGTAATACTACAGTTCAAAAAGGTGAGGAGGAAGGAAAAGAAATATTAGGAATCTAAATTATCAAAACAATCCTTTTAGAGAATGGGGAATAGATCACTTTGTGGTAATGGAATAACATGCCGCTTAGTGATCTATTCCCAGTTCTCGCTTGATATCCAATGACCTTGACCTATATAAAAGTGGTGGGGGGAAAATCATATAATAAAAAGGTTTTAGATGTGACTATCAGTTTAAGTCTAACACGATGGATAGGTTGTTAGTTCTGTGTTTACAAGAAATTATCAATAATGGGTTTCTTTACCATTACATCATAAGAGCAAATGAGTGTGAAATACCTAAAGCAATTCGTGAAATGCTCATTGAATTTAAGAAAGAAAATTATGGATTTGCTATTTATCTTGCTTATACTTTTAAAGACGGTACAAAAATGTGTCATGATTGTGGAAAAGCGTCTGTTTTAGATTTTGATCAATTCCAAGATGATGGAGGTAGGTTAGTTCATTTTGTAAAAGCTCAAATAATGAAATTCCAAACATGTAATAAAATTTGCAACATTTGTGCACAGTGTTTGTTTGAATTTATTAAGTATCGTGCATTCAAACCATAATACCCCTTCCACGTATAAAGGAGAGGGGGAAAGTAGTGGGGGGTTATAGCTAGGTGGGGGAAACGTGTATAAATACAGGTTGTCTGAGGAGAGTTTTATTATTGTTTCGGAATTAAAAGAAACATAATGGAATTTGAAGTGCGTCATTACAAGATCAAATATGAAGAATGGACTTCAGTTGCAAATTTCGTATCGTCAAAAGAACAAGAACATAAGTTGATGCAAGTATATTGTTATATACATAATGAAGAAAGCCATCACAAAGTGATGAGCTATCTAAATATGCCTGGCGTGTCATCAAGAAGCCCGGAATTTATAAAATACTTAAAGGAGGAAGATGTGGACGTCACATTAGAAGTATGGTACAAAGTGTGAGAAACAAGTATGTATTATTATGGTGGGGGGAAGAACATATAAGTCGGTGGTGGGGGGAAGTGTGATAAAAGAAGCAGAAGTTTAGAGAAGAATTCACTTTGTACGGCAACAGTGAAAGATGGCTGATCCTTCTGCAACACCTGTATTTTCAACTTCAGATTGCCAACAAAATTCAGAATCAAAATGTTTTTCTACTCCAACACCAAACTACTATGAAGATCAACAGCTGCAAGTGTCTTCTACATCAGTGTTGAAAATGTCAAAGCCATATCCAAGTTGTATGTATGAACCAATAACACCATCTTCAGCAAGACTAAGAAAAAACCTAAGAATGAAAGAAAGATATAAGAGAGAAAAGATAGAATTGACAAAATTACAATTAATGGTGCCTACCATTGAAATTGGATGTAGCAGAATACAGACTTTACAGAAAACCAACGCATATTTGATAAAATTATTGGACACTATCGAAGAGTTGAAGAAGAAAATGACATTCTCATAAGTAACATCTGCACACACGTTTCCTCCCAAAGAAAAACAACAAAAAAAGTATAAAAATTAGCAAAACCCAAAAAAATTAGATGTAGAATAGAGAGCGAGGAATAGATCACTTTGTGGTAATGGACTAACATGCCACTTAGTGCTCTATTCCTCGTTCTCGCGTTATATCGGATGACCTTGACCTATATTAGTAGGGTGGGGGGAAATTGAAAGTGGTGGGGGGAAAATGTATAAAGGACGAGCCTACTATAGTCGAATTATTCCGAAAGCGAACTTGTAACGAGTATGGACTTGACTACAAGTAAAGACAATAAGAAACAAAGGCTTCGAGAAATGGCTAAAGCAAGAGAGTCTAGAATAAAGTTTAAGTTTTACAGACTACAGAGATTGATTCCTGGTGTTATGTTAGGTGAAATACGAACAAGAACGGTGGACAAAGCGGCTGATTACATTAATGAATTACGTACAGAACTAATGATAAAACAGGCAAAAATAGAAGAATTGGAACAAATAATAAGACAACACATTGAAAATTCAAACAGTCAACCAATAAACTATGTAACAAAAGATTAAAATAAAAAAGGAAATGGTTTGGACTTTGGCTATTGATTGAACACTTCTTAGAGAATGGGGAATAGATCACTTTGTGGTAATGAAATAACATGCCGCTTAGTGATCTATTCCCAGTTCTCGCTTAATCTAAAATGACCTTGACATACTTATCAAAATATCATATAAGCCGAATCGCAAAAAGTTATTCCTCATTTACTTGAAATGGCTCCTGTGGACAACACCGATTATCCAAGGAAACCTCTTGTTGAAATATTGTATAAAATTCAACTAGAAGATTTAAATATGGAAGAAGAGGATAACATCAGTGAAACATCACAAGTAGAAAGCGTAGATGATATGGATATAGATCTAATAACATCAGAAGTTGAAAGCATCAATGATGTGGAGAATGAAGATTTAAGCGTAGTAATATCAGAATCTTCGTCATCGTTTGAATATGAAGAAGTACAAACTGAAACTCCAACTGGAATAGAAAATACGAATGAACAATCGGTTTGTAGAAGACTATTTTCCTCGGATAGTGAAGAAGATGAAGATGAAGATGAAACAGTGGTGGGGGAACCTTTATAAAAGGAGGAACAAAAGAGCCCATTTCATTTCTCGGCGAAATTTGGAAGAGTAAACATGTATCGTTGCGATAAATGTTCGGAATCGTTCAACGATAATATTCTATTAGAAATACATAAAGAACTATTTCACAACAACGCAGAAGAACAAGAAGAACAAGAAGAACAAGATGAAATTTTAGCAGGACCTTCAACTACTTTACCAAATCTACAAGTATTTGCATTACCTGGTAAAGTCATAATGCATCATAAAATTCAAAATGAAGACTTAAATCTAGAAGAATTTATTGAAGAAGCAAAACCAATTATAAGTAAAACTTTAAAAGATGAATTGAAAAGATTGAACTTTCTTAAATTTGGTTTATTACTAGAAGCTATGTTTATAAATGTACAAGAAGAATTATCACCAAGAGGATTCATAACAAAAAACCGAACCATCATAGGAAGTTCAGACATTGATTCAATAGTAGAAAATTGTATAGAAGAAATATTAACCAAACTTCAGGAACACGAAGGAAGAGGATCCGGATGGAGTCTTACAAGCATTGAAGGATTAGATATAAGAGTTCACAAACATGGATACGGACTAATGGGATCTAGTTATATTCCTTTGCCAAAAAGAATTGAAAATTCTAAGTCTTGTATTAATGTTCAAAATGAAAATAATGAATGTTTTCGCTATGCTATGACGTCAAAGTTTGTATTACGAAATCCATGTAGACCCAACCAAGAATATGAAGATGCAAGACACAGGTATAACTTTCAAGGAATAACGTATCCCGTTTCTACAAAAGATATATCAAAGTTTGAAAAGAAAAATCCCGGCACGTCTATTAATGTTTTTGCATTAGATAGTTCAAACAAAGTGTATCCTTTACGTATTGCAAAAGAAGAGCTACCAGATCATACGGATTTACTACTACTAACGCGAGGAGATGTGTCTCACTATGTGTACATAAAGAAATTTGACTCTCTTGTTAATAAGCAACTTTCAAAAAATAGAAATAAAAAGTTGATTTGCAAGAGATGTTTTAATTTTCAACGAGAAGGAAGACAAGGAAGAGAATGGTTACAAGAGCACAAAAGATTATGTAACAATAATTATGAAGCAAAGATTATTTTACCTCCGCAAAGCAGAGCATTCGTTTCATTTGAAAAAGTTCACCATCAATACCGTATCCCTTTAGTTGTGTATGCAGATTTTGAATCAACACTTGTTCCAGTTGAAGATGAAAATTGTGAAGCAAGAAAAAGTGTAAAGTATCAAATGCACAAACCAAACAGTTTTTGTTTAATGGTCAAATCAACATTATCAGAAGAACATTTAAACAGATATGGATTAACTTCAGAACCTCTAGTATATCGTGGTGAAAATGCGGAAAAAATATTTCTTGATCACCTATATTCAATAGCTAGAAATACACAAAGCTTATATACAGATATTGTACCAATGAAACCGATGGACGAAGAAGAAGAAATTCAACATGAAAATGCGACTCACTGTTTCTTGTGCAAAAATGATTTTACTATTGAGAATTATAAAGTTAAAGATCACGACCACCTCACAGGTTATTACAGAGGTGCTGCTTGTAATAAATGCAACTTGAGCTATCGTTTACCACTATTTATTCCTGTGGTTCTGCATAATCTCAGTGGGTACGACGCTCATTTTATAATACCTGAATTAGGAAGAGACGACGGTAAAATCGATGTGTTAGCTGAAACTTCAGAGAAGTTTATAAGTTTTTCCAAAGAAGTTGGAAACGTCAAATTAAGATTCTTGGACTCCTACCGATTTTTGCCGTCGAGTTTGTCCAAACTTTCTGAAAACCTAAGGAAACAAGATTTAATCGAAACGAAGAAGATTGTAAACAGCGATAAACTGGATCTGGTACTTCGAAAAGGAGTTTTCCCATATGATTACATAGACAGTTTAGAAAGATTTAATGAAACATCACTACCTCCAAAAGAAGAATTTAAAAGTAAACTGTACGACATGGATATATCTCAAGATGATTATGATCATGCATGCAAAGTATGGAACGAATTAGGATTTAAAACATTGGGGGAATATTCAGACTTCTATGTTAAATTAGATGTGACTTTATTATGTGATGTGATGGAAGAATTTAGAAATACGTGTTTTGCGTCATATGGATTAGACCCTCTACATTCGTACACTTCGCCTGGACTAGCGTGGCAAGCCATGTTAAAAGAAACAAATTGTAAAATACAACTTCTTACAGATATAGATATGGTGTTGATGTTAGAATCAGGAGTTCGAGGAGGATTGACGCAAAGTGTAACACGTTATGTTAAGGCAAACAACAAATATTTGCCCGATTATGATGCATCAAAACCAACAACATTCCTGGGTTATTTTGATGCAAATAACTTATACGGATGGGCAATGTCGAATCCTCTTCCATATGATAATTTCAAATGGATAGACCCAGAATCAATTGGAAACATAATGGATATACCGAAATATGGAGAAACGGGTTACATATTTGACGTCGATTTTGAATATCCCGAACATCTTCACGACGAACATTACGATTTACCACTTCTCCCGAAGACTGAAGTTTCTCCAACTGGAAGATGGCCGAAATTATTGATGACTTTAACCAACAAGTCTAGGTATGTTGGACACTACTGGATGATACAACAGGCCTTAGACTTGGGATTGAAAATTACAAAAATTAATCGAGTACTACAATTTTCTCAATCTTGTTGGTTAAAACCGTACATTGACAATAACACAAGAAGAAGAGCTGCCGCTACATCAAGTTTTCAAAAAGATTTCTTCAAACTAATGAACAACGCAATATTTGGCAAGACTTTGGAAAACAAAAGGAAACATAAGGATATCAAATTGGTAACTGATCCAGTAAAATTACAGAAATTAGTGCAACAACCAAACTTTGGTTCATCTGTAATTATTAATGAAAATCTAGTTGTTATTTCCATGAACAAGAAGTCAGTTGTAATGGATCGTCCTTTGTATCTTGGAATGTCAATCTTGGATATTTCCAAAACACACATGTACGAGTTTCATTATAAGAAGATGGTTAACTATTATGGAAGAGAGAACATTGGTATTGCATATATGGATACGGATGCACTAATTTACTGGATTAAAACAAATGACATGTACGAAGATTTACGCACCTTTATATATAAAGATGATTTCGACTTTTCAGATTATCCCAAGGACCATCCAAATTACGACAACGACAGAAACAAGAAAGTATTGGGAAAATTTAAGGATGAAACAAATGGTGTACCGATGATGGAAATTGTAGCATTAATGTCCAAACTATATTCATTTCAACTGTACATAAGCGAAAGGAATCAACATCAAGTCACAAAAAAGGCCAAAGGAATAAAAACCTCTTTCCTGAAGAAGAACGTACAGTTTGAACATTATAAAAGATGTTTGTTTGAAGATGTCGAAACAACTGCAACGTTCAACACTATTAGAAGTTATAATCATCAACTTTTTAGTGTCAAACAAACAAAGTGGGCATTAAGCTACAAAGATGACAAGCGCCATATTTTAGAAGATAAAATTAATACTTTACCGTTCGGCCACTACTCCCTGAACCCTATCGACCAGTAAACCTGTTCTTCGTCCTCTACCTTCTTCCTTTTTCCTTTCCGTAAAGAAGAGGGGACATGGCAAGCCCAATGCCATGTTCCCTCTTTTTTACACTAATATGAAATGGCCTTGACCTATATTCAAACTATATAAAAGAGAATGAACTATTGTACGGATCAGTATTTTTACAAGCGGTGTAAAAGCAACACCTAAAGATGGAAAGTGTGAAGGACAAGATTGTAAATGAACTACATAAACCAGCAAGAAGAAGATTTCCCAGAAGAAGTACAGTTATTAAGGGAATGAATGATCTTTATCAAGCTGATCTAATTGAAATGATACCGCACAGTAAATTAAACAAAGGTTTTAAATATATTTTAACAATTATAGACTGTTTTACTAAAATAGCTGACGCCTTACCATTGAAGGATAAGACTGGTAAGAGTGTTACTAAAGCTATGGAAACAACGATACAAAGAAATAAATTCAAAATCAAACATCTACAGACCGATGATGGAAAAGAATATTTTAATAAAGACTTTGGAGCTTTGATGAAGAAATATCAAATAAATCATTATTCTACAAATTCTGAAGTTAAAGCTTCAATAATTGAAAGATTCAATAGAACATTGAAAGGAGCGATGTACAAACAATTTTCAAAACGAGGATCATACGTGTGGTATGACATATTACCACAACTTATAAAAGAATATAACAACAAATATCATCGTACCATCGGAATGAAACCTATCCAAGTAAACAGTGCTAATGCTAAAGTTGTATTACAACGCATCAGAAATAATACAACACCTAAATTGGAAAGGTTGCAACCAAAAAAGTTTAAGGTCAACGATAAAGTTCGTATAAGCAAATACAAAGGTGTATTTAGTAAAAGATATCTACCAAATTGGACTAATGAAGTATTTACAGTTTATAAAGTGCAACCAACTATACCTGAAACTTACTTATTGAAGGATAACAAGGGTGAATTACTTCAAGGTGGATTCTACGGACATGAATTGTTGAAATCAAATGTCGGTGATGTATATCTTGTTGAGAAGGTTTTACAAAGGAAAAAGGATATGGTTAAAGTCCGGTGGTTAGGATTCGATAAAAGTGAAGACTCATGGATTCCTTCAAAAGACTTGGTATAGTAATTTAATAGCTCATTGTGTGTTTAACCTTGACACAAGATGGAGATTGTACAACAAAAAGATCGATTTAATATCAATAATATTGATGAATTGACAGTTGACAATGATAAGTTAAATCATGGTAAACATGGTGAATTACTACCAAATACGATAAGATGTCTAATAACTGGTCCTTCAAATTGTGGAAAAACTAATGTTGTTTTTAACCTTATAACAAATCCTAAAGGATTGCGTTTTAACAATATATACATTTTTTCAAAATCATTGCAACAACCAAAATATCAATTATTGGATAAAGTACTTGCAAGTGTACCTGAAGTGAATTTCTACAAGTTTAATGCCAGCGAAACAATTATGCAACCAAATGAAGCAAAACCATTTTCTATTTTTATTTTTGATGATGTGTCTTGTGAAAATCACGACACTATAAGGAATTACTTCGCTATGGGAAGACATCATAATATTGATAGCATTTATATTGGTCAAACATACAGTAAGATTCCAAAACAACTCATAAGAGACAATGCAAATATGTTGATCATCTTCAAGCAAGATGAAACAAATTTAAAACATATATATAATGATCATGTAAATGCGGATATGACATTTGAGAAATTTAAAGAGATGTGCGGCAAAGCATGGAATGAGAAATATGGGTTTCTCGTTATTATGAAGGAAGAAGATATTAAAAATGGTAGATATCGTATAGGGTTGGATAAATTTGTATTTATGCGTTGAACTACCAGTGCTACATCTAGTTACACGTTGAACTTCACAGTGTAAACATGGCGAATCAAGAAAAACTATTAAAAGAAATAAAATCACTCAGTGATTCTATTAGGATGAAAAATCGTGCATTGAGGATGGGTTTAAGTGAAAGAGAAGAATTTCTAGAGACTACATTTAAACCTATTACGGAACCTTTAAAACAAATATCAGAAACTATTGGTAAACCTCGTTATGAAGGAGATGTTTTACTACCAGTTTCTAAACAAGAAGTACAAGCAATAAAAAAAGAAGAAGATGATGATTCATATACAAGTGCTAGTGAACAAGAAGAAACAAAAGAAGAAGAACCAATTGTTGAAAAGGAAGAAGAACAGCCAATACCTGAAGCTGAACAATCTATTCCAAATTTAACTCAATTGAGTAGCTATATATTACAACATGGACCTCTTGGAAGAAAATATTTAATGAAAATGCTACATGACATGAAATCAAACCCGAATTTGAGTAGATCACATGTATACGGAGCAAGAATTGATGGGAATGAATTAAAGATCGGCGATTCAAAGCTTGAAATAACACAAGACGATTACATCATTATTGGTGAGCATAAATATAAAGGAACAAAAGGACTATATGAATTAATTTTTAAAAACATACCACTAAGATATTCATCCAAAGATTTAAGTGTTTTTAAGGAGATTCTACAAAATACTAACGCTCATAAAAGAAACTACTTAAAGGATGCAATGATTAATCGTTCACGTGCAACAAAATATAACATCGTTATAAAAAAGTTGTTTCCTCCACGAAAATTGCCAACATTACGTACTGCACCAGCGGTAAGACAACCACTGAAAAGAAAATCTTTATCACTTATGGATTTATCACTTCTTGAACAACATGGTAAAAAGAGTAAAGGAGATACTTCAACATCTGGCAAAGGATTGATGAAAAATCTATACAATACGAATGTGATTTACTACAACGACATCAATAAATTGGTTGATAGAATGAGACTATTGCATGAAGCCATGGAAGCCGGTCATACAGGTTTAAATAATGAATGGGTAGCTCTGATTGACGAACTCAGGAATCGCGGCATAATCGTATAATTATCCGCGGATATATAAGAGTTACAGGAGTATAATGTGTCAGTTCTAACATGAGCGTCGACAAGTTCGGACGATACTCCGCGTTAGGAGTTCAAGTTGGAGAAAACAGAAAAAGAAGTGGATTACCGCAAACACCCGAAGGTGACTATAACATAAATAATAAACGTTTAAAGTTTGTTAAAGATCCAGAAGAAGATGGAGATGCAACAAATTTAAAAACAGTAAAGGAGGAAACATCTACAAGTTTAAAACTTGACAATAACCAACTGTATGATGCAAAATCTCACAGGGTTATTAACGTTGCAAAACCAGTCAACAATGGAGATGTTGTTAATAAAGGCTATTTTCTAACTGCGATGGAATACGCTTTACTGTTGGAAAAGACTAAAAGTGGAAAAAGGTACAATGCTTTAAATTATAAAATAACTAATGTGGCAGATCCAACCGAGGATACAGATACAATTAATAAGCGTTATTTGCACTCTGTAATACCAGAAAAGAAAAAAGATGGATTTTCCTTCTATAAATATACTATAAACGATATTGGATATCCTAAAGAAGAAAGTGATGGTGTTAATATAAAATACATTAAAGATAATTGTATTTTATATAATAGTGCTGTTATTAATTGTCATGGAAAAGTGTTGTCCAATCTGGAAGATGGTTCAACTCCATCGGATGCTGCTACCGTGAGACAAATGAATGAAAGCTTGAAAAAAGGAACATCCGCTTTTGTTAAACAAAATCAGGTGGTGTCAAAGAAAGGTGATGAGTTTATGCAAGGAAGTGAAAAGTTTACCTTACTACAACTAAAAAATGACAAGTGGGATGGAAAAAATAAAAGATTGTCAAATATAAGTTTAGGCACGGAAGAACATGATGCTGTTATTTTAACACAAGTACCACAACTATCAGCTACTGGTGTTAATTTTATATGTAAAGGTAGACGATTAACCCAAGTTAAATCTGGTAAAGATGATCAGGATTGTGTTGTTGTAAAACAAACTATAGTTTTAGATAAAATAAATAACGTATATGATGGAAAAAATAGAAGAATATCTAACATATCAGCAGGAATAGCTCCGAATGATGTTGCTACTATTAATCAAGTTATAGCAACCTCTACAAACGATCCATCTGCGTATACATGTAATGGTAAACGTATCACATATCTTGATAATCCTACACGTAACAAAGATGCTACTAATGTAGAGTATGTAATGAATCTTGTAGGTAATGTAGTTATTGATATGCATAATCATTTGATTAATGCATCGATGAAACACAATAAAATCGAAGATTCTCAGAGAAACCAATGGATTAAAGATGAAATCATTGATAGATACCAGTAAAACTTATGAATATTTAAGTATAGAATACACAAAAAAAAGGATTCATTATCATAAAGTATTTCATAGAGTGAAGACGTTGGTTACATAAAACAGCATAATGAAGACCGTATCGCTCAGTCGTCGTCAAGACGTTGGCAAGAGAGGACGTGGTATAACATCAGCTGCATTATCCCTGCTCAAACGGATTCCTGTTGGTGCTGTTGTAAATCGAGCGATAGACGCTTTACCATACGAATTACATCTGCCCGGAGGTTATCAATATTGTGGACCTGGAACTAAGTTGGCAAAACGTTTAGCAAGAGGAGATCCTGGAATTAATAAATTAGATCAAGCTTGCAAAGAACACGACATAGCATATTCAAAGTATAAAGATTCAACGAATAGATCAATAGCGGATAAAATTCTAGCGGAAAAGGCTTGGCAAAGAGTAAAGTCAAGTGACGCAAGTATTGCAGAAAAAGCATCGGCTTGGGCAGTAACTACAGCCATGAAGACGAAAGCTAAATTTGGTGCTGGAAGACGACGACGTCGCAGAGGAAGACCTGCAAAGAGAAGAGCTCCCAAAAGAGGAGGAAACATTAGGAAGAGACGTCGTAGAACTCGTAAAGCAAAAGTAAAGAAAGCTTCTATTTGGTCAATGGTAAAAAACGGAGCAGGTTTATACCTAAGACCGTACCGTGTGTACTAAATAAGAAAAATCAATTGATAATTCCAAATAAAGCTTTAACAAATCATCAATTAAATGATTATGTAAAATGTTTAAAAATACCATTCTTTCGAGGAGTTTTTATGAAAGATGAATTACCAATTACAATATGGAAAAATGAAACTGGAATAGTAAATTTGGATTCCACCTATGGTCCAGGTACTCATTGGGTATGCTATAAAAAACTCGGACAAACCGTTTATTACTTTGACAGTTTTGGCAATCTACCACCGCCAAAAGAACTTCAACATTATTTTCGAAACTCCAAAAATATTTTTTACAACTATAAAAGGGAACAACCTGACAATACTGAAATATGTGGACATTTATGTTTGGAGTTTCTAGCGAAGAGTGTCAGTCAGCTTTGAGATGTCATCGTATACAGTGTCCCTGAGTGGAAATTCATCCACATTGAAAAGTACGCTGTTCCCAGCATTGCGTCTATCCAAAGAAAGATTATGGGAAGCGGCATTACTTGATTTGACTACCTACAACTCAATTCCTAATGTTACGGAAGGAAAGAACAATTTACTACATTATTATGAAACTAAGGATGCTTCAGGAAAATATTCAGAATTGAAAATAATTACATTTCCAACTGGAGCTTATGAAATTGATGATATAAACCAATTACTACAGAAAACACTCGGAGAAGAAAATATCACCGTTAAAGGAAACAATAATACTTTAAAAGCAGAAATAACTTCGAAATACTATATTGATGTCAGCTTGAAACATTCGATTGGCAGTTTACTTGGATTTACAGATACAACAAAAAAAATCTTAACTCCTGGAACAACTCATTCAGGTAATACAACTGTAACAATATTAAAAGTAAATAGTATCGATGTAACGTGTAATATTATACACGGATCGTATAGAGGGGGAGTGAATCAGCATATTTTACATACATTTTATCCAACAGTAGCTCCCGGTTTTAAAATTGTTGAAAAGCCACAAAACTTTATATACCTACCGTTAAACACCAGTTTCATTTCAGACATCGTACTGAACATATTGGATCAAGACGGTGTTAGTGTTGACTTTAGAGGAGAAACAATTACTATACGGTTACACATCAGAGCGGCAACATAAAAGTCGACATGGGATTAACATTTAAACCGCAACGGAAGGGTCGGGAGCTCAGTAGCTCCACGACATTGGAAGAGTTAACATCGGACAACATTCGTTTTCTACAGAAGATTGGATTGAAACTTAACAACGATGGATATCCTGGATATATCTCAAGGACCGACATTCGACGAAACACTATGGGAGAAGGAATATCACACGCACAACCCTTACACTTCATCAAAATTAAACAATAACGATGAAATAAGGATTCCCATTCAACAACAAGATATTTACACGTTACCGTGCGAAAGTTATTTGTACATTGAAGGACGAGTACTTAAATTGGATGGAAAAACTGCTTCAACGGTTCCTTTTATAAATAACCCGATGGCATACCTTTTTGATGAAATAAGATATGAAATATCAGGGGTTACGGTTGATTCAACAAAAAAGGTTGGTATAACAACGACATTGAAAGGATTAACATCATTAACACCGCATGAGAAAAATTCAATAGTCACCGCCGGATGGGTTGCCCCTGATAAAGACACTATAACACCAGCTTCCAACGGTCACTTTGATTTTCATGTACCTTTACGATTGCTTTTGGGATTTGCTGAAGATTACAAACGAGTAATAATAAATGTCAAACAAGAGTTGGTATTACTGAGATCTTCAACTAACAAGGACTTGATACTTGCAGAACCTGCAACTACAGAAGATAAACTAGAATGGCAACTACAGTTGGATAAAGTTGTGTGGAGAGTACCTCATGTAAGATTGGCCGATGAACATAGAATCGTATTATTGAGGAAGTTAAAATCTGACCGTGATATTGTAATGCCATTCCGAAGTTGGGAATTCCATGAATATCCTACACTACCTCAGACAGAACGACAAACATGGACCGTCAAGACATCAACTTACTTGGAACGAGCAAGGTATATAATACTTGGTTTTCAAACTAAGCGAAAAGATGTTATCACTGCAAATGCTGGTCAATTTGATCACTGTAAAATAAAGAATTGTAAGGTTTTCCTAAATTCTCAATTCTTTCCATATGACAATTTAAATGTCATGTTCAGCAAAAAACGTTTTTCCATTTTATACGATATGTATGCAAGATTTCAATCGTCATATTATGGAAAAACTAATACACCGCTATTATCACCTGACCAGTATTATTCCAAGGCTCCGATAATTGTAATCGATTGTTCGAAACAGAATGAATCGGTAAAATCATCAAGTGTGGATATAAAAATTGAAATGGAATTTGAAGAACCAGTAGCGGATGGAACTTCGGCATACTGCTTAATTTTACACGATAAAATAGTTACTTACACACCGCTAACCGGAATTGTGAAGAATGTACTTTAAGAAGAATTAGTACAACGTAATTGTATAAAGTTTAAGATTTAACAAAAAACATAAAAGAGAGAAAATAATGAGTAGAAATTTCATTATATCTTCGACCGTCGTATGGGAAGCATCGTTCGCAAGATGAGTTCTACTAACGGAGAAGAAAATACACCTCTGGTTGATGATGATAATAGTTCTGATATAGAAAAACAAGTTGAACGAGAAATGGATGAATTCCTCAAGTTTAACAAACATAAGAAGAAAGAAGAAGAAAAAGAAGAGGTTGAAAAAGAAGTAAAAAGAAAGAAGATTGAAGTTAACATTACAACAAATATTTTAACAGAAGTATTTCTTCGAATTTTCTACCCCATTTCTGCATGCATGACGAAAAATATATCAGTTGGAATTTTAAAAACATTGGATTACTCACCGATTGTTATTTTAAATCATGGAAATAAAATGGTTTCATTTACTGAAACTTCTTGGGAATCATTTATGAAACATCTACATCTTTTGGAATGTTATTTAAGTAACAACACATTTGGAAGAAGAACAAGATTAAGTTTATTAGAATCAAATATTGAAGTTGATATAGTCAAACATCGTGGAGGACATATCGTTCGCTTCAGAGATTTAACTAGACATGATGTAAAATTACATTTGACAAAAGAAGAATTTTACACTTTAAGTTGTACTACCGGTCCCGTCACCAGATATTTAAAACAACTAATATTTTCAAGTGCAATAATCAAAGACTATCTAATCGATACATTGGACAGACAACCTTTCGTTCCACTTTTATACGGTCCTGTGGATACTTCTATTTTTAATCGAATACCTCAAGAAGTGGATATGTGGAGACAATTGAACAACTATCACACCAACTTTAATATCGACGAAGAAGCGCAAGAAGTTAAAGAAGAACAATCGTGTATGTAGTCAGTTGCTGATGAGACTTCATCATGAACAAACGGGTTTCGTTTTCTAATACGCCACATTTAATGGATGTTAAAAGAGGTATAATTGAATTTCAAGCTTTTCGAGGTAATGATGGAAACTTTATTATCAAAGAATTAGTAATTTTGGATATGAACACATCTGTAGTTTATCATTACTTATTTAAACCTCCATTACCATTCAGTAGACTAACAACTAAAGCGAAAGTTACAAACAAATGGTTGAACAAACATTTTCACAACTTAAGATGGGATGAAGGTTTTATTAATTATAACATGATGCCGCACATTATGAATCATTATTGCAAAGAATTCAAAACTATCTACACAAGGGGATTGGAAAAAGCTAATTGGATACAATCATTTACAACTAACGAAGTGATTAATGCAAAGATGGATAGAGATTTCCAATGCTACTTTAATGAACTTTGTATTTCATCAAAGAGTTTTAAACATCGAAGGTCACAGTGCGCTTTGAAGAATGCTTACCGCCTGAATAATTTCCTTCAACAGAATGGTGGGGGTAACATCGACAATAAAAGCGAGAGCGCTACCATGACGCAGCATGAGTATTACTCGAACCTCCGAAGAGACAACATCTCCGACGGACATTATTATTAACAACAAGATTAACAATAACATTAAGATGGCATCGCAGAACTTCCTTCAGAATTTGGTTGATCAATTCAACGCTCATTCGAAGTCAACAATCTTACCAACGAAGAGATGTTCGGAACTAAAAGAAGAAAAACATTATATCATACATACAATCAAGAAGATGGACACTTCAGTGGGCGATGCTATTAATTGCACATTGAGCGAGGCGCCGTATACAGTTGGTGACGAACCGAAGTTTCAGATATTCCTACCGAAACGATTCGTACAACTTCTACAGAATGAAGATCTTCGTGTTATTCAACCCGGCGCACTCTATTTGGTTTCACACGGACCGAGTGGAAACAACTCAACTGAACTAACTATTCATGTAACACCTTCTACTAATTAGTTTGTACATAGTATTGTAAATATATGTGTTTGTAATGGTTTCTCAATAAAGATAATATAAAACAGAAAAGAAAAAATAAAAGAAGCAACATATTGTTATGTCTTTATACATAGCAATATGTTGCTTTTTTAAAAATTCCACGGGATGACCTTGACCCAATTTTGTGTGATAATAAAAGTGAAAATTAACTTGTGAAATTCATCAGTCTACGACTACCTTTCGTACCGTACGCATCTCGCTCTCTATCACTAAATACAAAACTTCAACATGTATAGAATATAGAATATAGAATATAGAATAGAATATAGAATATATTTTATTTTTCTGAAAGACAATACATGTAATACAAACAGAAATACAGACAATATTTATCTACTACATACGTATAATAATACATAGTGTCTTATTTTCCAGGAACAATAGTTTCTGTTTTAAACTTAATAGTGTACTTAATATTAAATACAACAGATATAAGTTACACGCATGTACAAAAAAAGCAAACATAATAATATTTTTCTTTTACCTTGTCCGTCAGAAAAATTTAGGGCCTCAAAAGGCAAAGCCTGTGGAGAGGTTCCTTATATTTACATTTCTTAAAATCTAGGCAAGAGAGTGATAATCAATTTATCATAAAAAAGTAATAGATATTTCCCACTTATACATAATTAAAGAAAATACAACCAAATTACACAAGTAAAAGACTGAATGTTTAGTTTTTTTTAGAAATTAAACAGTATTCTTATCAAAATGCTAATTTATACATATTTTTACATCTGTATTGTTAACAGAAAACCAATGTTCTCGTGTTGTAGCAGCCAAACTTTCAGTTTTCTTGTAAATAAATGTACACTCTTACAATTTACAATATATTCTGGGAGGTAACAAAATACTTTTGGTCCAAGAAAGCAATAGCTTCTTGTAAACATAGTTAAATTTGGCTTTGGGACTTCAACCCTTTCCTTTTTTCTTAATTTCACTTTATATTCAATGTTCATAATTGGTAAATTTCCACTTAAAATGTAAAACATTTTTAAAACTTTATGTACAAACATATATTTTAAGGGTAGGACGTTTAGATTTAAAAATAAAGGCCATGATGGTTCCATTTTGCGTTTTCTTTTTATTATTCTTATAAATTTTTTTTGTAAAGTATATATAGGCTTAAGTTTGGTTTCAAATGCCCCACCCCAACAGAAAATCCCATAATCTAACCTACTATTTACTAATGAAAAGTATAGCATTCTTAGAATATTCTCTGTACAGAAATCTCGCAAAAAATAAAAATACCTAAGAGTACTATTCAATTTATTTTTAAGGGAATCTATATGTTTTGACCAGTTTACCTCTTGATCTACAATTATACCGAGATATTTTATGCTGTCAGTTTGATGAACTACAGCACATTTAGAAGAACACCGAGTATTCTGACACAAACAACTAGTGCATTTATATATTATATTGTTCGAAAAGTGTTTTTCATCTCTTAGACTGAAATTAATAAATTTGGTCTTTTCAGGGCTCAATAACATGTTATTTTTTGTAAACCACCATTGTAGGGCTTTTAGGTCCAATTCCATTGCTTGCTCTATATCAGTCCAGCTATTATTGACATAACACAAAGCAGTGTCATCTGCAAAAGATGTAATTTTGCCTATTAAATTTGCATCGCACAAGTCGTTTATGTAGATTAAAAACAAAATGGCTCCCAACACTGATCCTTGCGGCACCCCGTTTGTAACTACACCTAGCTCACTATAAGTATTATTAATTTTGACACATTGTTTTCTGTTTTTTAAATAGCTTTCAAACCAATAATAAACATTTCCCCTTATACCACAGTCATAAAGCTTACTTAATAAAATTTTATGATCAACAGTGTCAAACGCTTTTTTTATATCTAAAAATATTCCGCTAACTTTTTTCCCGCTGTTTATACCATTATAAACGTTGTCCATAAAATTTTTAAGCGCGATTTCTGTATTTAATCCCTCTCTGAAACCAAACTGCTTCTCACTAAAAAATTTTGTTTGTTCTAAGAATTTGACTATTTTTTTCTTCATTATTTTTTCAAATACTTTAGCAAAGGATGAGAGTAAAGAAATAGGCCTAAAATTATTACAGTCTGTGACTATTCCAGTTTTATGCAGAGGAATCACCACAGCAGTTTTTAATGTATCTGGAAAGACACCCTTTACAAAACTAAAATTAATTAAATACACCAGTACATCTACTATTTTGGGATACATAATTTTGATCAAACCTGAACTTATATTGTCTATTCCAGGTGAAGTTCCATTTTTCAAAGATTTAATTACATAACACACATCTTCTGCAGTCACAGGGTCAAGGAACATTGATCTGCATGAGAACTTCGTTTTAAAATTATTCTTCACATCACAATCATAAAAACTATTTGGCTTGGTTTTATTTATTTCAAGTTTCTTAACTACAGATAAGAAAAAATTATTAAATTCATTGCAAACTAATTTAGTATCACTGACAATACTACCATTTACACTCAAAAAATTTATCGAAGTTTTTTTTACCTTTTGTCCTGTCACCTCATTTATCACCTTCCACGTTGTTTTAGTATCGCCATTACATTTTTGAAAAAGATTTTCATAATAATTATTTTTTAATTTTCGGACTTCTATCTGTAATTTATTTTTATATTTTTTAAAATATGATTTTAATTTTTCATTATGGGGATGATTTTTTACTTTATCATATATTTTTTTCTTCAATTTAATTTTCATACAAATATAATTGTTCATCCAAGGTTTTATTTTGCTCACGGAAGTTTCTTTATTTACTAATTCTACTTTACTTTCCAGAATAACTGTTTGAAGCTTATCATGAAATACATCAAAGGCAAGGGAAGGGTTATTTTCATTATAAACATTTGTCCAATCTACCTTATCTATTTTAGATAAAAGTTTTGCATAGTCTACACGATAAGAAAGCGGAAAAGGACAGCCCGCTGTAGAGGCTGTTCCTCTATCCGTCTCACTCGCACATACTTGCACCCTGGCCACTATCATTGAGTGGTCAGTGATATTAGCATGTATCACTCCTACATTAACTTCAACTATTGCCTTATTCGCTACCTTAGCAAAGAAATGATCTATACATGAAACAGTATTGTCTGTGATTCTTGTTGGCTCTTTAACCAAACATTCAAACCCATTAAAAGAAAGAATCATATTATAATTGTCATTAGTCAAATTATTCTCTAATAAATTGTAATTAATATCTCCAGTAAGAAAAACATTTTTTTGTAGTTTAAAATATTTGTGATTGGTCTCAAAATAATTACAAATTTCGTCTACAAACATATCTTTGTGATATCCATGCAATCTATATATGGCTAATAAACAAAAAACTTCTGAAAGGAATGTAAATTCAATTTTTAATACGTCAGCTGATTGGAAATTGACTGGATCACACGATTTTAGTTCAATATCAGATTTTATGTAAACAATTGTTCCTCCAGCTCTACTTTCATCATTTGGTTTTATGTAACTTATATAATTCGGAATTTGATAAAAGCCCAACTCACAATTTTCTATCCAGACCTCAGTTAAAATAATAATTTCAGGTAACAACAATCTGCCGTTCAACTCTGTCAAAAAAAGGTCAAAATTTTTCCTTATGCTACGGATATTTTGATGTAAAATAGAAAAACTTTCCATTTATTTAACAGTTGACAAATGATATCCACATATATTTTTTATAAAACAAATACAAATATTACCACTAGTGTATGAAGTTACTTTAAAGTATTCATTTTCAAGACCTTTATAATAATTCCTAATACTAAAACTACTAAAAGTTGATAAGATATTTATAAAATTCAGAATCATATGAATTTATAACTTTATGTTAAAAATCATAAAATATAATACACAAACCACATTTTTACTCATCCTGGATAAAAGAAAAAATTATGAAACTTAACATTTGTTATTTTGAAATCAAAATCAAGCTTATTACTAATAAAATTAATACAAATTATTTACCTGATAAAACAACAAACTACAGTAAAGAGACACAGTTTACGATTCATTTCAAGTCTTCCTGAGATGTAACGACTACGACTGGTGCATTGTCCTCTTTCCTTAAAAATATCTTGCCGTTCTTCACCCACAGGTACTTATAATTTTTTTCCTTCTTGTAAGCCCTCGCCAATGCATGAAGCTTCCTCCGGGACGGTGACAATGATTCATTGACGTAAATTGGAAGATCGTCTGTCCTACCAATATGTCTGGTCGATAATGTTCGCTTAGCACGCTTTTTCTTAAGAAATTCCTCTTTGTCTGTACGGCACACAAATTTTACAATTATTCCTGGAGGCAGGTTACTTCCACTCTTTCTTGCACCCAATCTATGACATGTGTCTACCATCGAATCAGAGATTTCCATATCTATAGCCTTTCCAATATCCCTTACAATACTCAAAACATCCTCTGTTGTAGAAAAAGGAATGCCCTGTATCTCCACACAATTGATACGAGAGTATTGTTCAATATCTTCTAAGCGAGCTTCTAATAATTTAATTTTTTTCTTCAGTTCGTTGTTTTCAGTTGTAACATTTTCGACAAGTTTCAACAATTTTTCATTTTGCTCATGTTGGGCTTTTAGAGCCTTAGTGTTTTCCTCAAGCTGCAAATTCATAGCTTCGTAAGCATCATTAAAACTTTTTTCCTGATTTTTTTGGCTATCTCTTATTTCTGTTATCACGGTCATTAAATCCTCCATTGTTAATTTTCCCTCACTGACTTCTGTTTCCAGACGCATACTTTTTCTTCTTGTAGTCGCACAGTCATTACATCGCCATATTAGACCATCTGCAGTCACACACTCAACATCCGCCTTACTAAAATTGAGACATGAAGCATGGAATACACCTTTACAGTCATTGCACACTAATTTAGGGGCTTTACCAGTTGCAAGTTTATTACAAATACGGCAATTAGACATGGTTTACAATATTGTAAAAAATATTAAAGAAAGTAATAGAACAATTTGACTAACTTACTGAAATAGAAATCCCATTCAACATGATAAAACCAGCTCATGATAAGCGGGAGCGCACAGGCACTGATAAGGATGTTCACTCTTCGAGCTCTGACCCATGACTGACGAATGTCCCTAAAGGTTAAGTGTGCATCTTACGATACCAACACAATTACAAGTTTTGAACAACTTGAAGATTTAACAAACGAAATGCGAGTTTTACTTACCGGTGGTTATCATTTAACTGTTGATGTTAGTGCTACTAATATAAGGATGTTTACTAAAACAAAATATTGCGATGATGAAGTATTTCTTTCTACACAACCTACAACATCTTCATCGCCGACTGGTCAACATAACATCAAGTTCCACAAGTATTACCAATGTTAAATAACTTTTAACAAATAGAACTAAGGAATCACGTGATCAACGTCAAGTGGGGTGATATTTTGTAAAAACTAATCATTCGCTTCCCGACTGTCGCTGCGTCAACACCTAATTTTTAAAGATGTTATACAGAATGATGATTGAACTTGATGGAAAAATCTATGGAAAAGATTACAATACAGTTGAACAAATGACTGAAGATTTAGAAATATTAACTAAAGAAGGATATCAAGCTAAGTTAATTTTGAAATTTCCTGAAGTACATCCACTATCAACTGAAGAACTTATCGCTATGGCTAAAGCGGAGAGAGAGAAAAGGTCTGAAGAAAACAAACAGACAAAGTCTGAAGAAGATAAAAAGAAATAAACTTCTTAAGTATCAACATTCCTTACATTAGTAAGGTATAATTTTTTAAAACTTCGTTTGGATGACCTTGAAATTACCCCCCACCACTTTTTGTAGTACATAAAACTCGCTATTCAACACTATAAGCTCTTATTCTTTCACTGGACACAGCAGCGTCAACATGGAAGAACAAAAATACAAATACGAACCCCGTTACTGTTGTGAACAACAATGTACAGATTTAGGACCAATGATGGTGGACGGGTTAGCTTGCACTAAATGTGAATTCTTTGGATCTTGTTACTGCAAGTGCAAAACAAAACAACTACCGCCACCAGAATTGCGAACCTTCAAATTTTACAAATCAAGATATTTTCATACATGCTGTCCTCAAAGATGTTTCAAATTTCATCCTCTCGATCTAGCTCATTGTCAACGCACCAAGTCTCATCAAAATGATTTTTGTACACATATGATAATGAGATGTAAATACAGATCAGATTGGTATTCCGATCCTGTAGAACCATCAAATGTGTAAGTTCGGTTTTACACTATTTTTTAAAACTTCAATTGGATGACCTTGAGCTTTCCCCCACCATTAGTTTTTTAGATTTCCCCCTACCATAAGTCTTTTAGATTTCCCCCCACCATTTGTTTAAATTTTGTATCTTATTGAATCCACCTTTGAAATTATTTCACTTTCAACACTCCGACTAACAACATGGGATCGCCTTTCGTCAAGTTTCAACATATAATAACTGACAGGGAAGAGTTGGAGGAAATATTTCAAAATTTGCTCTCTGTCATGGATAGATATCCTATGAGATGGATCAGACTTGATGTTCATTATTTACGTCCTCGTGAATATTCTTCATCATCGAGTGAGGACGAAACAACGACTACTTCAGCTAGGGTGTTTCGATTTTCTTCGTCATCGAGTGAAGACGAAACAAGGGCTACTACTTCAGCTAAGATATTTGAATTGAAAGACGAAGAAGAGGAACTTAGCTATTTACTTAATAACAAGCTCATGCTCACCGAAAAATAGGCCTCCTTCCTAAGCACCGATCTTCATTCACTCACCGACTCTCGCACGATGAACAACTCTCCGTTGGCACGAATGAATTCTAGTTTCGAAGTAAATTCTAAAGAAGATTTGCAAGAGATATTTAATACTTTACACGAAATTGTTAGTAAATTCAACACTGTTAAAATGAGTCTGGAAATAACTTACGCCTGTCCTATTTGTGATAAGGTTGACAGTTCTGATGAAGATAGTTTGCTAAATCTTACTCCGCTAACACCTCCACAATCAGACACGACGACAGCAAGTACGGAAACAAATGGTGAGCAACCTCCTTCCCCCACCACTTCGTTGTAAATCAACTCCCCCACCGCTTCGGTGTAATTAAATTCCCCCCACCGCTTCTTCGTTTAACTAACGTTCCTCGCTTTAACTTCTCATTTCGTCTCCAACATTTGAACTATCGACATCACTTGCTTCCAAATTTCAAACACCAAATAACAACACTAATGATGGATATGATGGATGAAGTTTCCTTCGTCACAAGGATGGAAGAGGAAAAGATGAAAGAAGAAAAATTGAAATTGGAAATTAAACGATTGGAATTGGAACGGCAAAACCAAATCGAGGTATTCCGTTTCTTCAAGCTCGTCAAGTACGTCATCTGGGGACTCTGCCTCTACCTCATCCTCGTCGTCGGCGTTTGCTTTTACAACTCCATGTTTCATCACAAGAATTCAACCTGTATTGCACATTGATTGTATTTGTTTTTGCACATTGATTGTATCTGTTCTTTTTTTTACGAATAAAGTTCAAAGAAAATTAAATCCGCCTATCCCGCTATCACCGGGTAGTTCGACTCTCAGAACTATTTCCTGTGGTAGCGGGATAGGCTTTTTTAAAACTTACTCGGGGTGACCTTGACATACTTTCCGTAACCCACTTATCAATTTGAATTTCAATTTTGAACTAACTTTTAATTTATGCGTACCTCCCCCTCCTCTAATACATTCTCTAACCGACCGGAAGCTGTGTGCCCCGGCGCATGGCTTCCGGGGTTGCTGACCTGAGCCAGCGGTAACCAAAACACACTACTTTTATTATAGAAAACCATATTTTTTAATTATTTACATTTTATTTGAAATCCATATATAGTATTACTAGTAAATAAGAGAAATAATGGCAAAATTATATTGGTTAAGAGCCATCAAATTACTGTTTAACTGAAGAGACTGAATTTTAGTAATAGGAGGTTTTTATATTTTGAAAAATATAATGGCCTAGGTGTAACTAACATTTATTTCTTACGAACTCTTATTATAGACACTCAGATTAAAGTAATGGATACGGAAATACAAACATTTCTCCTAAAGTTATTATTTAAGACCAGATATTAATATATGAAAAATATAAATAACATAAAACGTAATATTTTAATGTTTTAAACCAAAATATTTGGGAATGGTATTGTGATTACAAATTCAGTAGGATAGAGTTAGGCCAGTATTATTGTGGGGGTGTCTTTGTCGATCAATAAAAATAAATAAAAAAGTGACAAAAACAAAGATGAATTAGGTAATGAAGAAGTTACAATAAGTACACTTATTGAAGGTTGAATGGGACAACTAAAAGTGTTACGTCATATGTGATTATACTATTTAGTTGAAACATTTGATAGCCTTTTATTTAAATTAATATACCGATAACTAAATAGTGTCAATTTATTTTATATAGTGTATATACATATATAATTGAAAAATGTGTACGAACAATTATAGTTAAATTTAGTTAAGTGATTTTTTTAATTACTTTAATATAAATTTTTAATAACTTAAAAATAAAAAATAAATATAATGCAATAATGCCTCCGTATAAACCTTTCAGTGTTACGTAATTGCAGTGTTGAAAAAATTCCTAAAATAAAGCTACGTTTATTTGATTTTATAGACTTTTATGTTTGTTAAAGTTTTATAAAAATAAATACAAATTTAAATTGCTCTTACATCACAATTTTAAGACTTGATACAGTTAGTTATGTATTACAGCAGGATGTCCGGTCCCAACAAAAGCTATTGTCCACTGACAAGACGGCAGCAGAACAAAAGCTGCCGGCAGCGCTTGCTCTCTTACAGACGCACCTTTGTTTAGTTCAGTGGCGGTACAGTCATACAGGAAACACATAAATTGAAGTTCACAAAGTTTGTTTTACGATACAATTAATGATGTATCAAAATTTAGCTTATTTGTATTAAATTCTTTTCTACTATGTAAAACATAGATTATAAAAAAGGGTATGTTATTAATAACATTTTTTGTTCGCCTCATGGAGCAAATTAATAACATTAATTCAGAGAAGTATTAAAGATTTTAACATATATATTAATAGCTTTTCCCGCGGCTTCGCTCGCGTTACTTTTCAGGTTGTTCGCTACTTTCACTCTCTGTCACGCTCTCCCTATTATATAATAAATCTATGAAATAATAATTAAAATTTCGATTTTTCATTTAATTTGTTTCTTAGCAACCAATAAAAAAGTCGATTTTTAAATTTATTATACCAATTTTTTTAATATTTTGTGAAAATTAATTCTTTTAAAATAAAAAGTATCCTATGTTACTTCCAGTACCTCCCAAAATATGTGTATAAAGTTTCATGATGATTCGATGAGTTTTGCATGATTGCGTAACAAACATCCACGCTATTACATTTATAATATTAGTAAGAATTTTTCTGACAAATAGGCCTACTAAACGTTAGGTTAACGATTAAATTTGATCTAGGATAAACCCTCGTTTTGGATTTTCTTTCTATTGTTATAAAGAGTATAAGATGAATAAAGCATTACAGAGTGAAAGAAGAAGAATGATAATTGTTTACTTTTCCTGTGAGACAATAAAATGAATCTCAGGAGAATAACGGCCACCAGTTGGATAAACAAGTTTGCCCTTATGGTTTCTGCTCTCAAATATCACTAGACCGGAAGGCAACCTTTTCAGTTACACATTGTGTAAGTTGTTTGTGAAAGTACATGGTAATTAATTTAAACGAGACTATTTAATTCAAGCTAAAGTTGTGTGCTTATTTGTAAATATCAATTTTAACCCACTTTATAACTAGTAAAAAAGGTTTGTTAGTAATTTTATCGTAAAATGAAATATTTAAGTATACAGTTAAATATGTTAGTTATATATTAAAACCGCTAAGGAAAAAACCTTTGGACATATTGTCTGAGAGTTCTACATGACCGATTTACACACTAGTGGTACCAAAACAAACGTGGGATAAACGTCTTAGACTTGCATTGGACCTTTTAACTGCAGTTTGTTCCAATTAATAAAAAAATGTCCCTATATTAGGAAGTTTTATTTACTTTTACGTTATCTGTCTTTCTTCAATTACAAAAAATCTACGTTTGCAAACTTTGCAATTAATCTACCTTACAGTTCTCCAATCAGCCGATTGTAAACATACGAGGTGTATTGCATAAAAACAGAAGAAAAGCAAACAATCAAGAGGATTTGGTTTATTATGACCAGTATTGCTAAAAATCTTATACAATTACTATGTGATACCCTTTAAATGAAAGAACAATAATACTACTATAAAGTTTCTTAATTGTGCAAATTACAAAATTGTAAAGGGTCAGTAAAAAAATAGTTTACATTTTTATTAAATACAAATTTTCTTAAGCACATCCAGGAACTAATTCTTCCGCCGGACTCAATTCATTACACAGTCGTTATTGTTCTGATGTCACGGCTTAATGCTTACTTTGCTTTCCCCATCATCAGCTTCGTAGAGTGGTCGATAGCCCCCCGATATACGTAACAGAAGAATCGGGGTTAAATTACACCCGATGCTCTCAAATTTTTTGTAACATCATTATAAATGGACTAATAAATCACTATTCTCTGATTTAACAGTAATACTGATATTTGTATTAGTTTGAATAATATCATAGAAATTGCTATATCCTTAGGCCTTTGCAAATTGTCGAGAAAAAAACTTATGTCGAACATTTTAGAACTATTTATGCAATAAAACGTGATAGGTTTAGGCCTATTTATATCTGGTGTTGATAAAACTAATAAAACGTTTTCATTAGGTTTAGGCCTTAGTAGCCTACACAATGAAGTTAACATGTTTGTGAAATACTAAAGACTAGCTGAGTCTGCATATGAAGGTCACTTTTGAGATACGCTCCAATTAAAATCAATGTATTTTCGGAATATTATGTATTTTTTATTTGGGAACCTACCCATTTAAACAGCCAAAGTTTTTTTTCATGTTATGGCAATACAAAAAAAAAAAAAAAAAAAAAAAAAAAAAACAGATATACACTTTCATTATTTACACTTCTGCTACAGTACTGTATTATGTTGACAATTAAACTTGTAATTTATTATCACCACCATGTATTTTTTTATAGAAAGTCTATTTACAAACTATTTATAAAGCTCATTATAAAAAAAATACAAGATTTTTATGACAAGTGCAACTTGATTACTTCTGCAAGGTAATTATTTTTCCTTTCTTTATTTTTATATCATCTCTCTTCCCTACCTGCATTGATACCCACCCCCCCCCCCAAAATAAATTAATAAATAACAGTATGTGTGGGCTATAGCATATTAGTTAATTTCATCTATTTTTGAATCAATTTTTCGTCTTAGAAGTGGTTACTGGAAAAATAATTGGAAGGAAACAGCAGTTTAAAGATACATTTTATACATTTTCGCATTGTCGACAGACTCGACTAAACGGAAAGCTGTATCTGTCCAGTTTCGTCGGGCAACAACAAGTTACATATTTTTCTTGTCTTATAGAAATTTATATATATTTAGGCCTTTGCATATTATCGAAAAAATACCACTATTAATTTTATGACGTGTAAAGTTTTTTGCCTCCATTAACAATAAGTAAAATAAATAAAACTCGTAATATATATGTGTATAAAGATATTTTATGAAAGTAAATATTATTTATACATCAAAAATGTCTGCATTAACATTTATTATATATTAATATCTTATGTATATTAAAACAAGATATTAATGTGATATTTAATGGGGTATAAGTTTTTTATATAAATTATTTATTACATTTTATAACACTTATGTGTTGAAATAAAAATTACAAATATTTTTATCTAACAACTTTCATTGATTTAAATTATTTTAAAAATTACAATTCCATTGAAAAAAGAAAAATTTTATCTAGCAGGTAAAATAATATCGGATTGAGAAATCATATTTAATTTGTTTCTTGCAAAAAGTACACGAATATTTTTTATTCTGACACCTTTTTAATCACTTTGCCACAGAACAGCTCCATGTGTTGGTTATGTCCCTAAAGCTTTGCATAAAATTTAAGTAATGACTTTATTCCCCTGATGTCAGATTACCGGTACACCATGATTCGGAAAAAATTAAATAATTTAATGCTTTATCGCATTTTTGTGTTGTTATTATAAGCTTTTGTTATCAAGTTTAATATGTGTGTAAAATAAATTGGTTGTATTTAAAATGTAACAAAATATTTAATTTTATTTAAAAAGTAAAATGTGTTATTTACTGTAAAAAATGCAATACATTTATATTGTTTTTATAAATAAACATTTACAACTTGTGAATAATGAGTTTTGCCCACGATATTTATTACGTAACTAATACCTTTAGATATGCTGTGGACATCTCATATGAGTTTTTCCGAGTGAGTTGGTGATGTTTTTTATAGCTAATAACCAAGTTACACATGTATAAGGTCTTTTTATAGTATCAAACGTTTACTGCTATTTATTTTACATCAGTAGCCTATTTATATTATATCCATTTTTACGAAAATAATGTGGCTCCATAAGTTTAACTAGTACAAAGTGAAGTTTCAACTTTTCACTTCCAACTTGTTAAATACAACTCTGCAACTGAACTGAAAAACATTATGTGTTTTCTGGATACTTTCTATTGCCCTTTTCAACGCTAAGACATTTAGCTCACACATTGCAACACAGTTTCGTAACGGATATATGGCATGACAACAACTTTCATAAGTTGCCAGCCAATAATGTAAAAAAGTGATTTATGTTACCTACTATTAAACTTCTCTTAATCCTTTTAATATTATCGGTTTAAATGTATTAGCAGAAATTTAATAGTTTGAAGAATTTTTTTCTTGTATGTTACAAAGTACAGCTTGGATTAATTTCAGAGAGATAGACTTACATGTTTAAATTTAAGTTGTTGTTCTTAGTCGATAAAAATAAAAACGTTGCCTTTGTTAATAATATCGAAAATGTGTTGATCAATGTTTCGAAATTGTTGATGTTGGTCTTAATATTTGTAAAGGGAAAATGTAATATTTGCCACAAATCATTGCTAATATATGTTGAGTTTCACATTGTGTGGAACATATTATTACGGAGTTTGAATACGAAAGGGAAAGAATGCATTATCCTCCCTTAGAAAGATGAGCTTCATTGTCGCCAAGGGAATCGAGAACGGCAGCTCATTAGGTTCTTTGTTCAATGAACTTGCAGCAAACACTGCAAAGCTGCATTCTGTTTATTTCTTTCATTACCTCTTGCGTCGTTATTTGATACATTTACTGAGAGGATTAACATATCTGATAAAGAAACATGTTTCTCTCAAACAACAAAGTAAAGTTCGAGTTCTAATATAGATGGGTTTTAAAGATAATAAGTACTGGATTCATTTTTTTGGCATTTAAAAAAATGTTTTATGTGTTAGAATATTCAAACAAAATGTCTTACAATATTTACTTTAATTTTCAAGGTGTAAAATAGGCTTTTCCCTTAAAAAAAAAAATTAAAAAATCAGCCTCATTTCATAGAAAGTTTGCAGTTGAATGTTATTGTGAAATAAATTGTTTACATAATTTACTTCAAGAGTATCAACAGTAAATATGTTTTGCATAGTATGTAAGTGTAAAATCCTTAATATAGTTATTCTTATTTTTTGTAGGTATAATTTACTTGTAAGATTACATGCTCTTTTCGTGTTTTTTAATAAAATCATCATTTTCTCATTAATAAAGAAATACGAAATAAAAAGGAAAGTTAATACATACCCATTCAAATGTTTGTGATATTAAGACTACACGCCACAAATAGTTTGCTTTTCATTTAACGGTCCTAAGTATTGAGGTCGTAATCTAGACGGAAACGTTGCCAAACTATAACTTAAGTCAATAAATCTCCATAACCACAGGCCTAATCAACTGGATTCAACGTGGCTTCAATGTAAAATCAGCGAATCCGTCCTTTGTAAATGAATTGTATCCTGTCGGAAGTTACACTTGCAAACACTCAAATGGAAATTGATGAAGTTATGATTGAATATGAGAGGCCGTATATCATACTGAGTGTAAAATAAGTCATGCAAAGACTTAATATCTTTTGAACCATTTTAGTCTAATAATGAAAATGTTTTAATTTAAAACCATAAAAATGTAATTATTTTGGATTTGGAAAGGATTTTTTCTTTTCCGGGTGTCTGACCTTAAGAGTGGGAAAAGAATCTTAAATGTAAGCATAAGACAATTTATGTCATAGTCCACCATTTTAACCATTTTAAAGGGGTTCAAATTCTCAGCAATGTGCCACAAATCTAACCTCCAAAGGTCGATTATGTAGGGAGTTATTGATTCTTTTTTTTTCAGAAAGATTATTTTAATTTAAAGTTTGTCCAAATGCCTATTTTGAATCGGCCATCTTTAAAAGGTAGTATTTGGGGCATTGTTCTTTACTGTAGAGACTTTCATTTGATGTACACATTTGCTTTTCTTTCATTTTAATATTTTCTCCTGGATCATTATGGACTGACCTCTTTAAATGGTGATTGAAATAACTTGACTCTGAGTATTTATCAATAATCTACACCACATTAAGTCTGCTAGTTTAATATATCTATACCTCATAAATAAACAATATCTTAGTTGTAACCAAGTTAATTGTTTGTGTCCTAATACTGATTTTTTTTACACAGTGCCAAGAGTGTTAAAAAAGTCTTATGAAAAAAATATGAATTCATTAGATATTTGAAAGAAATTAGTCATGTTAAGACATAATAATATGTAGTGAACATGACAAATGATGGCAGATATCCTATCAGAAAAGGTTATAATTAATATTTTCGTTACAATCTTTACTTATTTAAAAAATAAGAAACAAGGAGTGATTATGTAATATACGTAAAATATAAAAAATAACTCAGAAAAAAAATTAAATTACATATATTCCTATATAAATTACATTCCGATACATTCAATTACAGGACAAAAATAATAAAAAAACTATATAATTTTATATTTGGTTAAACATGTATTAGTATAGAATTAAATACAATTAAATTATTCGGCTTTGTTTTACTCTTACCCTAATAATTTCTCGCCGAAATCTCCTCTTATAATCTAAACCTCCATCATCCTTCTAATCCTCCTCACACATTACCCCTACAACTTAATTACTCTGGATTACCACCAAAATTTTATTTAAAAAATGTGCTCAATAAATTTGAGTTTAAAATCAGTAAGTGATGACTTTATTGTGTACCATGAAAATAGTTCTTTATAGGAGATTTACCTAAGAGTAATTGTTTTCATATTAACTCAAATCAAACCATTGTTATGGATACAGCATTAACTTAAGCTCACTAGCTTGTTATTCAGATTCAATATCCTCTTCTTCAGACTTTTGCCACTTAAATGAACTCTAAATTTAAAAGAATGTTCATTTGAATGCCAACAGGACTTGAGAATGCATATTCTCAGTGAGGTAGTATTGTTGTGTGCAATTAAAGTTTAAATGACTGACGTATGTCAAATTATATTTTATATTGTTGAACAATATTTTCAAATTAATATTTATATTTAATTATTTTACTTGAAACCTAAGAAGGTTTACTTAAAAAAAGGGAAAGTGGAGTTTTTTTGGAAAAGTTGGTAGAAGACGTAGATTGGACCAATCAGACACAAGAGTTGGATTAAATTAATACTAATTTAATGAATAATAACGAAGACTAACATTTTTAAATATCACAGAACTTCGAACATCAAAAAGTACGCTAATGTAATGTAAAGGCAATACAAAATCTAAGTAATATCAAATCAATGTTTGTTGGTTGTGAGGTACGGTAAGCACTACAATTACTCGGCCAACCTGTCAGTTTCATAACACATTCAACCAAACCCCCATTCATTCATGTATCCTTTTCTCCTGATGTGTACATAATGTAAGCTTCGGCCCAGCTGGCGAGAATATCTCAAGGGACAGCGTGTCATCTTATGGAAGCGATTTATCATGCACTTTAACATATCAGAATCTCATAACCATGTAACATTTTAGATGGTGATAAATATTTAAAGTAAAACAATTAGAAATAACTTACACTGTAATAATTTACAGTGCAATTGTACACACACTGTCGGTCTATGTTGTTGCGATGCGATAGTTCATATTGTTCTTACTTGAAGGGGATCGCCATGATGGCTGCTCTTAACGTTAGAAAAGTGTTTTGTTGATAATGAAAAATATCTTAGAATAATGGATATACTTAATAAAAGATTTGATAAATATTATTCTGTCTCTTGATTAGTAGTGGTGTTTATATATATATCTATCTGTTTTTATCTGTATCGTGCTATTTCCAGGTCAACTTGATGGGTAAGCTAATCTAGGTTAATATGCTATCTAGGCCTATGAAATAATAAGACTATTTTGTTACAACAATTTAAATTTATTACCTATCTGAAATACAATTCTAATTTAAATTTATGCTTGATTGTTTATAAATTATAATGGATACAAAATGGTGTGGGTAATTTCAGTCCTTATATCTCTTGCTTCACGATTACAGTTAAATGTCTATCAGCTGGGCTTAACAATGGAATACATTCAGACTCTTTCTCAGGGAGGGGAACTCGTGCTGACAAGCAAACTCAATTTTTATATTCAATTTAGAAATAGAAATTAATATCATGGATAAATTTTGAATCTTTAAAAGAATGTTAATTGTTCACAACTGTTAGGGATAAAATACAGTTCAAGTCTATTGTCTTCTTGTCACTATCTTGGGTATTGATGGATGTATGGGTGGATCTTACCAAATCTGCTCCAATGATTCTTCGCCCAGTACTATATATTTGGGAATAAATAAATTTAAAATGGGATTGAATTTAAATTGGTACTGTTTGGGCAATGTCCCTATTATTTGGAACTAGAATAAAGCTCTAGTCCAGACTGGGGAATTTATTAAAATGGAGGAACTGTGTCCTTATAAAATTTAGATGGTAACACTAGGGAAGCTGGATCAAGAAGAAAGGTCAGTGGTGTCTCTCTGGGGTTCACACATGTTCTTCATTGTTGACTGTTAAGGGTTCACACATCTTGAAGCACAAACGCTTAGCACAACACTGGGTAATGTGATTTTGATTAATTGGTAAATTTGGTTTTGAATATATATGTATATTATATAAAATGTTTTAATTTGTATTGCAACTCTTTTACACAATAAATAATTACTTAGGCTAGTGGGCATTTTATTGGGATATTTCTTTAATTTAAAATTATTTGATTATATTTTAAATGTATTTCGGATAAAATAATAAATTATTGATACTATGATAATTATGTCCTAAGGGGTGATAAGGTGGGATATTCTTGTATACTAATATTAGCAAACAAAGTGATAACGCATAAAATCATTTTGGTTTAATACTAAATTACCATCTGGTCTCCATTAGCTACTCATTGAATTAAATCTAATAACGATATTAAACAAATAACACATAACTTATTCTAAAATAATGGATGTGGCGAATGAAACATTACAATTATCCCCTCAGAATTTTGTATGGAATGAAATGACAGACAAATTTCGATTAATGTTGAATGAGACACATGAAATATTTAGTATGAATGATTCTTATAGCTAGTATGATATACATTAAATGTGTGAAAATCTGGTGATATGATACTTAAATTCTACGTTAACACATGAAAACAAATTGTTACTAATTGAATGTACTAAACTACCATTGTCTATATTAAACTCGTAGATTCATTCTAATTCGCACTCACTGTAAAGGTTTTTTTATAGTTTGTGGCATTTATTTATTTCTTGATCCCCTCGATCTTCTCATGAGTTGGATATAATCATTCATAATATATTGTCTATTACACAAATCTTTCGTCACTTATGTTGGTGTTGGAGCGTTGTCAATGTCCTCGTCGGGTGTTGATTCCTCTGCATCAATATCTTGTTGTGGCATCTGATAATTTTGTGGTACGGGATATGTAGTTGATTTAAAACTTTGTGGGTTTTTTACTTTTAATTCGTGTGTGTATTTATTACATAAGCCTGGCTTTTCCGAAAATATGTGGTTGTATTTTAGAAACAAATTACTTAATAACTCCTTCGCATTACTGCTGATGTATGTGTTAGAGGTTAATGCGTTATGAATTTCTTCTTTCGTCAAAAGTGCCTCTTCTCCCGTTGTATCGTGTTTAGTCTCACCAAAGCTGCCTATGTCGTAATATTCATCACAAGTCGCATAATCATTACTGTCACTCGACATCAGATCATTATAATTATTATTTAGCCTTTGGCAATCATCAATAGTAATCTGACATAATTGTCCTTCGTTAATACTCATGCTGAACTTCAATGTTATTTTATTATTATTTATCATCATATTAAATTCATTATCATTAAAATTTATCTCCATCTTCGTAGCAACTAGTGTATCTATTCCGAAAATTACGGGTTTGATGAGGTTAGGCACAATAAGGAACTGTATTTGTATAGTGTGTCCTTCAATAGTTACGGGAATGTAAATTATTCTTGAAACACGTTTTGATTTGTCTCCTGTAGCAGTCTTTATTACTGTGTTGGTAAGGGGAAATTCTTCATAAGGTTTAAGTAATTGTTGGTTTTCTTTGAACCAATTTTCTGATAAGCAGGTGATCGAAGAACCGGAGTCAATTAATGCATTAGTTTTAATGTTATTGATGGTTATATTTATGTCTGGACAATTTATTTGAGTTGGTGTTAAATTTGTTTCATTATTATCTGATGATTCATCTAACAAGAATTCTTTATCACACATGATATTATTTACATGAAAATTATAAATAAGGTCTGTTGAATTTATTCCGAGGATATGAGGATCTAGCGCTGTAGTTGCAATATTATCTTTTGTTGCGGTCGCTCCTCGGTGGGCAATTACAGCGGGGTGCCGTTTCCCTGGTTGTCTTGGGATGGGCCGCTATTGTTTGTAGGGTGTTGGTTTTGAGTAGGGTAGTGTGCATTACTATCAGTCTGTCTTATCATAGTGCATACTTGGGATTGTTCTTTCGTTGGATACGATCGGTCGTTCCTGTAGTGATTATTCTGCCTGGATTGGTATGTGTCTCGATCGTATGGTTTGTATTCATGGCGTGGCCTATTGTTGTTGTACTTGTATGGTGGTTGATTAGGTTGATTCTGGTTATGCGTCCCTTGATATCGAGTGTTTTGATATGGTTGGTTTGTGTATGGGGCCTTTGGTTGGTACGCATGATGGTTTATGTTTGGAGCATGTGAATTTTGACGATGATTGTGGTTGTTGGGACTGTTGGGTCGAGTGTTGGAATTTAGTATCTGGTGGTTATTTTGTCTTGACCACTTTGGTCCATCTCTTATGTCTTCTCGTTGTAATAGTTGTTCAAAACCCTTGATTGAGGTGATATTCTGTACAATACGACTGTCTTGGGTTATCTGGTCAAAATTTTCGGCTAATATAGTGACGATTTCTTCTTCTGTTAATGGCGGTGTGATTGATTGCAATAATAATACACGCTCGGTAAAGTATTCTGCTCTACTTAGTGTCCCGTTGCTTCGGTATTTTTCTGCTTCGATCTTTGTCCGAATGCCTCGCTGTACCTCACGACTCCAGTATTTATTAGTAAATTCTTCTGCAAATTGTCCCCAACTGTTGATGTTATCTTTGATTAATTGTAGCCATCGTGATGCTGGTCCTTCAAAACTAATCTCCAAAGTGTCCTTTAGATGCTCGATCAGGTCATTGTTCGGTTGTCTTTGTAAACTCTTCTCATAATACCTTTTTAATCTCTTGAGAAACTCGTTAGGGTTTCCTGCTCGTCCACTAAATTTTGGTATATGGCGTTCTGTCCATTCGCTCCCGTTACAGACTATGTGAATAGGTCCGCTCAAGTGGGTCTGATTCTGTGTGGCTGATTTAAGGTTCTTTACATCGCTCTCACATTTGTTGATGGTGTCGGATAGTGATTTTATATCTTGTAATACCGTAAACTCATGCTGTTCTAATTTTTTATTTACATTATCCAAAATATTCTTTTGTTGTTTGGCGACCTCGCTTTCAATTGACATTTTATGTTTGGTTAGGTTGGTGTCCACAAAATTTTCGATTTCCCGTCGTGAATTATCGATCTGGTCAATGACATTTGTTTGAAATTGTACAATGCTGTTGGTATGTTCCAATTGAGTAGATTTTAATTCGTCTAATTCGTGGCGAAATTCATTTTGAGTGGTTCTAATATCTTGGATTTGGTTTTGGAGCATGTTGTAGCAAGTTTTAATTTCGTTACTTAGTTTGGCATCTGTCTCATCCAATTTTGCATTAGTCTCTTCGAACTTTGCATTTAGTTCAAATCTAGTTTCGTCCATTTTGTTATTTAACTCTGCTTTAGTTTCGGTAATCTGGTGATTTAGTTCAAGTTTAGTTTCGTCCATTTTGGATTTAGTTTCTTCCATTTTATTATTTAATTCTGATTTAGTTTCGTCCATTTTTAAATTCAATTGTTGTAGGTAGGTGAGGATGGTGTTGAAATCAGGTTGTGTATTAGTGTCATGATTTATTTGTTCTGTCTGTGTTTTACTGTTTTGTGAGGGAGATGAAATATTATGGTCGCTTGTGTCGCTCGATGTAGCGTGTGTGTTTGCTGTGCGTGCCGGTGTCATGTTGAATTCGACGTTCTCGTCGGGTCCGCTCGGTTTCTCAGACTGATTTGCGTCCACGGGAAATCCATTTTTGTTGGGTTGGCACACTTGCCGCGTGTCGGTAGACAGCTGATTGTCGACACAGGAGTCTGAAGGAACGGTCGTCGTTAATTGGCTGGTAGGGGTGACGTCACGGCTAGTTTCTGTCGCTAGGCAACGGTGATCATCCGGTCGATCTATCGAACTCATCGTAATCGGATAACGCTTAGGCTTACGTAAATTATAAGAGTTTTGCATTAATTATTTACGGAATTTGGGGAATAAAAATTGTTGTGGGATGTGGATTTCTTAATGACTAATATTCTTACTTAGATTACTTAAGCTAACCTACTTATTTAAGAGTTGCAATATCTATTTTAATTGAGGTTGCTTGCCAGTACGTTGGGCGCCATTTTGCAATTGTACACACACTGTCGGTCTATGTTGTTGCGATGCGATAGTTCATATTGTTCTTACTTGAAGGGGATCGCCATGATGGCTGCTCTTAACGTTAGAAAAGTGTTTTGTTGATAATGAAAAATATCTTAGAATAATGGATATACTTAATAAAAGATTTGATAAATATTATTCTGTCTCTTGATTAGTAGTGGCGTTTATATATATCTATCTGTTTTTATCTGTATCGTGCTATTTCCAGGTCAACTTGATGGGTAAGCTAATCTAGGTTAATATGCTATCTAGGCCTATGAAATAATAAGACTATTTTGTTACAACAATTTAAATTTATTACCTATCTGAAATACAATTCTAATTTAAATTTATGCTTGATTGTTTATAAATTATAATGGATACAAAATGATGTGGGTAATTTCAGTCCTTATAACTCTTGCTTCACGATTACAGTTAAATGTCTATCAGCTGGGCTTAACAATGGAATACATTCAGACTCTTTCTCAGGGAGGGGAACTCGTGCTGACAAGCAAACTCAATTTTTATATTCAATTTAGAAATAGAAATTAATATCATGGATAAATTTTGAATCTTTAAAAGAATGTTAATTGTTCACAACTGTTAGGGATAAAATACAGTTCAAGTCTATTGTCTTCTTGTCACTATCTTGGGTATTGATGGATGTATGGGTGGATCTTACCAAATCTGCTCCAATGATTCTTCGCCCAGTACTATATATTTGGGAATAAATAAATTTAAAATGGGATTGAATTTAAATTGGTACTGTTTGGGCAATGTCCCTATTATTTGGAACTAGAATAAAGCTCTAGTCCAGACTGGGGAATTTATTAAAATGGAGGAACTGTGTCCTTATAAAATTTAGATGCTAACACTAGGGAAGCTGGATCAAGAAGAAAGGTCAGTGGTGTCTCTCTGGGGTTCACACATGTTCTTCATTGTTGACTGTTAAGGGTTCACACATCTTGAAGCACAAACACTTAGCACAACACTGGGTAATGTGATTTTGATTAATTGGTAAATTTGGTTTTGAATATATATGTATATTATATAAAATGTTTTAATTTGTATTGCAACTCTTTTACACAATAAATAATTACTTAGGCTAGTGGGCATTTTATTGGGATATTTCTTTAATTTAAAATTATTTGATTATATTTTAAATGTATTTCGGATAAAATAATAAATTATTGATATTATGATAATTATGTCCTAAGGGGTGATAAGGTGGGATATTCTTGTATACTAATATTAGCAAACAAAGTGATAACGCATAAAATCATTTTGGTTTAATACTAAATTACCATCTGGTCTCCATTAGCTACTCATTGAATTAAATCTAATAACGATATTAAACAAATAACACATAACTTATTCTAAAATAATGGATGTGGCGAATGAAACATTACAACAGTTTCAAACTTTTTCTAGTATGATTTAGATTAGTTAATTTGTATTTACAGGAGACATTAGTCACCGTTTTCCGTCGAGCGTCAATATATCCATTACTATTAATACAGATTTGATATTTATTTATTTATTATACACGGCATACGCCACTTTTACATAGTAACATACAATTCAAGATGGATAATTTGAGATGCTTACAATACAACCTTGTATGATAACAACACATACATACCGTAATAATAAAAATATCTAACAACCAATAACGTGACAATAACAATGATGTAAAAACAAAATAATATTATATAACAACAATGCAAAGATATTCAACAAAACAACGTGAAAAAAACCAACAACAATTTACAACAATAGTGCAAGACAACGAAAAACAGAAAATGAAAATTACAGATTGTCTTTAAGACAAAGATAAGATCTTTTTACAATCTCAACTGACGTGTTGAAGAGATCGATGTGGGGTGACAAAAGGTTGCCCATTCTATGCAGACGTGGGACCACACTGTGATGTGTTAGTAGATGTTGGCACAGGCTTGAAGGGCGAAGAATCTCCGTGAGCGAGTTCCTCCAGGCACACGAAAGCTCATCAGACCCAGCAGCTCAGGGCAGACAACATCACCACTAAGAACCCTCGTAAAGAATGTGACGTCAGCTAATTCTCTACTCAGTAGTAGAGGTTGAAGTCCCAGTTGAGTTTCAATGTCGTTGATGGGGATTGTGATGTATTCGTATCCCAGCTTGAGACCGATGACAAGGATGAATCTACATTGGATTTTCTGTAGACGGTCGATCTGCCCAACGGAGTATGGAGACCGTATTATGCTGCAATATTTAAGAATAGAGAGAACGAGGCAGATGTAAAGATATTTCATTGCTGTGATGCTAATGCCGTGTCTCGAAATTCGGATGATGAAGCCCAGCGCCTTGGACGCCTCACGGCAGATTAGATCCAGATGGTCATGGAATGTAAGGTTTGACGAAAACATCACACTAAGATCGCGGATTAGGTATTTCTGGGTATGCCAACATTATTGATAATGTAGTTGAAGACTATAGGGCTCTTGCTACGGTTGAATGTGGTGTCTACACATTCCTTGATATTAAGGTCCATATCGTTTGAGATAAACCAATCACATTTTCTTTTCAGACACTTTAGGAGGGTCATACAGTTAGCAAGAGAAGATACAGCTGAATATATCTTGATGTCGTCTGCAAATAATAGTTTGCCAACATCTATAAGTTCGACAATATCATTCAGAAAAATTGGGAAAAAGGAAAGGACCTATATGTGCGCGCCTTGAGACATCAGATGTTGCCGTAAAAGGAACAGACATGGATTGGGAGAATTTCACGATGAGTTCTCGGTATTCCATGTATGAGCTGAACCATTTTAAGAGTAGGCCGGTGATTCCATATCCCGCCATTTTTTATAGAAGTATCATTCTGATGATTGACACGGTCAAATACCTTCTGGAAGTCCAAATAGATGCTGTCAACTTGAAATCCCTTAGAAACATTAGATACGAAGAAGTTCTGGTAGATTACTAGATTCGTGGTGGTAGATCTGCCAGATATGATATACATTACAGTGCTGATAAAAAAAATCATTACGTATCTTAATATTATTAATTAATAATGTTGCATTCAATCACTATTATATTGTTACGAAATACAAAATGCACACCTGTGCAAACAATTGGAATGATTCAATATAATAAAGACAATGTTTCAAACTGGTATAAATATTTCGTAGTAACACTTCTGTAAAAAATATATAAAGGGAGACAACTTTCCAGTTTAAAAGTGCATTTACTTTAAGTTGTGAACGAAATTTACTTTTCTAACTTTCACTGTATTAGCTAAGCGATGCATGAAATTGAATAGCTTCTTAGAATGAACTTACAAAATAATAGGCTACTTGGTAATTTTTCACTTAATAAACTTATTATTTAACAAATTATCGTATTATTATTATATCGTATAAACATTAACGTAAAACTCAAAGTCGATATAAATAGTCTGTACTATAAGACAGAACTACTCATTGTACTACTATATACTTCTCTACTCTACGAATAGTATGACCTGTGTGATCGAGATTTGCCTCTAGTTCCATAACACAAAATTTGGAATCTTTTATTTCATAAAAAATGTTAAATACCACGGATTGCCTTTGTGATGAAGGTAATGTATATAAATGTGTTATTTTTTCAATTGTGTATACTTCACAGTTATTTTCTCATATATTTTTCTCAAAATTATTTTATACATAAAGTAAATATGATAAAGAAAACGTCAAGAGATATTACATCACTCGTAGTTGTCGATAAAAGTTTTGATTGATGGTCTGAAATGAGGTGGCAACGTTTCCATCGACTGTTGCAGTTGGAGCCGAAGAGGTAAACTTCACATTCTAAATGTCTTACTACATATATAGGGGTTTAATTAAGAAGGTTTTCACATTACAACAATTTAAAAGTAATACAATAATCATAACTCAAAGTGTTGCTCAGAACTACAAGAGAAAAATATTTTTGTTTAGAAGTTTTGTTGTATCAATAAAACAACTTACTTAAAGTAGATATATATGTAATCGCATATATATCAAACATAGATAACCAAAACATAAGATTAGAACAAAATCACATTCTGGTAAGTAAAATATCTTTAACCACCATACAAAAGAAAAACATAAACGCTGTTGCATCATGCTTCATTTTTTTCAGATCTACTTAAAATTTTAAGTAATAAAATTTTCTGTTTGAATAACCACCCAAAGAAGGGGACCCAGTGTTTCAAAATAAAAACGCAATCCCTAAAATATAATAATTTACAAAATACGGTGAAATCATTAGATACACCATATGCAACAAAGCCTGTGGCGAGTTTCCTTTGTCCAATATTATATTAAATTGAGTTATTCAAATGAGAATTTTGTATTTCAGGCTCGAACGGTACATCAAATTGCCTCCATTAATTAATTTTCAAAAGAAGTAAAATAGTTTTTCTTATATTTTTATGAATATATATGTTTATTATAATGTTGGTCGTAGGGACTTCATCAAAAAGAGTTTTGTTGCACGTTTATTGACGTATTTAAATTTTGAAAACAGTTGATTCTAATTGGAACTCACTTTTAAAAAAGTGTGTTATGTATTTACCATTATTTCCAATTACCATATGAGTGTTCTTACTTAATTTTGAAGACAGAAAATCAAGTTAAGTATTAATACATATAAATATCAAAATATTTGAGCTATTTAATAATGATTGTCACTTATAATATTGCCGATTACATAAATTAATGATTTAAAAAGTAATTATAAAATGTATTGACAAACTAGATGTGACCAGAAATAAAATAATAGGGGTTAATTCCTTTCCTTTAAAGGACCTACGAAACATATTTATACAACTGTTATGCAGATATATAAATACTGAAAACCTGTTGTGAGCAACTTGCCAACAGATAAAAGGTTTGCAGCGTTGAGAATAATTTTAACCCGGAATACATTTCCATTCTACAACATTAGATATTCTTTATTCTTTATATGTTTACAATAAATATTTATATATTATATTTTACTTTCTATACTTATATTAATATAGCTTAAATAAGAAAATGTTTCAGAAATCTTGTGTTTAGTTTTAATAAAAAAATTGTATTGCATATTATCAGATATGAAACCACTCCTTTTGATGATGTTAGGGGGGTGGTTTCTACTGACCACCATAACTGTGCAAGTGGGGTCTGCACATCATCAGAAACAATCAACGATTTTGTATATTTTTTATTATTGTGTATTATAGCCTTATAGCCATTATTTAGTGATGGATATAAACACCACAGTCTAGAGAATTCGCAATATTTTACCAAGCTATGGTTACGATATATTCCTCACAAAATGTATGACATGCACTTACTAGATAAAATAAAATAAAATATAATGTTAAAATAAACATTTAGATTAAGTTTAATACGTTTCGTTCCTTCCACCTGAAGACGGAATCAGATTCCAGGTACCAAAACATCTTGAATTTGGTTTTAATATTCAATGATGAAAAATGTCAGCAATAATTTTCTAAACTATGGGATATTGTTTTATTTAAGTTAGTGATGGACCACTTTTTTCGTTGTTTTGTAACTAGTTTTAAAATGTTAGACTAGTTAAGTGAATACCTAGTGCAAAGTTTCTTGAATAATATATTAGTGAATAAATTAGCTATAAAGATACTTAGGTTGTAAGTTTTTTTTTATTAAGGACCTACTTAAAATTTTATAAAAAAATGTAAACTAATTTATGGTTCAGTAGGGTAAGTGGACCCATAAACACAAAGTTCAACTTTGAATATTTCTAACTCATTAATTGCACATCCAAACATAACGTATACCCCATTAATTTCAAATAGTTTGTAGTAATGTGTAAAATTAACAAATAAATATTAGTTAAATGTTTTTTTTATTTTTATTTTTACTTTGTAGAGTTGTTGCCTCACTTGATTCATTGTCTGGCGCAAGTGTGTTTTTACTTACTCCCAAGTAGCATAAAAATGAGTTTAAAAGAAGTTTGTGATAAGTTTGATCTAAGTTTTATATTAAAACTATGATAATATAAAGGTTGTAATAATTTTAAAATTATTTTAATATAATTTTATGATAATTTTAAACGAAAATACTCAAAATGTATTAAAATAATTTTAAACTTATTCAAAATTGTTTTAAAAGCTTTAAAATTATTTTTAATAAAAGTCGATAGCAAATATTAAAATAACTTTAATATAAGTTTATAATAACACCAAAACAATTTTAAAATAGTCAACTTATATTAAAATAATTTTAAATTATTACCAACTTATTAAAAAAAATATATTAATGATAAAAATTTTTCCAAACCATTCATTGCTAACTTATTTTGAAATTATTACAAACTCGTATTAAAATAATTTTAAAATTATTACAAACTCGTATTAAAACAAGTTTATAATTATTTATGAAAAAATATTTAAATAATTATAAACCTATTTCAAACCCCATACTAATGTCAAAAAAATCCAAGTATAACTGATATTAAAATTATTCTAACATAATTTTGAACTCATATTAAAATAATTACGAACTTATTTTTAACTCATTTTGATGCTACTTCGTGCTACTTTAATAGTGTCTGTATTACAGATACTTTGGGGCAAGTAAAACATAAGACAATTAATTCTAGCTAAATTCAATTGTAACTTACTTTTTGGTTTTTTTGTAAAAAGGCTGTGTTATAGTCATATAAGACATATAATATGACAAGTATAAAATGTCAGCACTTAATTAAAAACAATAATTAATTTTACAAATATTTAAATTTATCTCGGCCCATTTATGAAACCCGGGTCCTACTTTCCCAAAAACAAATTAAGAATATTGTAAAATGGAAAGTAATGAAATAATTTTGAAAATGTAGGCAAAATTTTGTAAAAAAATTAATGATCCAAAATAAGGTGTCTTTTTTTTATAAGGAGAATCCGACTCCTGGACCCAGTCAGGCAACATTTTTTTTTTTTTTTTTTTTTTTTAGGGAGAGGCAGGGAAAATGCATTACGCACACAGGTGGCCAGCCTGTAGTGTGGGACTCCCCTAAAAAACGGGTTTACCCACTAAAAAACCTCCTCTACTCTTTAGGATTCTAACCTGGAATTGTTTATCACATTACGTCAGGCTAGGCCTAAATTTGGCTTACGCCCATGGGGCTCGCTCCTTATCCAGCTGTTCGGTCAAGGGATCTGGGCCACTTCGTGGTCCAAATCGGTTTTCTTTTCCAGGAGGATACCCCGGACGAACTGTGACAAACAATCCCAGTTGCCCTCATCCTCCAAAATCTTTTGGCAGACCGTGTCCACCGAAAAAACACCGAGTTTTCTTGTGGCCTCCAGGCGGGGCCTTTCCCAACGCGAACAGCGGAAGAAGGTGTGCTCCGCGTCATCGGGAACGCCCGGGCAGTAGATGCAATCCGGTGAACCGGTCTTGCCCATCCGGTTCAGGTACGACTTGAAGTAGCCGTGACCTGTCAGGAACTGCGTGAGGTAGTAGTCCACCTCGCCATGCCGCCTTTCCACCCATGGCTGGACCTGCTCGATGAGTCGCGCAGTCCATCGTCCTCGGGTGTCGTGCTCCCAGCTGTGTTGCCACTGCTGGAAGGTTCGGGAGCGCTCTTCGGTTCTTGCCGTGTCCTTGCCGATCTCGCCTTGTCTCTGGTAAATCGCTTTCCTCTCCCCTGCCAAGAGCTTGACCGGGATGACTCCGGCGACCACCAGGACGGCAGGCTCGGACACTGTCCGGTAGGCGGAACACACCCGGAGCGCAGCTTGACGCTGAACCCGGGCGAGTCGCAACCTGTAGCACTCCTTCTCTAGAGCGCCTGCCCACACCTCTGCCCCGTAAAGGAGCACGGACTGGACCGCGGACATCAACAGACGTCTTCTGCTGGATCGGGGACCCCCGACATTGGCCATCAGCCTACTAAGGTAAGTGACTACCTTAGCGGCCTTGTCCGCCGTACGAAAGATCTGATCCCTCCAGCTTAACTTGGTGTCCACCATAACCCCGAGGTATTTGGCGGCACGAGTTGATGTGACCACCTCCCTTCCCACTCGGAGTGGGACGACGGTGTCGATCCTCTTCTTCGTGAGGATCACAATCTCCGTCTTACTGAGAGCAAGCGAGAGACCGTGATCGGACATCCAGTTGTTGACCACCCGCATAACTCGGTTCAACTTCAGTTGGGCCAGCTCAACGTTGCGTGCAGCAATGAGAGCTGAAACGTCATCGGCGCACCCAACCAAAGTGGTTTCCTCAGGCATCTCGGACCTCAGGAGGCTGTCATAGGCAACGTTCCAGAGATCCGGGCCGAGTATTGAACCTTGTGCGGCACCAGAAGTGACTTCCATCGTCCGCGTTCCGTCCCTCGTGTCATAAATCAGGCTTCGAGAGCGTAGATAATCCTCGATGAGCCGCAACAGATATGCAGGAATACGAAAGGTGTTGCAAAGCGCATCCAACATATCGACCCACCTTGCCGAGTTGAAGGCATTCTTGACATCAAGCGTAACAAGAAGCACTACTCGGCGGGAGAAATGGTTGTGGCTCTCGGCTCTCTCCACAGCTCTCTGAACTTCGGTGACAGCGTCGATCGTTGACCGTCCCTTTCTGAAGCCGTACTGACGGGGGCATAAGTCCCCGGCAGCTTCCACGGCAGAAGTCAGGCGGGAACGGATCAGCTTCTCGAACAGCTTCCCAGCCGTGTCCAACATGCAGAGAGGCCTGTGGGACGACGGCAGCTCGGGATCACCTTTGCCCTTGCTGATCAGTACAAGCCTGGCTGTTTTCCAGGGATCCGGAAACACCCCTTCTACCAAACAGGCATTGTACATTCTCAACAACAAGTCAGCGTTGATTGAAAATACTTTCTTTAAAGCCTCACTGGGAATCCCGTCCGGGCCAGGAGCCTTGTTGCTCTTCAGGGAGAGAACGGAGGTTTCCAGCTCCTCGAAAGTGAAGAGTGGAACGTCCTCTACCCGTCTGAAGTCAACCGGCGGTCGCTGAGGATGTTCAGGAAACAACGCAGCGACGATCCTCCCCATGGTGGCGCCCTCCATGATGGAAGGTGGAGAGCGGGCGCCGAGTTTCTGCGTTACAAGTTTGTAACCCAGGCCCCACGGGTCGGAGTCAACGTCGTCACGAAGTCTCCTCCAGCTATTCGCCTTGCTCCTGTTGATCGCCTGGCGGAGGGATTTTCTCGCAGCTTTATAGGCCTCCGACTTACGAACTCTGTCTGCGGGAATTCTCGCTCTAGTGGCGGCTCGTCTAGTTCTTAAACATGTTCTTCTGAGTTCCGCAATCTCTTCAGTCCACCAGTAAACGGGTTGTTTGTCGCGTCGGGGTTTCCTTCGCGGCATAGACTGGTCGCAGGCCGAGACGATCAGTTCCATCGTGGATGTTACTAGTGCCTCGGCCCCAGCCTCACCAGGATTCCCCTGCGCTCCCCGAGAGATGACTTCGGTGAACTTAACCACGTCCAGTTTGTTGGTGTTCCACCGGCGTGGCCCTTCCCGAGATGCGGAAACTCGACGATTTTCCTGATCATGCAGATCAAACACGATGTATTGGTGGTCGCTACCCGTGTAGTCCTCCACAACCCTCCAGCCAGAGATCCTCGGAAGGAGCGACTCAGACGCAAAGGTGACGTCAGGGATCGTGCCTCTCTGCCCGGGGCGCCGAAAAGTAGGTGTGTCGCCCTGGTTGAGGACGACAAGACCGGCCCTGGCGATGAAATCCAGGATGTATTTCCCCCGGGAGCTGGTAGAGGGCATTCCCCACTCGACGGCCCTGGCGTTGAAATCGCCACCAACGACGACATGCCCGGTGGTGCAAAGAACGCACTCCTCTAGGCTATCTATCTTGTCGCGGAAGTCCTGGACGGCCTCGTTGGGGGTGAGGTAGCAACTGAAGATTGTCACGTCCCTACACCTAACCCAGGCAAATCCTCGGCCGCGACCATGACTCCGCACCAAGACATCCCGCGTATTACGCGCCCAAAGTGCAGCAGTACCGAGGCTGTCGGAGATCCAAGTGTTTGGGTCTCTGTCCCGATACTGTTCGCTGATAAGGAGCGCGTCAGCACCAAGTTCTCGGGCGAGCTGATCTAGAAGGTTATCAGCTCCCCAGGATCTATGAAGATTGGCCTGGAGGATGCGAATTACCGGCCGCTGCCTTTTGCCTGTTCAAGTGCGGTTCTGAAGGCACCGCACTGACCAGACCCGGGTAAGTGACCGAGGGCACTGGAGCCTGAATCCTTGCAGAGGAAGCAGGAGGGGCTCGAGGAACATTCCTTGCGTTTGTGGCCCTGGCTTCCACACTGGAAGCAGTTGGCACTCCTGTCGGGCCCTTTACAGTTTCGGGAGGAGTGGCCGAAACCGAGGCAACGAAAGCATCTCGAAACTACCACCCTCCGTTTGAGCCTGCAACTGACCCAACCGACTCTGAGGTGCTGAAGGCTAAGCAGCTTATTGGCGTGCTTTTCGCCCATCTCAGCAACAGCCATCCGGAGTTGACTTCGGTTAGGCTTTGTCAGCCATACCCTCACTCCATCAGCCGGTATCTCCGGGAGTGCCACCTGGATCGCACGGGTCACCTCGTCTTCGGTGGAGAGGGCATCAAGGTCCCGAATCTCGACCGAACACTTCGGTTCTAGGGCCTTGATGGAGCCTTTGTCCCCAAGTGCAGTCTTGAGGGAAGCGGCAAAACCGATCTTGTCACTCGACTTCCCCAGTTCGAGGAGGACATCCCCGTTCTGGGTTCGCCGAATAGACTTGATAACGGTGTCGGTCTCTTCCGGTTTGGCCTGCGATCTAATCTGACCCAGAACATCGGCAAAAGATCGCCCCCCTAAGGGCTTAATCAAGATTGCCTCCTTCCTGGGCTTCTTAGGCCTGGGTTGTTTAGGCTTTCTGACAGACTTGCCAGAGGCCTCCCCAACCGGGTTTGAGACTTGCGTCCGCTCCACCCTCGACGCACTTTTCGAAGCTGCCTCCGCTTGCTTCTGCCTCCTCCTTTCTTTCTTAGACAGGCGCGTCTTCCAGCCCCCCAAAGGTGTCGAGGCAGAGTTTTCTGCCAAGGCAGGATTAGCCGCCGGAGCAGGAACCTCTGCAGGAGTAGCCACTGGAACAACGACAGCGCCCGGGATGGAATGAGCAGCCGGGACAGGAGATGTCTGCGATGATGCAGTGACAAAAACCGGCCTCGGCACCAAGTCCAACTCCCCGAGCTCAGGGCTTCCCGATGATGAACCGCTCTGCCTCTTCTTTCGCTTTCTGGCTTGAGTCTGGGACTCAGCCAGATGAGCTTGAGGCGAAGCAGAGATGACTCGGTTCGTGACATCGCGTCTTAAGGTGTCTTAAACCATTCGTTAATTTAGTAATATAAAATGAGTAAAACAATTCCACAAGATATACTCCTGCTGAAAAGGGCGAGAGGGAGATGTAATAACCCAAAAAAAGATTTTCTTGTGGGGTTATCACGTCTCCCACCTATAAATTATATTTTATTCCTATTTCCTTGCTTATATGCCACCAGTGAGATCTCAACGTTAGTCTACTGAGCTATTTATAAATTAGGTCACGTTAGTTTTAGTTTTTTAAAGTACACTAAGATGCTTTAGTTTTTTTTTTTATTTTCAAAAACATCATATTATGAAAATTCAACCCACAACAAAAAATTTACCATGTTTCTTTATTAAACGACATGACGGACTGCATATGTGTGGAATGTTAATATACATATTTTTCTGATATAACAGGTCAGAGATATTTTATAAATCAAATATAAATATGGAGCTCACTTGGTTCAGAAACCCACTTACCACACTGCACCCTAAAGACTGCCTATAACCTATCTTATTGCAAAACTTTTGTTGGAGCATTTAATAAAATATGACCAATAATTGTCTTTCCCTTTAGAATGCAGGCACTCCATAAATTAACTTTATCCTGAGAAAACTAGCTGGGGATAAAGAAAGAACGTATGATTGGAGGTACAGTCTTAGGAGAAGCTGCAAGTCTGTAGTCGACCTAGCAATATCAGAAGCATTATTCTCTTAAGAACATCCGTTTAGAGATGTAGCCTACTAACGAACTGAGGACATCACAAATCATCTTTGCTTTGTCCGGACCAATGTAATTTAAAATTTTCAATGTAGTTGCCTAAAAATGTGTTCACATTACATTTAAATAAGTACATTTTTAATGAAATCTAAAATGTGACAGTGGTGATTTGATATTTACATAAATAAATAAATTAATGTATACGAAAAGTAACCATGATCGGGGACATAAAAGTGTTAAAATATAATAGAACCATTGTACTAATTGATTTAGTTGTTCAGTTACCGGCAATGTTTTTAAACCAAGCAGCAATATGTTGGCAAGGTGGTACAAAGCTGCGGATTTATTAAACTGTAATTATGACTGGGAGAGCATGCAATGGGGCTTTGTGTTAACGCGGACGATTAACATACGAAATGTTATTCCAACGTGAGCCGTCGACTCAAAAATACTGGGAAAGTTATTTTTCGGTTCCAGACTATTGTCAGCTTTGATGGCAAACCTTCTTATAACAACAAAATCAGATATATTTTATAAGTCAAATATAAATATGTAGCTTACATTACATAAGATACCACGGAATGCGCCTGCTATCGGTGGTGAACTCAAATTTAATACGATTAAAGTGTCTTAAAATAACTTAATCTAGTAATCAATCGACGAGTGACTTTCAGGATTGGAGATATTAAGGGTTTTAACCTCTTGAGTTAATAAAACGACAGCCCAATACAGTTATTTAAACACTCAGTTAAATTGGCTATACTGCGTCTTCAATAATAATATGTACGGATCAAGTACAATGTGTATTATTAATTCCAATTCTAATGTATTATTAAGTTAATGTATACCTGTCTACTTAAAATTAAAGCTTAATAGGCTTATTCACATTAATGACCCCGGCGTTATGAATGAAGCCGTAGCCTGCATTGCGACAGCGTTATGTAGGAATGCGACTACTGTCGATTGTGAATGCAAATGTAATACGAGAAAAGTGTTTCAAAAAATATATTTTTCACGTGTTAATTATTTTACAAAGTTTCAAAAAATTTTTGTAATATATTTGAATGTTGAAAATAAACAAAAAATCATTCTAAGTTGCTGATATTGGTTGAGGATATTGGTTGGTAACTATATTGTACAATTTTTCGTTTCGTTTTTTATAAAGGTTTAAGATTATTTTACGTGTATTTTATGTTTTGTGTCCGGGTATAGCCATTAAACTTCTCACTTGTTTGTATAACCAGTCATTTATATTAGAAACATGCAATAAAAATATCCATAAAAAATCTTCAGTTGAAAACAACCGTTTCTCGCCTTGCCCATCTTAAATCTACCCGATTTCAAAACACGAGGGACCCTTATAAAAAGATATACAAACAAATTCTGAGCCATTGTTGTAGGACATGGTATAACATTTTAATGCGCTTTCAATAATTAATTTTTACCCTGGTTTTTTTTCCATTGAGGAGTTAAAAGAAAATCGTTAAGAAACAATGGGTGGACATGCACATCAAATATAATGTCTCAAATAGTAGAGACTAGCGTCGCAAATCCAACCTCAAACTGATAGCCGGTTTAAAAATTGCAGGCAATAAAACTTGAAATGCAATCACTTTCTTCATGTTGAATCTTTAGAGGTCGTGTTTGTAGCATTGTTTTAGTACTAATACATTTAAAATGACGTATGATATTATATTGCCAAATAAGTTTTATCTACAACTTCCTCCTTGGGACTGAACCAAAACGTGTTAAAATAGAAGTGTTCTAGGGCCTTCAACTATATCCCAGGTTTTGTTAGTCTATCTTTTCTTTATTAATAACCAGATTAAAAAGCCGTCCCATTGATTTTGAACATCGGTAATCAAATTAAAGTTTTTAGTTTCATTTTTGGAAAATGTAAATTAAAAATCAAGTAAATGAGAACAACAAATTTTTTCTCTAAAATTTATTCTATTTCAAACTTCAGCCCTTTAAATTGGCCACCAATAATCCACCAATGCCACCAGTGCCAATCGTCAATTAATTCATTCATAAACATTGTTTGATAAAATATAAACACATACAACTTTTTATTTTTTGCAACTACTAATTTATGCTGTTACAACTATATTAAGTGCATGTTTAGATAATTAAACTTTCAATTCATTTGTTCCGCTCCTACATGAATCAGTACCTCGTTGCGATTACTAATTTATTATTCTATATTCAAATTACTTGAAGTAACAAGTTTCCTGTCAGTCGACACCCGTGTAAGAATAAAGTTGAATAGAGAAGTGGGTTCTGTAGCATCTTTAACTTGCGATATGTTTTATGATATATGTAATGTGTTCATAATATTTAAGTTCACATTTTAAACAATGTATAAAACATTTTTTTATTATTTATAAATAGACGACTTTTCTATAAAGCTATATTTTTCCTATCAAAAAAATAGCAAAAATATGTAAAGTTCCCTTAAGAAGTAGATGATTAAGGAAAGGTCCAAATTCTCTTTGCAATTCTCTGAGTAAGAATACATAGAAATACATAAAATAAGATTGGTTGTTGAATGATTATTAAAATGACTAAGAATTAATGCTAATTACTTTTTAATGAATTTTTATATTCATTATTTATCACAGTGTATAGATAACGTTATTTCAATTGCATAGTAAGAATATTTACACGAATTAAACATAAAATCTTACAATAAAAGTATCGTATTATTTTATCTACAATAATTTCTATTATTATTATTACTATTTTTTAATAGTGGAATCTGATCTGTTGCATATGCTCAAATAAAGTAAAATGGAAAAGTCTTAAAATAATGAAATAGTATAAAACTTATCTAATGACAATACCGGGATTATATACACATATTGTACATTTTATACTCCATGTAAAATTAATATTTTTCCAGATGACCAATTTATCTTGTATTTATCGTTAAAGCTTGATAATGCAAACAACGTGATAAATGAACATCGAAAAATTGGAGGTTTCGCGAAACAATTGCAGTAAGGAGGGAGACTTTGGTTAGGCACGTTTCTCATTCCGTCCTGTGGGCTCCTTCAGCATCAACTCGTGCTTTTCTCTACACACAGTTCGTCGCCTTTTGTCATTTTATGAGATTTTTGTTTAGGACGACTTTTTAATGCGATTTGTAACAGGTTTTTTTCCGTATAAACCTTTCATTCATAAAAAAAATATTTGTTAAAAATCCTTACTATAGTTTTGTTTTTTGTATTTAAAATATTTTCTTTAATTTTTCTAAAACTATCTGATGGTAGGTGACTAATTAATTTTATTTACTGATACGACAAGAGTTCATTATAAAAATGACATGAGTAAAAAAAAAAACAAAAAAAAAAACTTAAGGTTCCACAGTAACTATTTTATTTTTGAATAGTTATTGAGAAAACAATTTTAAAAGTAAAACAACATGCAAGATAGAAAAATACGCAATTTAACATAAAAACCAAATGAAACTATATACTAATGGTTTAACTACGTATAATCAATATTCAATTGTTGTTAATATTCCTCAAAGGAACCTTTGTTGTCATCGCTATGTTTAAGTAAATCTTAGGATTGATTTCCTGTTGTTTTGCTGCTTAATTTTGTTTAAATTTATATGTAGTACACTCATTTCAATTTTATTTTAAGTTTTTTATGGATACTTTCAAGTCCATATATAAACTTGAATGAATTATAAATTAAAATAATATTTCCTAAGATTATTATAAGACGCTTAGATGCATTTGTACCGTATTTTATGGAAAGCCGAATGTAAAAGAGAGATTAGACAAGAAACTTATGAGGGCTTTGTAGTCATGTCCTTCAATTACCATTGCCAATGATCATTTCACCGGTGAGCAGAGGATGCTTGAAGCGTCGCGATTATTACTAAACGTATTCGTACGTTAGAGGAAGTGACAGTTCAATGACGCTTCCCCACTCAATACAGACTTCATGATCTCAACCAAACGCCTCCTGTGAACATAATTAATAATGGATGCGAACATTTAGCTAAATGATGAACTATGAAAACTTGTCAGATTGGCTGCCATAGAAAAGTGCGTTCTGAAGTGAACATTCATCATGTTCGATATGCTGAGGAGGATCATCAGTAGAAGACATGCTGCTGCTGTGAATATGCCCCAAACCAGTATTTACATCATTTTAAAACCAGATTCGAAATAACCAAATCCAGATTCACGATTGTTTTTATATCCGTAAAAAAATAGTTAAGATAGACATTAAAAGAGAATGGCCCTTAATGTATTTTAATAATACAATCTTCAGTGATGGAGTACATTTCGACCTCTTGGATATGTGAATAAGCAATACTGCCGTTATTGGGCATGAAAGATTAAATGTAAAAACACCAAAATTCACATTTTTACATTCCCCGAAGGTTACTGTCTGGGTGGGGAAAATTCAAACACCATATTCCTAAAAGATGATTGGAATACTATGACACTAAATTCACTGTAGTACATTACAATGATTGAGAATCATATATATCCGATCTTGCGGACGTCTCCTCCACAGAAAATTACGCCAAATATTTTTGTTTCAAAAGTATGGAGCTATGAGACACACGGCAGGAGAGCCATTACTGCAATAAGAGAGCTATTTCCAGAGAATATAATTTTCAGATTTGGTAACTTAAACTTTCCTCCAAGAGCTCTGAATTTACTCCAATAAAGTTTTTGTGAGGGTATCTGAAGAGTCGGGTGTACATTGACCTTCCTACATTCTATCCACTGATGGAAAATCCATATATACGAGGATTTCGAAGCCATCTCAATAACTCTGTCGTCGAGTCGTCATAAAGGTAAGGATTCGTTAGACAAAGTCCCGGTGGCAGAGGTGTTTACATCTGGAAGTATACATCTCACATCTAGATATTGTAAAATGTCTGTAAATAAACCGATTTTTCTTTTTTCTTTGTTTATAAAATGCATTCTTTTCTAAACACCCTGTGTCTCTGTGATAAAGGGTTGTCAAGAAACTTTTAATAGCCGATTTCTAGGCCTACTATCAATGAGTTTTTTTCGCAAACATCACTTACATGGGATTTTAGAATTTAGTTGTTAGATATGTTTATTCTGTTGTATTTTATTTATTTGTTATGTTCACCCTGGAAATTAAAAATAAAAAGTAAACAGACATAAAAAAGCTTTTTATATATTTTAAAATACAACCTGTTATCTAACTATGCCTCATCCATTGGATTAATTTGCGATTTGTTTATCAATACAGTTGCCAAGCAATGATCGAAGATAATTCAACGAATTCGACAACCAATCACTTCGCTCTTCCCTCCAAATAACTTTGCTGTGATACACCAATGATTTGATAACTCTCATCCCGATTTATAAAGTATTCATCTTTTAGAGAATTCGCTTGTAAAAACTTATTTTTATTTGTAAAATAATTGTTTTATAATTTTTAAAAGAAAATATAATTACGTTCTATTTGAAATTTAGTTGTGTTTATCAACTTCTGAAAAAAGTTTTAATTTTAATGTTTATCATTAAAATTCTAACACCTGACATTTGATTTTCGTCACCACTTTTCTTAGGATTTTTGATATATATTATATATCAATTTCTTTGGATATTTTATAGTCAAAAATTGTTTGTAAGTTTTTTTCTTATGCAAATATATTTTTTTTATCTTAACATTGTATCCATGTATTCGATTATTTAAGTTATGATTAAGTACCTGCATGTTTCACAAAAGCAGTTGATTTAGCAAAGACATTCCCAGTTCTGTGTTTAGATAACTTTTAGCTAAAGTAATCAACCAAGATTCTTAGCTTTAAATACTACAAAAAGTGTAATTTTTATTTTTGTATGAAAGTACTATTCTGTATAGTTATTATTATCTAATTTCATTTGAGTCTTATAAAGGATGCTTTTACGATATCTGATAACTAGTTTTTCAAGACTTTTTTCATATGTTAAATAGTTATGGATCCACCAAAAACGTTTAAGATATATTTATATAGCTGTCCCTACTTTAAGAAGCAGAATACTGTGAGTATGGCAGTGGTCCCTCGATGCCGGCACAATGGCGCTTTGTCTTTTAAGGGGATATACAATAAGCTAAGGCTCTAGCGGTTGGGGCCATACGACGCTGGTCTGCTTACATCAATCAAAGTATATTACTATTAGGATATACTATACAGCTAAGAATAATTTAAGTATAATTAAAGTAAAATAAAAGAATGAAGGAACGAATTAAATTAATATAATTGAATATACAGTCTGACAGTCAAGTCTGGGACTTTTTTTTAAAACTTCTTGACAACAAAAGAGATATTATAAAAGTTGACCCGTCATTACTGCTGACCGTAGCTGACATATCTAGGTATTTACCTACCGGATGACCCATTTAGATACGATACAGTATTTATTTCGATATAGTCCACAAAGACTCAGAAACAAATTATAGTCATACGCATAGGTTAATGTGCACACTAAATAAAAAGCTCGTTTAGCAGAGTGCAATGTCATAAAATTTTACCTTAAAGGCATGACTGAGAACAAAATGGCAAGTGATTAAACTTTTCATCATATCATATCATCAAAATTATATTTAGATTTCAGGTCATACCATAAGCATATTGATCATAATTCTAAAGTCTCTAAACTCTTTTTCTCCATTACTTCCCATGGCACGTCTCTGATAGAAACTAATGAGTTTCTACTACTATCATTAAAATACTACTTCATATAAATACTACATAAAATACTACTTAAAATACTACTATCATGTGTATGTCATATGTAATTTTCAAGATTTTTTTATGCCAGCTGTTGTATAAAAAAATACTTTGTAAATTTGAAAATAAATTTAATTTTTTTAGCTTAATAATGTATCTCAATTAATTCCAGGAAATATATACTAAAACTCGTTTACTATCTCTTATAAAACTGAGGTTTCATATAAGAAATCATGTTTCAAGTTAAAAAAATTTTTATTTAGGGTTGATTTAGAAGAATAAGGCTGAAAAGATTAGTTAACCAATGTTTCACTACTATTTCATGCAGTGTTTAGCTACAAAATTCATGCTAAATTGATTTTGTAAATAATTTTAGTCCTGAGGTATTTTATTGTTTAAGTAATTTAGAAATGTAAACTAGTTATAATTTTCTAATCATTATTGGTGAAATCCCAACTATTAATCACAGAATAAGGCAGTAATAAGGTATGAACCTTTACTTCAAATGAAAGTCCTAAGCGTGATGTTAAAACTAAAATCAGCCCATAGTGGTATAAATAAGATACATATCTATTAAAATTTAAATCAATATAGTCACAAAACGAGTAAAATAGACATGTGTTAGTAGGGCAGTTGATAAATCGTCCTCCAAGTTTACGGAGAGTGGAAAGGGCTTTAAGAACCTTAGCGCGTGCTACAATATTCTCCTAAATGAAAAGGAAATTCAAAAAATTCAAAGTTGAAGTGCAATTTTCAGTTATATTCTTAAAGAATGCATTTTTATTCTTAATAAGAAAAAAATACAAGTAGCAATGTTTATTTAAACCGTTAACGCCCTCATCGTTAATCTGTTATTATTAACCTGTTAAAGTGATATTTATGTTACTATATATCTTTCGTTGTTATTGAAAAATAGCAAATAAAACGTTTAAAAAACCAGTTTTCAAAAATTTAGTAAAACCTGTACTATATTTCACGTTTACTGTACTGTCTGTCACTTGGTTTATGATTTGTTGCTAATAATCAAGTCATCAAAATTGACACGTGTAACCTATTTAATTATTTTACTTGAAAGTCAAAAGTATTATAACTTATAGGATGTTAAACTTATAACTTGTCACTTATTTTTTATAAATAAAATCTGAATGTGGTGTACATTTTTATTCCCAGTATTTATTTGTATTCCTCCCATATCTGAATAACTGGTTACCTTTTCTTTCGTCGTTGACCAGTTCTTGCTGGATAAACTGAGTCATCTGATTCCATTTTTATAGTGGTACCGTACGTATTAAGTAGTACTATTACATACGAGTAGTGGAAAGGTATCAGCTGTCAAATTAAGTTTGAACAAAGGCATTTTTATTTGTTTATAAAGATGTTCTTAAAAAATATTTATCTATGTTCAAATCAAATGGAAAAGATAATTAACTTTTTATGATTCAAGCAGTTGTTCCAAGATATCTGATCAGATTGTATATCTCGAAAAGTTACAAGCTCTCTTTTACTAATAGGTGTATCAAGTTATTGCTTAGTAAATTGTTGCGTACATTTTCCATCACTGATTAGTAAATGTATTGCCCGCAACAATTTACTAAACAATAACATTAACTAACCATCGCCAACAATGGACTTTAAACAACGAGGTGTATCAAAATGAGTGAAATTATTTCTTGAACTATGAAATTACTTCTTTATTAACAAACATGCACTTAACTCTAATAAAAGATTTTTTTATTATTCTGTGTCTTTTAGAATTTTACTGTAATGAATCATTTTTGTATTTTCAAATTTTGTTTATACTTAAGCAAAATTAATTTATATCAATATACTAACCTCCCTTCGTTAACTGTCTACAATAAAATAGTTGAATATTTATTATTACTTAATGTTCATTAACTACAATCGAACAATCGACAATCGACATCCAAAGACCCAAGATAGTAAATTTGAATCTTAAAACGAAACAATAAAGACAATGTTACTCTTTAAGGCTTATTTACTGAAAAAAGCATTAAAGTTAAATGAGGTAACACTTGTTATAGTAGAGGAGAGCAACAAAGTGATACATATAATAACTAGGAAGTTGTAGACAGCAAGTTTGTAATCTAGCAATAGTAAGCTACCAAAGTGGCGAGTTGGAACATCTGTGTCAACAGCTGCAATTAGTCTTGATCAAACTTCCTTTGTTGCTCGACTAAATTCCCAATAAAGTTGACCCAATATACAGTATAGTAAAGCGATAAGGCGTTATGGTTATAACATTGTTGAATATATTTCCTTCTCTGTAATTTACTTACATGTAATTATTTAAGCACAATTTTTTCAGTAAATAAGTTTTAACTTTTTTTTTGTATCCTAGGGGTTTTGGTTTTTTCTTATGCTATAAAATAAAATTAATAAAATTGATTGGAGCAATGAGATATAAAAGCTTATCAGTTTAAAAGAACCTTAAAATAAATCATTGTATACACAAATATGAATACATACATATATGTGCATCTTATACACTAATAGATATAACAAAATACTCCATATACTGGAGATAATATTAAACTCTTTTCCATGTTAACACTTTCTCTGTCTAATTGGAGTCTGACCTGATTATTATTAAATTTAAGGATGGATGAATTTCAGTTTGTTTCTGTTTCTGTACTTCCTTTCTTTAAGGAATGAGAATTTGAATGAGTCGGTGCATGGTATAATATCTTGCTTTTCATTAACAACTGACACCAAAAAAAATTATTTAACTTTAAAACGTTCATGTAGCTTTAAGGAAGATGATAAATGTTAACAAAAAGATAGAACAGCTTACCTTCAGTTGGACAAGGAAACTTCATACCCTAAGGTTGCCTAATAAATATGACTCTAAAAGCATTAAGATAAGTTTTTACAAAAATTTACAAATTACTTTTATTACTTAAATCCCCAAAAATACCCATATGGTGATTTCTTGTTTGTTTTGCTCATACCTACGTTAAAGGCATTTTTTTAGAAGATTTATACTAGGTACACAAACACGTTGGGAAAACGGTCCAAACCCATCAAATTCTGTGGGCCACCCTGGGAATCGAACTTTTTACCTCTTGAACCGGAGTCCAAGACGCTAACCAATGGTCTTGCCATATGTCTAACTTTAACTTTGTTCATTTGGATTTAACGTTGTTGTTATTTAAGATACCTTAAACATTTTACTGGATAATCTTTTATTATAATAGTTGTTTGTTTTAAAATTAATATATTTTTAATTCTGTCGTATATAATTTTAGTTACACTCTCTTTTTGAAAATTCCTAATACTTAAAATTCTAAAACTGCTGATATTCAATTTGTAGTAGCATGTAGCAATATTTCAGAGTCTGAAATATTGGCGGTAACGGGGAGAGGGTGGTAAGCCAAGAGCGGTCCTGCCACTCTATTATTCATGAATATCGGCTCAAACATCAGCCTGCTTTAGGCCGAATTCATAAGTTTTAGAAAACTTTGAACTATTGTGACTGAATTAAAACAATTATCATATATTCATCCCCCAAATGAAAAACAATCAAACACAATTACGATGTAGTTAATTCTGACGTTATTTCTTATCAACTTTAAAAATGTATTGATGTTTAGTAAATTAAAAATTACAAAATATAATATTTATTAAAAATTAACGTACCATAGAGAATATAAAAAAAACACGTAAAAATATAACGCTATTTTAGTCCATGGCATTTGTATATTTAAATTATAAGATAGTTAGTTTTATAAGAGGGTATTTGACCAAGGTCTTTAAAACGTACACATAAGTCGACAAAATTAATCAAACTGTTAAATACTATTGATTGGAACTACCCAAAAAGTTGATTTATTGATACTACAAACACGGCCAGACTGTCGAAATGCCATAAGGAACTCTAGATTGGTCCTAAAACATTACTCAGATTCACGTTCTCCTAACAATCTTTGGCCTTAAATCACTCAGTTAAAGATTGACACAAAATTTCAATTAGAAAATTATCTTAGGGAATTACAAAGGAGTATAAGATATCTCATTTCAGAAAAATATTTATGACATGATCGCAAATAGCCTGTGTATAGAAATTTTCTAAGTATGGAAACTTCATGAGTTAAAATAGCACTAAAAGGATTATGGGTCTTATTTGTTATGTAAAGTATTTATGCTGTTTGTTTTACTAATTATCCTGTTTAAATTTATTTATTTATTGGAATTTAACAAAATGCTATGAATCAGCCTAAGCCTTACATTATAGCATTAAACATTCACAAAACACATAACAAAATAGCGATAAACCATCGCATTCACATTATATGAGGAGACTATTGGTAGGTAATTAGTTCATTTTCAAACTATCTTCATAAAACAACATTTTTAGTCCGAACGCAAAGATTTTTGAATCTCTCTTTACAAATACATTTGTTCCTATATCATATCTAAATTATCTCAGCAGCAGCATGGTTTCCTTCTCCATATGGTTTCTAACTTGTTGGAATTTTCGTTTGACGTATCATTAGAACTGAACATCGGTGGACGGTTGGAGGTAATTTATACGGACTTTTCTAATGCTTTTGATAAAATCCTCCATTCTATTCCCTTAAACAAGTTATTGTCGTTGAGTTTTCAGAAAAATTTATAAGCTTCATTGTGTCTTACTAAGAAATTTCTATTTGTTACCATAATCAACTTGAATTCTGATTCATATAGTAACCCACCTGGAGTTCCTCAATGGTCTGATCGTGGACCTTTACTTTTTCTTACTTTCATTACTCATTTTCCGAAAACAATTACTGAAGCAAAATGTCTTCTGTATGCAGATGTTTTAAAGGTCTGTAGCATAATTAACGATTATAACGATTTTTTTTACTTCAGTCGTCACTTGATTGCCTTTGCTTTGTGGTGTTTGAACTACAATTTACATCTGAACATTAATAAAAGCTTTGTTGTATCTTATACAAGAAAAATAGAAATAATCCATCATGACTACAGGATTAATATGCTAAGGTTTCAAACACTGAAACATATTAAAGATATCGTAGTAGTTTTTGATTTATCTTTTAACTTTGAAATTTCATTTAAAACCACTAGTCAGTAGTGCTTACAAAATGCTAGGTTTTGTGATCCGTAACACCAAAGCATTTTCTTCCATTAATGATAGTAATTTTTTTTGCAAAAAGTAAATTAAAACGTGGGGCAGTAATTTGGGAAACTTATTCACCTCAAAATATTTCTGCAATAGAAGTGCTTCAAAATAAATGTTTAGTCTATATTTATATTCAGATTTATTGCTATATCTAGATATACATTTTTATATGTATATTTTAAACGTTCAACGTTGCTTGGGTCAGGGATCTTTCAACGTACGTTTAAAAAGCATTGTTTTCCTTTGAGTCCCTTTTAAAAATAATACATCAGTTCAGTATATTACTTCTGTACAAGATTTTACAAGGTTTAGTTGACAGTTCCTTTTTTTTAGTCAAATAAAACTGCATATACCTAGAGGCAACTTAACACCTTCAATTGTGTTTTTGTCCCTCGTGACACAGTACAGTTTTATAATATTCCTTTATTTTAAGCTTTGCGTTGCTTTAATATGTATAATCCTGGAGTTGATATGTTTAATAATAACCTTCATCTATTTATAACTTAATTAAATAGGGTGTTATTTAGTTAGGTTGTTAGTTTATAAAATTGTTGTTTATAGTTGCGTATGTATAAATAATAGTAACCATTTTGTTTTCTCTGTAATTTTAAAATTGTTGTAATTCATACAAGCTTGTACAATAATTTTGTATTATGCCTAAATTATGTTTTTTGCTTTTGAATGCTATCTTGTACTTATTTTTCTTATTTCCTATGATACTGTATTCTTTAAAATGCACTAGGTAAATAAATCAAATAAATAAATAGATAAATCATAGTTATTCCACGCATCCAATTTAAATTAATATTGGGTTTTTGTCATATACGACAATTTCATTTATGTTTTCAATAGGCTATCTCAGCACTAAATAAATAGTTAAACATTACACGAAGAATAATACCTTCAAGATCAAAGCAACCAGAGCCATGTCATTAGTAATAGTTTCAACGAATGTTAAAATTAGTAAACTAAGCTAAAAATCTTGTAAAACTATAATAAAATATAAAATAATTTTATAGTATTGCATTTTATTATATTTGTACAACTCTTTTAAACTTAATTTTAAGTATATGTGAAGATTTTCTCAATTTTTGATTATATAATCTAAATGAAGCCTAAGAAACAAAATGTTTTCTTTTTACGTGACCAGATTCAATTCTTTGAATGTCACGTCCAGTATATCAAAAGTTCAAATGTTTCATTCCGTAAGAGTCGGTAATGCTGGGAGGGAGGATTAGCTGGGAGCGGTTTTGTCACTATATTATTCATGAATATCGGCTCAAACATCTGCTTGGTGTATGTTGAATATCTCAGATTTAGCGATGTGATTTTTAATGCTTTAATTATTTTTTATAACATATAACTCTTCCCAATCACAATAGTACATTTCGTTACGAGAGCCGAAAATGAAACTTTGCTGACCTCGAGTTCGTTTTCCAAGTTCAACACGAAGTCAAGAATTTGAAACGATCTAGAGTAGGCAAAACATTTATCTCCGAGTTAGAGCGATAAATTTTTGTCCAAAAATTTTGGCCCTAGACTTCAAAAGCATGATTTTCGTTTTTAAAAATTAATGTCGAAAACAGGTGATATTGATGTAGTGTGATGAAAAGAAACTTACACTTATGTGTGTTAATCACTTTTAATCAAACACACATAGTAAAACCAAATAAAAACTAATGGAGATAAATCATGTGTTTAATGTACAATATTTTGGTACTGCCCAAAAAGAGCTATTCTCTCGTTATCGAGGGTAGCGCAGCTCTTTTCACTCCGTATTTTAGTGTTGAATTGTTGAGACTAAAAATTTTTTTGCAACACAACAATATCAAAAGATATATGCTGTTTAAAATAAGTATATGTACTAAATTATCCTGTGAAGTCTTAGTATAGAAAGGTATGATTTGTAACACTGTTAGTAAATAATTTTAAAATGAAAATTACCGTTGTATGAACAACTAATTAAAGTTATATTTTAGAATAATCAGCGGGGGAGTATGAATTTTCGATCAAAGTTTCTAATAAGGGACTGAAATTGAAGGAACAGAAGTTTGGAAAATCAATCAGCAACTTATTAATCTTTGACAGCTACTACAGTAACATTTGAAATTTTCAATCATTTGTAACTGAAAACTGTCTTAACATTTTGATTATACAATCTTGCATACAAAATATTGCTATTCAAATGGAAACTAATTTTCACCTATATCTTCATTTAATTAAAATAAAGTAACTTTTTTCATCAAATAGATTATACAAATTATTGTTACTGTTAGATAAAAATTAATAGTTGTATCGTGTTTATTTAAAATTCTTCTATTTAGTTTTTTTTTTATAAGTACGTGCTTATGTTTTTATATGTTTTGAATATAAACATATAGACTAAACGTTATTATTTTACAATGTAAAATATACAAACTCTTTATTAGCCCAGTCAATGAAGGTTAAACACCGGAACAAATTTGTAACAGTTTGAAACCTATACCATTCGATAGTACCCACCTAAGGGGTCAAAACCCCAAAAGTCCCCAAAAATCCCCTAGTGGCATTTTGCACAGCCCCCCCTTAAAACCCCCCTAAACCCCTAATTGCATGAGTTTATAAAAACCCTTGTAGAATCGTTACTGAAAAGACTAGCGCCCTAAATTATTTTTGGTTGTATTCCTTATTAAATTGTCTACAGAAAGTGTCATTATACATTTTTAGCTAAGGTCACTCATTAGTCAGTTATTTACAGTCAAACTCAAATTTTATTAAAATTTTAAATTATTATTTTTATTTCTTTAGGTCTAAGATGAAAATACGAAGGAATTCGTAAAAGTGCTTGGGACAAAAGTTGTATGAAATTTAATAACGAGTACATTGATATACATAATATGGTATCTACGGTCACAAAAATCTCGTAACGGCCGTCCAAAGCGAGAGCGGTGCCGGTTGCGGGCCGGCGCTGGGGTCGCGCCGGCCGCCGCAAGTCAACGGCTGTTTCGCTCATCGTGCACAATGTAGATATGAATAACTTTGACAATGACGTTGAAAAAGTTTATCTTATAAAAACATGTATTATGAATATTTCTACCTTCATTCGGCCCAGGTTTTGTGACATTGCATTTAAAAAAGTGTAATTCATCATTTTTAATTTCTAAAAATATTATAGTTTAGGCACTATAAACATTTTTGGGTGCGATAAATTGGGTATTTTTATGAATTTGCAAAATTGTATACGATGATTAAACTTAATGATTTCACAATTTTTTGCACTCGGGGGACATACGCATCATGGAAAAAAATATGAAATAATAAACATTTTCGCAAATTTTTTATATTTTTTTTGTAATTTTTATTTTGAAATGACTATTTTGTCGAAAAAAGGTGTTCTAAAAACTACTTGTATTACACTACATTGAATTCCCTACAATTTAAGACGTCAATAATTGAAGTACTGTATACAGGGTGTTTCAGAACTCCCTACCAATATCTTAGGGCATTGTTCCTGGGTTAAAAACATATCTAAATATCATATTTAAATTGTCCGAAAGTCTTAAGTTACTCACACAGCCGCCATTTTGTTTTTTTACACATAATAATTTTTATTTCCGTAACAGATGGTTGTATTCAGATCATATTTGGTATAAATCTTTATCATACTAATGTACATTTCCAAGAAAAAAATTAATTTTTTCCATCGTATATTTTCTAAATGGCGGCCATTTTAAATTTTAGAACTCAAATATCTCAAAATAGGTAAATTTTATAAAAATTTTACAAGGGACATAAAAGTTGCCAAATTAATTTACCTAACCAATGGTGCCAAGTTTGTAAGGATCGGACAACAAATAACGGAGTTATTGCGATTTTCCTTCATAAAAACATTGATTTTGCTGTTAAAATGGCCTTATTTGCATTAAATTCATGTCAATGAAGGTCAAAAACGGGCCAACGTCGGAAAAAATTTGTAACAGTCTGAAACCTGTACCATTCGATAGTACCCACCTAAGAGGTCAAAACCCCAAAAGTCCCCAAAAATCCCCTAGTGGCATTTTGCACAGCCCCCCCTTAAAACCCCCCTAAACCCCTAATTGCATGAGTTTATAAACACCCTTGTAGAATCTTTACTGAAAGGACTAGCGTCCTAAATTATTTTTGGTTGTATTCCTTATTAAATTGTCTGCAGAAAGAATCATTATACATATTTAGCTAAGGTAACTCATTAGTCAGTTATTTACAGTCAAACTCAAATTTTATTAAAATTTTAAATTATTATTTTTATTTCTTTAGATTTAAGATGAAAATACGAAGGAATTCGTAAAAGTGCTTGGGACAAAAGTTGTATGAAATTTAATAACGAGTACATTGATATACATAATATGGTATCTACGGCCACAAAAATCTTGTAACGGCCGTCCAAAGCGAGAGCGGTGCCGGTTGCGGGCCGGCGCTGGGGTCGATCCGGCCGCCGCAAGTCAACGGCTGTTTCGCTCATCGTGCACAATGTAGATATGAATAACTTTGACAATAACGTTGAAAGTAGTTTATCTTATAAAACACATATTATGAATATTTCTACCTTCATTCGGTCCAGGTTTTTTGACATCATGGTCTAAAAGAGAAAAAACTCAACTTTTTCTCACATTTTTTACTTTTTTGTAATTTTTTCCATTAATGACTAGTTTTATGAAAAAAAATGTTCTAAAAGGGGCATTCGTATTTCACTGCAATTAATTCCATACAATTTAAAACCTCAAAAATTGAAAAATATAATAAGTAATTTTCTACTTAAGCTATTAAAAAATTACTATTCTCAATTTCCAAGGAAATTGAGGTTTTAGCTTTTTTTATATAAAGAACAGATTATATAGCATTATTCAATGTTTTAAATAAGCCCGGAACGATGCTAAGTTTTCATTTTTAAGTCTCTAGATGTAGAAAAACACTATTTTTGCGAAAGTTTATCCAGTCATATCGTATGTAATAAAAGAGTGCAATTAAGCGTCTAGAGAGAAAACTACTAAACAGATAGTGGTCATTTTGGGTCAATGGTTTTCTTTTGGTCCCTAGATGATAGGAACAATTTTTGATTTGTTGTGAAATGCCATATAAATCCGTAAATAAAATAAATAACCTTATTTAGATCAATCGAAGACTAACACTGCTGATTTACAAAGTATTTTCTTTCTTTTTATAAGCAGACTAATATTTTACGAGGTAGCAATAATAAAAAAGCATATTTAAATTTTATATTTAACATGTGATGCTTGGTAAAAATTTTGTTACTATATATATAGAGTTTATTTTGAATAATTTCAACCTGACTTAGAACTAACATCAGGTATTTTTAACGTATGTTTTAATATAGACTATTATTCATTGAATTAAAAAAAAAATAAAATAATAATAATAATTGGAATACCTGTATAATTGTTTGAGTTTTATTTAAAAAAAGAATTACTTTTTTGATTTTTTTATTCCATTTCAATCCACAGTACTATATACGAGGGGTGCTAGGAAGTCTGTAGACAACTTAATATTGTTTTTATTTATTTAGGTAAAAAAACCACTGTTAATTCTGTTGGAAGCTAAAATAGTGTATATTATAAAAACACGCATCATGAATATTTCTACCTCCATTCGGTCCATGTTTTGTGACACCATGGCCTACAAAAAAAAAGCTTAACATTTTCTCACATTTTTCACTTTTTTGTAATTTTTACCTTTTCACACCTTTGTTATTACTGGACGTTATAACGCTATTACTTAGTGTTCACTGAGCCCGGCACACTAGGACTTAGTAGAAAGTTTTTAATGTAAGAATAGGTTGATTTGTACATAAAAAGGCATTAGTAGATTTTAATGCTGCAAAATCTACCTCAAATGGATGAACGAGTCGGAATATAGCAGGCGTTCAAACTTTACATGGAAATCATATTAACGAAACTATGAAATGCAATAACTTTTTGATATATTTACCTCTTGAGATCGGATTTGTGACATATTATTTAGAAAATACAAACTTTAAACATGACGCATGGTTGGCCAATGAATTTTCCCTTAAGACTAAGTGAGTCATGAAGAAAAGGTCTGCGATGGGTTTAGAATTTGAGATAGTCACATAGACATGTATTCAGTATATTGAAACGCTTACTGTAAACACTTAAACTTTGATTAAGAAATGCTACAAATTATGTTTCAGATTAATAACCTCTCAGGATTTTCAGGGAAACTCTGCGACCAACAAAACTTATAATACTTCACATTTATATAATTTTAATACGTAATAATTCTTATACATTAGCCGTCGTGTTTTACGGGTTATCAGCTAGCTTATCCATTAAATTCAAAATTTCAAAACACCTCCCTAACAAACGTGGGATTTTGATAAAATTTGGCATGCCAGTTCAAAATGAACTCTGTTAACATGAGTAGCAGGGTGATCGAACTATACCTTCGTTGTTTTATGGGGTTTTAAATCAACCAAAACAAAGTATTTTAAATATCCTTCACTTACTTATTAAAACTTCATCATTTCAGTTTAAACCATTTGAAAGAGCTAATAAAAACAAATAATTTAGTGCTTTAAATTCTTGAAATAGCTTATCTGGATGCAGAGAAAATAAAAATAAAACACAATTTAAAATACGTTTATTTTATGATAAATTACTACCGGTAAATCCCATTATCATGCTACTTTTGTACACATCTTCATTAAACTTGATATGGACTTTCAAATATTTAGGATTAAATGTTATTTGTCCAAAATGATCCTATATGGGCAGTGAACAAAATACCTTATCTCACCGGGTTATATACAAGGGTGTCACGGAACTCTCTAATGTCCTCTTAAGGTAAAGTAATTAATTACCTAATGACACACAAAATTATCATACATAAAATTTTCAAAGTTAACCACACAGCCCTCATTTTGTATTTTTTAAAGACTAACTTTTAATATAAGAACAGTGTGTTGTAATCATTTGAAACTTGATAAATCAAATTCATATTAAAAAATGGCGGCTGTTTGAAATCTTTAAACTTGAATTGCATAAAAAGTGCATAATGTAACAACGTTTATGTATTGATGCGATGATGTTAGAAATTTCATTTTAAACCCAATAGTTTAAAATATATGAAAATCGGTAGATAAACAAACAAGATAGAGCGATTCAACTGAGGCTAGTAACACCCTAACCGCCTCTCCGGGAGTAGTCGCAATGACCATTGTTGAGCTGGCGCCGCTCTGCGACGCGCTTTTCGTTCGGCAATTACATTAGATGCAGGACTATTTAAGCTGCTCTATCTCCCTCATTTATGAGCCAATGTCCTAAAATATTATATGGTGGGATTTGAAATCAAATTCCTAAAAACAACGTAATAACATAAATTTTTCTATCATACTTAGATTTTGGCAATTTAAGGTTAAATATTTTAAACAGCCTATATTTTGCAAATATGAATTGTAAATGATTTTTTTTTTCTTTAGGAGGCTCCTTTGGCTCAAAGAGCTGTAGACCAAGCTTCAACTTATTACAAATAACCGTTATTAAATATAAAAATTATTTCTAAAATAAATAATACAAAATGACTGCTGTAAACAATGGGGTTTTGGAAATATTAATAGACTTATGTATTTAGGTCAGGAAAAAACCTAAAGAGGTCGATAGAGAAATCAGGGACACTTTGTATATTACGATGCGGTGAGTTATGTTATTAATAACTTAAATTAAAACTAAAGTAAAGCACTGCGTCATTCAACAAATTAAAGAGACAGTGCGTTCGAAATGGATTCATAATGGAGAGGTTTAATCACAAGGCTAAAACATTTTGACAGCTATTGATGTTTCACTTAGGGGACGCCACTCAATCAAAAGTGACAGTTGCAGGATTTCACACTTCAAGATTTCCTTGACAAATTTCTTCCAAAACTTTCAACTAATATTATTTTTTTCGCTATCAAAACATAAAAAAAAAATACTATTCAATGTGATAAACATATTTATTCACTTTTTTGCATAAATATTCTATCGTAATATTTAAAAATGGGTTTAGATATTTGACAATACAGTAATATAGTCTTATTCGAACCTTTCTGACGGTACAGACATTTAATTTAATGTGATTACCAACATTATGTTTACATTAATATGTACTACTTTTTTCTTGAATGCACATGGAAAAATTTATTAACTTTTTCTTGTATACTTTCCCTGTCCTCACCTGAAGAAATAAGCCCTCTAACCCATGATTAAAAAAGTAAATGTTTTGCTGTATATAGTAAGATACATTTATAATGGTAAATAAAATAAGTATACCGTTACGAAGCCCTTGTATCACAATATTGCAGCATTAACATTTATCTCTCTTAACCTCTGCAGAGTCTGAACAATCAATAATTGATTAATTAATCAATTTGCTCTGATTAACTGTCGCTAAGGAATTTTACCTGATTAATCTAATTAATTTAATGTGAGTAATTTAGTCTCACGAGGAAAAAATGGTTTTCGCATCGATTGAGGCGGATTCATTTTTCTAAGTATGTTTAGGTTGTGAGACAATGTAGTATAGGCAAATACAATTTGTTTCTTCATTTCATGATGATTAAAAAATATTTTGAACCAGAAATGATTTATGGACTGTAAATATGCCTACCGCGTTTAGGGACTGTGCATTTGTGCATCAAGACCTCCCCCTTGTTCAACCTTTCGTGAGCCACCGCGGACAGTCATGGACCTATTGTGAAAAGTTTAGACTACTCTATAAGTTGGAAATTTAAGTTAAGTCCATGATGCATTTCTCTGTTCTACATGAATTATATAGGGTGTTTAGAAGTCATTGTAAAAGAAAATGTTATTATGCATTGGAAATGCAACCATAATACGAAATTCAGGCAATTATATCTCACTCTAACTTCTAGTAACAGTCATTTTCTTTTTATTTCTCGACATTGCCTATAAAAATCTCATTTTTCTTACCATTTACCAAACATATTGACACTTCTTATGACACTTTTGGAATGTACGTAAACTTTTTTATTAATATAAGTACAGTTTGTCCCCAAATTAACTAAGCCCTCTTAAAGTCATTGATGCTATTTTATTCAGCTTTGGTTTTAAAACAGACCTCTACTAAAATTTATACAATACTGTATTCTATTCACTGAATTCCCGGACAAGTAAATACCTGGCTCTTGCTGTACCACATACTGATTGATCATTGATCCGCTGAGCTATGGTTAATTAGAAACTATTTATTTATTATCATTTTATAATTAACTTTTCACTCATATTGTTTTATTCAAAATTTTTGCGTCGTTTTCAATCAGAAAAACTATGTAAAATACAAGCCATATAAATAATTTCCATGGCGATCATTATTAGAAATACTTATCAGTTTTTTAACATCTTATGTATTTATATTTTTTAAGTCAAGTTTTTAAAATAGCAACAGCTTTATCTCATAGTACGAAGGGGACCAAGCTTAAGCTCGATAAATTAATTACTTTTGTTCTCACACAAAGCTCGTCCGCTCCGCTAACTCGCCACTTCCATTTTAAAGACGAGCTCGTTCGCTTCGCTCACTCGCCAAGCCAACGGGTGCTGCAATTTTTTATAATTTTCTTAAACCACAGGTTAAAGATGTAACACATTGGTTTATTTTATCTACAATTATCAGCTGATTTTTGTTAGATATAAAAATCTCCATTAGGATAACATGGGATCTTTGAAGTGCTCTACCACGAAAACCGGACTTTCCCAGCTATGGAACCAGTTCCAATCGATTTCTGGTGGCCAAAACCCCCATATTCAATCAATAAATAAAAAAATCCTTCCAGCGAAAAAAAAACTTTGGCAGTACAAACGGAGCTTGTTTTAGAATATAAGATTATTATTGTATTTTTATCACAAACAAAACTAAATTATTTTTACGATTACGTTATAGTTCCATAAACACGTCATTTTAAGAGATTTTCCTGTTGCCTTTGCAATGTAAAACAATCTAAAGTAAGATATTGCACATCTTGTTCCTTAAGTGGGCTACTAAATTTTGTATGATAACAAAATTTAGTTTTAATTTAACTCGAACTAAAAAGTGTTGAAAATTAGTAAATAAACAATACAATTATTAGGCCTACATTTTGTATTAATAAAAATCTTGTATAGTTATTATAAATGGATCATTCTTTATTGAATGAACTGTGAAATATATAACAATTTTAACTCTAATTTCGCTTGGTTTATTATTTCAAAATATCAATAAAAGTTTTATTTTAAGGTGAACGAATAATGTAAAATTAGCTCCGCTTGGATACACAATAACAAAATGGAGAATTTATTCAACTCGGTTTACTTTTGCAAGAGTGCACTTTGTATGTCAATGGGCAAACAAGAGAAGTGGAACTTTAGGATTGTTCGTAACAAAAACAAGTTTGAAAGTTTTGAGTGGATTTTTCTCTCTAACTAACCAACTGCTGACTGAGGTACCTCCTATAGTAAAGTATTCGAAAGGAATTATGTAGTACATTCTGTTCCGATCTCAATAGAATTAAATAATATAAAAATACACACACACACACACACACACACACACACACACACACACACACACACACACACACACACACACACACACACACACACACACACACACATACAAATTTTTCAAACGCAACCAAACAAAAAATAAATATCCTAAATATTTAGTCTTTTCTTTTTATTTTCTTATATATAGAGTACACTATACAAATCATCCAAAGGAAATCCGAAAATTACTAGTTTGAAATAGAAAATTACAAATATAAAAAAATGCAACGTCTTCCAAAGATCTTAAATGAATAGTCTTCTACACATATATCATAAAATTATCTGATTTTTCCAGAGACTTTTTACTTGTGCATAAACTTATAGTTGAAATTCAATATTTTCTATAGGAATTTGGTAAAAATTACAATTCATACACTACAACATCATACAAACCTGTTAAAATTGTTTAAAATAAAATATATGTTAACTCATAACTAATAAATAAAAGTCAAGTAAGTATTTAACTTCTAGGAGTGAATTCTAAGAGTTTATTTAATGTTACAAATTCATTTGTATTACATAGATCTAATTTCTATATTTTGTTCACTGAAAACTACGCATGTTTTGACGTAATCCAATTAGCAGTATTTAATAATATATACCTTTCTTACAAGGATTGATATGTGACTTTTAGTTCCGCTACTTTATCCAATTAAAACATTTATATTTTATTTAACTAGTCGTGAATTACAAAGGCAAGTAAAAAGTCACAGAATTATCACCAAAAAAGACACACGTATAATATCATGAGATTTGTTTTCTTTAAATATAAAACATGTGATGTGATCTTAAGGATCTAAATGCAATTGGATGGGAATTCTCAATTCATGAAGGTGTCACAAGAAATGCGATTCGCCTCCCTTATTTTTAGTTTTACATTATAATGTGAAATTAAAGATTATCGTAACTTATTACGGTATTTGATGTAAATACAATAATGCTAGTAGCTAACAAAAAAATATTACAGGTTGTTTAATTTTAGTACATAACATTAAGTACCAGGGGGACCGAGCTTAAGCTCGGTAAAATTAGTACTTTCGTTTCTCACACAAAGCTCGTTCGCTCCGCTCACTCGCCAGGCGGAAGGTTTGCTGCACATTGGTATGATTTTCCTAAAACCACAGGTTAAAGATGTAACACATTGGTTTATTTTATCTACAGTTATCAGCTGATTTTTGTTCAGTTAAAAAATTTCCATAAGGATAACATGGGATCTTTGAAGGGCTCTAGCGCGAAAACCGGATTTTTCCCAGCTATGGGACCAGCTCCAATCGATTTCTGGTGGCCAAAACCCCCATATTCCAAAATTTGAAGGAAATCGTCGGAGCCGTTTTTGAGATAATTGTGCAAGCAAGCAAGCAAGCAAACAAGCAAACATTGCTCGTATAAGAGTATAGGATTTAAAATAGCTTAACGTTTAATCTTCTATTTAAAGTGTCAATACCATATTTGGTATTTAAAAAGAAGACTGTAAAAAACTCATTACTCCAATACCTAATAAAAAAAGAAAAAGAGATATGATCAATGAGTAATGTCCATTTCCCATAGACTCGACCCAACTTGTTAGAGGTTCTCAATAATTTACCTCACACAATAGGTATAACGAAGTGAAGGGCAAAGTTTGGTGATGCAGTGAACTGAACTTCTGAAAGAAAACTTAGGTAATTATTGTGTTTAGTGAACATAAGTTAAATGATATTTCAATGAAATTTTGTTTAATACAATTAGCAGTGGAGTGAATATGATGTTTGTTTGTTTACTTATACCGTGTTTTAAGTGCATGTTTTTTTATTTATTTCACACTTAGTATTTTTTAACATCCATTAAAATAATACTATTCTATCTTGAAGAATATAGAATAAAATTTTGATGTTATTTAGTTTTTAAGTTTCATTGTAGGATTTAGTTTTTAGTGTACTAACTTAGAGAGGATTATAACATATTTTTCAAACTTAAAAACACAAAAATTACAGTTTGTGAAATTGAGTTACTTTAAGTTTTTTATTTTGGTTAACTCATTTAGGGCAACAGGTGTTTGGAAACATACTTTTTATTCCTTCCTACATCAATAAACTAGCTGTTACCTGACCTTCACCCGTAATTGTGATTTAAATAAATAGGTAATAATGATTCTTAAGTAATAGCTACATTTACTATAATAATATCCTACAAAATGGTTTCATAAAAATTATATTGTAACTATTATTAATTAGGATCCTATTAATTGGGATTGTAACTAAATCCTGTGATGCTCTGACCCCTGAAGGAATTTTGAACCCGTTTCTCAGTGAGTACCTGATTGTTAGGGAACAGCTATCATATTCGTTATTTCCTCGATTCATATTTAAAATTTCCCGTAATAATAACATTATGTCAAAATTTTTAAGTTCTATGGGGTGGAGCCCTAAGGGGATTTTGTAAAACCGGTTTGAACTTACCTCCACCAAGTAAGAGAAACATCCATGTCAATTTCAACCCTGTAGGTTCTATAGTTTTTTATATTTGCTGTTTCCTTGCTTCACATTTAGCATGTTTTATCAGAATAACAATGTATGGAAGCTTTGAAGTACTGTGGGGTGGAGCCCTGCATTTCAAACCCGGCTTTTAGTGAGAATTTTTGAGCTAAGAATCAAGCTCATTCCAAGTTTGAACCCTGTGTTTCTTATAGTTTTTGAGATTCTCTGATACGTGAGGGAGATTGGAGATTCTTGATACATATTTGAAAAGATATGTCAATGCCAATCAAAACAATTGGAGACTATACAAAATTTGTCATTTTACAAACATCGTTGTACGCCTGAGATATTCAAAGTAAACCACTAAGTGTACAAAGTATCATACAATATCATGCTTTATTATAGTCTATTTTTTATTTGGATATCCGTTATATGCGTTTCATTGTAACTTTGATGGTTCTTTGCAATAAACTGATTCGCCATTCACTTAAACTTAAAGCATAATAGTGTAACAAATATGAACTATTTACTGAAAATAGTCATAGATGTGAACTTAATCCAAAATTTCAATTTAAAGTTCATCGGTGCATACAATATACTGTATATATAAAAAACAAAGTATGTTGCTGATATTTCGTATGAAATAGTCATGTTAAATTATTTTAAAAGGAAACTTATAACAACCCCGTAAATTTTGAAATTATAACTTTAACATCTGAAGGAACATCACAGCTTAATAAATTCAATAACTTAATTCCACTACCCGTAGCGTTTTATTACACAGACTAATTGATTTGTAAGGGTCGACATTGATGGTGTGTTGATCCGTACAACTGCGTACAAAGGGACTATAGTAATGTTATTAGGGCCGGATTCAAGGATGCGGCTTGTGTCCTGGTTGTAGAAAACACGTGAATGATTCGTGTTAAACAGTGTTCTCAGTTCGATCTCCTGTGACGATATTATACAAACAAAATGAGTGGTAACCTGTGATTCCTCTTTGTGACTTAAATTTTTGAGGATACCTTTCTGCCTTTAGACCACCATAATGGCCTGACAAGCAGTTAAACAAATTTGTTGTACAGTATAATACTTCACAAAACTACTTGCAGAAAGTAAACACTTTTAATACTGTTAATATGATCTTAAAACCCAATGGAAATATTATATTTTGTGCGAGTAAAAGAGATTCGGAAGATTTCATTATATTAGTTTATCGAAGCATGAGATTGAATAACTTATCTTTTGAAAGGCAATATAATTTCCTTGGCTTTCAGAGGATCATTCAAAACTACAATGTTCCTTCCACTTGAATTATATGGCACTCGTCATGTAAGCCATACAAAATTGTGTTGTTTTTTATGTAGGTATATGTATTATACCAAATCATATCATTCTTTACTCCTTTCAATAACCTAGTATTGGCAACAGTTGATCTTCTAGTTAAGTAGTTATATATAATTTCTGATTTATGCGCTTCGTGAAGAATATCGTGTTATATTGTGCCGTGGCAAATTTTGAAGACGAAAATTCATTGGATTTTCTTACTGTATTTGCCTCACGTCACAGTGCACTGGCCGTCGGTCTTGCCGAGGCCGTTTGCTTTCCAATTCTGTTTCTTTCAAGCCTGGCGGATGTGCCAGTTTTTTTTTTTGGTCCAGATGTTCTGGAAGGTTCTAGAATTCTTTCCTCGTGTTCTGTGGCTTCCGGCGAAGCTGAAATTTTTCATGAAAAGAGGTTTGTTCGTTCACTTTGGGATCTGTTTTGCTGAGGACAGGTTTCGGAGCCATCCTTTAGTGATGGCATACTTCTAAGAAGTAATTCACGGGTAAGTAAGATTCATCTTTTCTATTTCACATTGATGTATATCCATTGTTCACAGAATTATTATTTGTTGTCATTTTTCAAAAAAAGAAGAGAAATTTCTTCTTTCCCACTCTGCCAAAATTGCAGTGTGAGTTTCTGCTGGAACATCCAAGTTGAGGTTAGGACAATTTCAATTCAGATTTAAGGTGATAATTGTTCACCAAGTGCAAGAAATTGTGTTTATTGTCAGACAAATTTTGTGTTTTTGGAAAACCCATTACTCAGAGCTGGTTGACAGAATCCAGCCACTTTGTCACATTTTGCTTGGACTAGGCCTAGCCTAGCCTAAACTGTAAGTTCCTTTCAGATTTTGTAGTTTACATTTTGTATGAGCTTTAAGTGTAAAATTTAATGTGTTATGCTTATACAAGTTACTTCACCCATTTCACAGACATAGATAGGCTTTCATGTATGAACCAGCAAACAATGTGCAAGTAGTTTCATGAACACTGTAACAAACCAAACTCATGCAAGGAAAAAAAAATTAGGCTACTCATTAGGCTATTACTTTACGGAACTGATCCGCCTTTTTTCCAATTTTTTCCGCAATTTGGCTAAACAAGTTCAATGCAATTGGGTTAGGAATAAAAATGTAAAAATACAGAAACAAGTAACGCATTGTAACAACATAGGGTTTAGGAACCGTTTGTTATTGTAAGTGGAATTGTGACAGGGCCCATGGATGACGGTCACGCTGCCCACTGAACACTTGACCCGATGACTGCTGCGCCACTCGGCATGGAACCAAACTGCCTGCTGTCCTAGGCCTACACCTGCAGGTGCCCATGATCACCCACGCCGGATGACACTGCCGCCCAGGCTATGACCACCGTAGGCCTATTTCACCTTGGGGTCACCTACACCTTCTGGCTCCACCGCCCAGACTACCCCGGTAGGCCTAACCTCTGGGCTCCTTCTACGGCTGAGGTCAGTGTTAACCATTACTACTGCGTGCCATCCACCATCTCAGTGCAGTGATTTTACCTGGACTTACCATCTTGCCAAACCAACAACGGTGTGAAGTTTTGGGCCCATGTCAGGCTAGGACTTTATTCTTGCAATAGTACAAATTCATATTATGTTAAATTGATCTTGTTTAGTCTGTAAGGTTTCTATCCAATTAGGAGCCCGCCCTTTTCAGCAGGAGGATACCGGGTGGAATTGGTTCTTCCATTTTAAATCACTGCCGAGACAAATTCATCTTAACTTATTTTTTTGGCCAATTTTAAAAATCTTTTCACTAATTTAACTTCAACTTTTCAACTTCAACTTTTCAATTTTCAATAGTAAAATTTTTAAGAGATTTTCTTGAGGGCTGTGCCCTATCTGTAGGCTAGGCTGGCAGGCCTAAGTTTTAACTAACCGCTGTTGCGGAAGGTTATTATCAGGCGATCATTTCCGTAAATCGTTAAATTGTTATTTATTGTATCGTTTTTTCTTTATGTGAATGTCAATGCGTGTATTTATTTATTAATTTATTGTTCAGTATGGTTATTGGTGGCCACCTTGCATTTAAATTAAAATTTAAATAAAAAAAAATTCTCAAATAGGCTAAGTTAAATTAAATTCAAAAGGGGAGAGAAACAACAGTTACTAATTTGAAGCAGAACCAAATCTTAATTTATGATGTTTGCCAACTATTTCAAACAAATATTATTTAAAATATTTTTACAAATATCAGATGTTATTTATCAAGTTAAGGTATTTATTGTGAATGTCTGTGAAACCATGTTCGAGTTAATTTTTACAGCTGAATAAATGGATTCTGTTGGCCAGCTCTTGAGTGTTTCTTGGGTCCTTTCCGCTCTTCCTTTGAGCCGGCCTCTGCCTTTGACTCGCTTCCAAGGGCTTTGCCCTGTCGAAGGCGTTGAGTCCGGTTTCAAAATGGTAGCAGAGCGTGGTTGGCCACTGGAAATGCAGTTTTGTTTAGGCCATGTTTAGGTTTTTGGTAGTGTTGGAGGACCCAGGTATTTTTTGTTTGTTGTTGTTTGTAAGTTTGTTCATCAATGTGGATAGTGATCGCCTGATTGTCAAATTTTGTTTGTTTTTTGATCATCCAAGTGGGTAGTGGGACCTGTTGTTCTGGGCCCCGTGAATGTTTCTCATCCTGGTCCCGTAGCCTCAGCAGCTAAGTTGTAATTTGTTTGTGGAACGTTGTTTCGTAGTTTGTGTAAAATCATGGCGCTCTCTTTGACTCCGGAGCATCTTTTGAAGGATAAGCTCGTTTTCGAGGTCAGTGCGAGAGGAGCGAATCCAGCTGGCGATGCGCGGTCTCTTCGCACCCAGCTGAGGGGTTTGTTGGCCAGCGGTTTCCCCAGTTCGTGGCCGGCGAAGTTGGATCCTGAGTCGGAATTGAAGGCATGCATGACCAAGATGGAAGAGTGGGAGGGGAGGTTGGAGGAGTTCAGGGAGGAGACGCTTCCTGCCAGAACTAAACTCCGACTCCTGTCTCGACTTGTCCACTTGCAGGGGCGAGTGAAATTGCTTGTGGAGTTTGGCAATCGCAGGGGTGACGATCTTACCTGGCTGCAGGAATGTTTGAAGTCCGTCGAGGAGCTGTTGGAGGTGCTTTCCGCTAAGCCTCCTGGTGCAGCTACGGTTCCTCCTCCTGCTGATTCCCCGATCGTTCCGCTTCCGCCTGCTCTTCCTCTGACCACATCTGAGGAGAATGCAGGGCGTTCAGCCGACAGGCCTGAATTTGGACCTTTGGCGAATGCGGGCGAGTCTCTGGCTGCGCCTGTTCTGTTGGTTGAGCCTAAGACATCAGCGACTGCACCATTTTCGCCCGGCGCGTACAACAAGTTGCCGAACCCGTTGACGCCGTTGCTACAGGCCTTGCCCTGTGTTGATGGTCTTGACGTCCACAGGCTCCTGAAGTTTCTGGCGGACGTTTTCCGAATGCGGGAGATTCCGGGCGTAAGCGACTCACTTCTCCTGAGTTTGCTGATACCGTATTGCCGCTCACCCCTATCCGACTTGCTGAATGCTGTGCTCAGCAGCAAGGGCAATTTTGAGGAATTTCATCGTCAGGCACTCGACATGTACGTCCCCGGACGAATGCGGGAGGATTTGAAGATGCAGATGTTTTATAGGTGCCAAGGATTGCGGGAAGGCCTCGCGGCATACGTGACGGCTGTCCGCCCTGCCGGACGCGTTTTGCGCGTGGGATTAAGTGAAGCCGAAGTTGTCCAAGTGATCCTGGATGGTATCACTCCTGAGGAGCGCTCTCGATTGGTGTTTGCCACCAAGCCTGACTCATTTTCTGGCCTCGATAAGCTGGTTGTTGGTGCCAGAAATGTGCAACTCATCGACCAGCGCAGAGATGAGAGTGCTAGATCCACCAATGCCAGGCAGTCCCGTCCGTTGGTGGGACAGGTGTCCTCACCATCGGCTACTCCTCAACATCGCACGCCCCTCACGTGTTATGGGTGTGGTCAGCGTGGCCATATTCGCCGTTTTTGTCGTCAGGTCTCGTCCGGGCCAAAAAACGGGGAAGGCGGGGGTCTACCCCGGTAGGCCCCCGACCCTTACCTAGGCCAGCGCCGGAGGCGACGAGCCCAGCCGATCCTTTGTTTAAAGGTGTCGCGGGCGTAGCGACTCTTGGCATCAGGACCGAAGACCTGTTTGCCCCTACGTTGACCTTCTCATTGGTGACTCAAACTTTCCGGCCCTTGTTGATTCTGGAGCTGCGGTGAGCCTGATCTCCTCCGATTTTCACCGCATTTTGGTGGAATCTGGGGTGATCCTCCGCTCGGAAGATGTGTCCCTGACTTGTCTCACGGCAAGTAATGCCCCCATGGACGTTTGGCTCAAGGTGGCTTTCAAGATAAAAATCCAAGGATTTTCATGGGTTTGGGATTTTCTTGTGTCCAAGGATCTGGGCGTCCAATGCATTTTGGGTGCGAATTTCATTAGAGAGACCGGCCTCATTGTCGATTTGCAGCGAGATTGCTGTTACTTCAAATTTAACCGTGACGTGCTGGTGCCTTTGGTGGGCCCTACTCCGTCAATTTCTGTCAGGGAGGTGGAGTGCCCGAAGGAACCGGATAGCGTTTCTAAAGGCGACTGTTTGGGTCATTTGCCTCCGGAGCATAGGAAGGCTGTGAGGGACTTGTGCTCTCGCTTTCCTGATGTGCTCACTCCCCGCCTTGGTCTCACAAGCCTGATGGAATATGAAATTCGACTCACTGATAAGGAATCTGTGCGCAGCCATCCGTACAAGCTTGCGCCCCCTAAGATGGAGGCCTTGCGAAAAATCATTGATGAGCTTTTGAAGGAGGGAGTGATTGAACCTTCCAGGTCTCAATACTCCAGCCCTGCGTTTTTGGTTCCAAAGCCCAATGGGAAGTCACGGTTAGTCCTCGACTACCGTAAGTTAAACTCCAAGATCGAGATTGACAGTGTGCCGCTGCCTGACCTCCATTCGGCCTTTGATTGGTTTGGAAAGGCAAAATTTTTCACTGTGTTTGACTTGAATCAGGCCTATCACCAGATCCCTTTGAAGAAGGAGTCCCGACATGTCACCAGCTTTTGTGTGCCATGGAATCTGTATCAATTCACGCGTGTCCCAATGGGAATTGCCGTGGGAGCTCAAACCCTGACACGCTTGTTGGATTCGATTTTCCATGACATTAAATTCAAATATGTGTTCAATTATTTGGACGACTTGTTGGTGTACAGTGAAAACTTTGAGGAGCACATCCAACATTTGGAAGAAGTGCTGAAGCGGCTGCGTGGGGCTGGGCTCACTGCTAACCCCGAGAAGGTATCCTTTGCCCAACCTGAAATTTCCTTTTTGGGGCATTTGGTTTCTTCCCGGGGAATCCATATCGACCCTGCCAGGACTCAGGGCATCCGCGATTTCCCGGCACCAAAGGATGCAAAGGGAGTTGCCCGTTTCATTGGGATGGTCAATTTTTACCGCACGTTCATCCCAAATGTGGCTGAGATTGCTGCCCCTCTTAACGCCCTCCGGAAGAAAGGAGCGAAGTTTGAGTGGGGAGAAGACCAGCAGTTGGCCTTTGACCGGCTCAAGGAGGCGATCATGCAACCCCCGGTGTTGCGGATGCCAGAATTTTCCCTGCCCTTTATTCTGCAAACGGATGCTTCTTCCAGCGCCATCGCCGCCGTTTTGTCACAGACCTTTGATGGTGAAAGGCAGCCAATTGCTTTTGCGTCCAGGACCTTGACCCAGGCCGAGAAAAAGGCTTCTTCTGTGTACGAGCTTGAATGCCTGGCGGTAGTTTTCGGAATGGACAAGTTCCGCCGTTTCCTTGAACATGCTGAGTTTCTGCTCGAGACTGACAACCAAGCGGTGTCTTGGCTGCTCTCTCACCCCAGGCAGCTTGGAAAAATTGGTAGGTGGGTGGTGAAAATTGCAGCTTTCAAATTCAAGGTGCAGCATGTGCGAGGGACGCAAAACATCATTGCCGATGCCCTATCCCGCATGTATCATGACACCCCGTCTCCTGCGGAGAATCCGTTGTGTGGGACTGTCCTCCTGGAGTTTCCTTTGGCTTTCGGGGATATTGCTCCCTACCAGCGTCAGGATCCAGAGCTGGGGCCTATCATGCAAGAAATTGAGGGAGTGGGGCCTCGCCCGCCTTACTCTCTCTCCAAGGGGGTCCTCTGCTGCCGCCCACGTGTGGGAGGTGGCACTCGGATTGTTGTCCCCAGTGTCCTGGTGCCCATGATTTTCTCCTACTTCCATTCATCCCAAGTGGGGGGTCATCTGGGCATCCACAAAACTATCGCCAAAATCCGAAAAGAGTTTATCTGGAAGGGCATGGATAAAGACATCGCCGAAAGAGTGAGAGCTTGTCGATTGTGTTGCTTGAGCAAACCCGCTCAGAACACGAAAATCGGACTTTTGTCCTCGGACGTGGCCAGCCGCCCCTTTGAGAAGGTGTTCATTGATTACGTGGGACCTTTTCCCCGTAGCAGGTCTGGTAACACTTACCTACTTGTTTGCGTGGACGCCTTTTCAAAATTTTGTTGGTTGTTCCCACTCCGTAGGGCCACGACAGATCTCACCATTAAGGCTTTGAGGTCCCGTTTGTTTCAGAATTTCGGTGTACCTGAGCAAATGGTCACTGACAATGGTCCCCAGTTCACATCTAGGGAGTTCCATAGATTCTGTTTTGGCCACGCCATCGAGCACATTACGACGTCGCCGTACTATCCCCAGCCCTCACATGCTGAGCGTTTCAATCGCAATTTGAGAGCGGCCCTGATCGCCTTCCATGCCGAACGGCAAACCACTTGGGACGAATCACTGGAATGGTTGCAGCTGGCATTCAACAGTGCGAAACATGAGAGCCACAAGGCCGTCCCTTTCGAATTGTTTTTGGGATACCCGCCTTCGTCACCGCTCTCAAACCTGTGGCGCGTTTCAGACCTTTTGCCCTCACCTGGGAGCGGGGACGTCTGCCGTGCCTGGCGCGCAGCGAGGAGAAACCTGCTGCGCAGTAGGGAGAAAGTTCAGAGACGCTACGATAAGGGTCGCCTCGCCAACCCTTTCAAGGTCGGAGACCTTGTGTTTTGTCAGACTCACCCGTTAAGTTCTGCCGCCGACAAGAGAGCTGCCAAACTTTGCTACCGTTGGTCTGGACCCCACAGGATTCTGAAGTTCCTATCGCCTGTGACTGTGAGACTTGGTCACCCAGACTCGGGTGCTGTGTTCAGGAAGGCTCATGTTTCCCAACTGAAGGCCTTCCGGGGTAAGGATGTACCCTCCAATTGAGGGTCCGTTTTCGGAGGTCCTACGGAATGGGAGGTCTGATCACCCTTTCTTTCCCGTGGACCGTGTCCTCCACTGTCATTTTTTTTGTTACCAGTGCTGGGCCCAGCAAAATTCCCGGAGGTGAGTGTTCCCTCTGGAAGGTGGAGGTTCACTTACCGTTTTGGTGCCTTCTCTCCCCGGAGGTTTGGTTTTCGTGGGGGAGGTTGTGCCGTGGCAAATTTTAAAGACGAAAATTCATTGGATTTTCTTACTGTATTTGCCTCACGTCACAGTGCACTGGCCGTCGGTCTTGCCGAGGCCGTTTGCTTTCCAATTCTGTTTCTTTCAAGCCTGGCGGATGTGCCAGTTTTTTTTTGGTCCAGATGTTCTGGAAGGTTCTAGAATTCTTTCCTCGTGTTCTGTGGCTTCCGGCGAAGCTGAAATTTTTCATGAAAAGAGGTTTGTTCGTTCACTTTGGGATCTGTTTTGCTGAGGACAGTTTCGGAGCCATCCTTTAGTGATGGCATACTTCTAAGAAGTAATTCACGGGTAAGTAAGATTCATCTTTTCTATTTCACATTGATGTATATCCATTGTTCACAGAATTATTATTTGTTGTCATTTTTCAAAAAAAAGAAGAGAAATTTCTTCTTTCCCACTCTGCCAAAATTGCAGTGTGAGTTTCTGCTGGAACATCCAAGTTGAGGTTAGGACAATTTCAATTCAGATTTAAGGTGATAATTGTTCACCAAGTGCAAGAAATTGTGTTTATTGTCAGACAAATTTTGTGTTTTTGGAAAACCCATTACTCAGAGCAGGTTGACAGAATCCAGCCACTTTGTCACATTTTGCTTGGACTAGGCCTAGCCTAGCCTAAACTGTAAGTTCCTTTCAGATTTTGTAGTTTACATTTTGTATGAGCTTTAAGTGTAAAATTTAATGTGTTATGCTTATACAAGTTACTTCACCCATTTCACAGACATAGATAGGCTTTCATGTATGAACCAGCAAACAATGTGCAAGTAGTTTCATGAACACTGTAACAAACCAAACTCATGCAAGGAAAAAAAAATTAGGCTACTCATTAGGCTATTACTTTACGGAACTGATCTGCCTTTTTTCCAATTTTTTCCGCAATTTGGCTAAACAAGTTCAATGCAATTGGGTTAGGAATAAAAATGTAAAAATACAGAAACAAGTAACGCATTGTAACAACATAGGGTTTAGGAACCGTTTGTTATTGTAAGTGGAATTGTGACAGGGCCCATGGATGACGGTCACGCTGCCCACTGAACACTTGACCCGATGACTGCTGCGCCACTCGGCATGGAACCAAACTGCCTGCTGTCCTAGGCCTACACCTGCAGGTGCCCATGATCACCCACGCCGGATGACACTGCCGCCCAGGCTATGACCACCGTAGGCCTATTTCACCTTGGGGTCACCTACACCTTCTGGCTCCACCGCCCAGACTACCCCGGTAGGCCTAACCTCTGGGCTCCTTCTACGGCTGAGGTCAGTGTTAACCATTACTACTGCGTGCCATCCACCATCTCAGTGCAGTGATTCCACCTGGACTTACCATCTTGCCAAACCAACAACGGTGTGAAGTTTTGGGCCCATGTCAGGCTAGGACTTTATTCTTGCAATAGTACAAATTCATATTATGTTAAATTGATCTTGTTTAGTCTGTAAGGTTTCTATCCAATTAGGAGCCCGCCCTTTTCAGCAGGAGGATACCGGGTGGAATTGGTTCTTCCATTTTAAATCACTGCCGAGACAAATTCATCTTAACTTATTTTTTTGGCCAATTTTAAAAATCTTTTCACTAATTTAACTTCAACTTTTCAACTTCAACTTTTCAATTTTCAATAGTAAAATTTTTAAGAGATTTTCTTGAGGGCTGTGCCCTATCTGTAGGCTAGGCTGGCAGGCCTAAGTTTTAACTAACCGCTGTTGCGGAAGGTTATTATCAGGCGATCATTTCCGTAAATCGTTAAATTGTTATTTATTGTATCGTTTTTTCTTTATGTGAATGTCAATGCGTGTATTTATTTATTAATTTATTGTTCAGTATGGTTATTGGTGGCCACCTTGCATTTAAATTAAAATTTAAATCAAAAAAAATTCTCAAATAGGCTAAGTTAAATTAAATTCAAAAGGGGAGAGAAACAACAGTTACTAATTTGAAGCAGAACCAAATCTTAATTTATGATGTTTGCCAACTATTTCAAACAAATGTTATTTAAAATATTTTTACAAATATCAGATGTTATTTATCAAGTTAAGGTATTTATTGTGAATGTCTGTGAAACCATGTTCGAGTTAATTTTTACAGCTGAATAAATGGATTCTGTTGGCCAGCTCTTGAGTGTTTCTTGGGTCCTTTCCGCTCTTCCTTTGAGCCGGCCTCTGCCTTTGACTCGCTTCCAAGGGCTTTGCCCTGTCGAAGGCGTTGAGTCCGGTTTCAAAATGAAAGGACTGCAAATCACTTATTTATATTTATTTATTTTTTTTATATATCAATTTATAGTGTTTATAAACTATCATGAATAATGCAAATATCTTAGTTAATTTACATTTTTCAAATAAAATATACAGGGTTTCCAAAAAAAAACCTTTACAGACTTTGGGATGTGATTCCTGATACAAAAGTAAAGAAAAAAGTTCCTATGAAGGTATGTCCGAAAATGCATATTTACCCAGATATCCGCCATTTTGTTTTTTCCACTTAATAATTTTTATTTCGGTGACGGATTGATCTAGGTACTTCATATTTGGCATGGATCTTTATAATACTAATGTCCATTTCCACAATAAAAATTATTTTTTTCCGATGCATATTTTCAAAATGGCGGCCATTTTAAATTTTTAAACTCAAATATCTCAAAAACGGTAAAATTTATAAAAATATTACAAGACACAAAAAAGTTGACAAATTAAATTATCTAAACAACAAAACCAAGTTTGTAAGGATCCGCTAACAAATAACCAAGCTAAGCAAATCAAACCAAGTTCACTTTAAATCACTTTTACATATATATATTTTTGTAAAATATATTCATTTATAGTGTTTATAAGCGATCACGACACAAATAACTTAGTCAATTTAAGTTTTTCAAATAAAATCTATACATAATAAAATATTAAAAGCTAAAAGCAAATCAAACCAAGTTCACTTTATTCCACTTGGCAGGTACTCCCAAGCTGCAGCCGTGTTGTATCCAGGCCAACTTGGGAACATTAGCGATACTGTTATCTGGGTCGTGGGTGACATGTTGGTGGGGTGGCAAGTTGCAACGGCATGGAGTTCTTGGAACTGTATAGTTCCATTGTAAAGGCCATTTCACACCGCCTACCGCTACCGGCTACCGCTACCGGCGCGGTAGCGGACGTTTCGGTGAGCCATTTCACACCAAAACTACCGCGTCTGCGCGGGAGGCGGGAGTTTCTGGTGGCGCGAGACGGTTGCAGTCGACAGGCTGGCGTTCTGCGCATGCGCGAGCCAAAACTACCGCGCCGGTAGCGGTACAAAATCGCTCGAGGAGCGGTACTGGCGGTACTACCGGCACTACCGCGGGCGTGCGGTAGTCCGGTATGAACTGTCCCATATGATAACACGATGAGCGATCTTTAAAAAGTACCGCCAGCGGTAGCGGTAGCCGGTAGCGGTAGTCGGTGTGAAATGGCCTTAAGACTTCAGTTAACACTTTATTTTTTATTAAATTGTAAAATATTTATTTACAACTACAGTAATATTATGTTCTTAATATGGACGATATATTTGAAGGATTTTTTAAACTTATCTTTGTTAGAATTAAATAGGTATAATTATTTCTGCTGCACATGAATTTTTCTTTCTGATTCTAATATATTGTATTTATTGGCCCATTGATCCCAAAGAAAATTGGCTCACGGTAGGGCTATCTTCAACCTCCAGCTAATGATCATTTTTGTTAATTCTCCTTTTGTTAATATTTATTTCTGTCCTGTAGAGATTCAAAGACAATGAATTAAAAGATAAATCACTAAAGTACAAGTGAAGAGTGATTAATACAAATCTCTAACATTATTTTGTAATTATTTTTATCTCTAACTTTAAAATCGAATTGAAAGCGTTATGAATTCAAGGACCTTTACAATTATACACGAAGTGACTAAAAAGTGAATAAATGTTTCTTCTATCCCCTGAAATATTTATATTACAATTTGCATTGTTTAATTAAGCAATATTCCATAGGAAATGCAATTATATTAGGTCTAATCAAGGTAATTACACTAAACCATCTTTTATTGATATCTATCGTGTGTTTGTGTCTATTTATTTAAGTCAGTGGAATTTTAATGTTTCGACATGAACGGTCTAAAACCTGGTCTTGTTATTATGTAATGTCAACTTTTGATTAGATTACATAATTCATTAATAACTCTGAAAATCTGGGTACAGAATCGACAGATTATTGCGGAATCTAACGGGCTAGGTTAGGATTGTGATGTAGGTACTAGAACACTCGGTGGGTACTCAGTAAGTATTGATCAACATACACCAGGTAATCAAGTAAAATTACTATTTAGTTTTAGGCGTTGCTTTACTTACCTTGAAAATATTTACAGGATAATTAATTGTATTTCATTATGGCGTAGCTGCATTCATTTTATAATTTTCCATCACTCTGGAGTCTAATGGGGCTATTTTCGAATACAGATTAGAGTAGTGAATGAGAGACCATTTTCTAAAACACGGCTATGTTAATTATCTAAATATTCGTCAAACCACTTGACAATTTTAACGCCACACAGACAACTGTTTGTATAAGTACTCAAAATTACACTTTGGAAAAATTTTATTGTGGTCGAAAACTTGTTCTCCTCTTTATTTAACAATGTTTCTTTTCCAGGGAATAATTAAACTTCTTGTTTTTGCTTATGGGGATTGTCGTTTTTATAACAAGACTGAAAAGAACAGTTTGTTTGATTACCAATACAATAATAAAAATATACACACACTCCTATATATAGTAGTACTCCAGACATAAGTACTTTAGATATAATTTTATATTATACCTTTTTTGGAGTTCCCGATTTTATAATATATCTTTATTGTAAATTCTATATAATTTTATAAACTATTGGTGGTAACTTAATAGGAAATTGATTAAATATTTAATTTTTAATTAAATTAAAAATTAATAGGAAAAGAGAGGTTTCCTGCGTTTCAGATATATTTATATTTTTTTTATTTAGATATTCTTTATAAAAAAATAAGAATAAAAAATCCAGATACTATGAAAATTACCTTTAAAAAGAATTTAGAAGTTTTATTTCGTAATAGTATACACGTTTACTACTCAAATAAAACAACGAATTAAATATCTATATGTATATAATACGTGAAGCCGTTTTTTGTAAATACAACTCCTCCTTAATTTTTCTACCATTTCAACGTTTGAGGTGTCAAAAGATTCGACTCAGTTCATAGTTTTTCAATAAAGTTTAAGATTTTTTATATATATATATTTTTTTTGAAGGGCACGGAAAGCCCTAAAAGTTAGTTTTTTGTCAATAAGATTAACATGGGGAGTTTTCATAAAATTACAAAGTTAACAGCTGTTGATAGTAACATAGAGACAAACATATGTTAAAATTTAAATACAAGCAATGATAAAGATCGATTTATCGGAGACAAACAAGATGTAAGTTAATTAGCACTATGACTATTTACAAAACAAAGTAAATTTAATCGGGCAAGGTTTGATCACCTGGCACTTTGGTAATTGAAGCGTATTGTGTTGCACAGGTACCCCTAGCCCTAACTATTATTTGTGCATTTGACTGGAAAATATTAAATGAATTAACTTAATAAAAATGTTCAACTCATTATTAAAATCATGTACGTTTACTGCCCCACAGGTCTTACTGTTGAACATTGATAGGGAGAAGACGCAAAACAAAGATTCTTATTTAATTGAAGGAGGGGAATGGAGTCATAACAAAGACTTATCGCTTAATATGAGTTCTACGATCTAACACTTTAATATGATTATTAAAGTGCCATATAATATTATGTGCCATATTGTTTCCTTCATTTTATGAAATCGTGTTACAATAAATTTCCAAAATAACATGAACACCTTATTTATCATTCGTATTTTATGTTTCATGATGATGAATAACATGTTTTATGTTAGTACTAAATGTGTCACATGACTAATAAATTGGCCATTACATTGCATATTTTTACACACTTCTTAGAGCTACAGTGCGGACATTAGAGCATAAACTTCACATTAGTTTTATGAAGATTATCCAGTGTTTAAATTTTCTTAATTTCATAAAAATTCTGATTCATACAACTACTATAATTTTTTTAAATTAATTTATAAAAAAAATAATGAGGTTAGCTTACCCCAAGTCAGTTTAAATTTGGACTTTTTTTGGAGTTTTACCTAAAGTTAACCATTAATTTTTTATCATCAATTAAACTGAGTTTATGTTAAACATTTTGGGGAAAGTAGCTGTAACGCTAAGACAACAATTTAAAACAATGTTGATAATACTTTCAGTGCGAAGTATAAAATCATGTCCATCAACATAAAAGATTTCTTTAAACTTCTGGTTTTGTTTTTGTTTTTCCCACACATATAAGTGACTTTTATAGAGTTATAGATAAAAAGCCAGACTGACCTCATTATATTTCTCCATCAAAGCGTGAAAAAGAATTGTTTCATCTTGGACAGTATACCTTGATAAATCTTTATTTCAGTAAAGATATATTAGGTTAACGAAAATGTTTTGATTCTATTCTATCACATTTTGTATTCGATAAAACTAGACAAATATTTCACCTAAAAATTATGCAGTTAATTGTTTTTTGTAAAATTAAATTGCCAACCTTCATAAATAAATATTTGTGCAATTTTATTTAAATGTGATTGATAAAACAGAACACTTAAACCATTGTATAACAACTAACGTATTTTTGTCAAATTTTCAAAAAACTTTGATATTATAATCAGTAGAATTTTTGAAAGCGTTAACCTGACAATAATTTCGTTGTAATGTTGCTATATATTATATTATAAAACAAACCCAACTTCTTCTTTAGGCAAAACTTAATTCTAAAATAAAATCGATGCAACGGGAAAGTTAATAAATGTATATTGTATATCTAATATACATTTGTTGAGGAAATCATAATTAACTGTTGCATTGTCCTACTTGGTGTTCAAGAATAGTACACTTTTATTTATTGAATTCAATCAATGGTGAACTTACTGTCAGTAGTGTAGAAAAGCCACTCCTGGCCCGGAAGTGACGTCACCGGAAGCCACATGCCACGGCACGTGGCTTCCGGTGGGCCAGAAGTGGGGACAATAGACGTCGGGGTGGAGATGGCGAGAGCGTCGGCGGTCGGTTGAGCGAAGAGTGCGCATAAAATAGAAGTTAGTTCAAAATTGAAATTCGACGGTGTTAATAAAAACTCTAATAGTTGAACGAAACTAGAAGTTAGTGTAAAACTGAAATTCAACAATCGGGGTGTTGAACTAAATTTGCGCATAAATTAAAAGTTGGTTCAAAGCTGAAATTCAACGATTGGGAGTTGAACTAAATTCGCGCATAAATTAACCGGGGTTGAAGTAAAACCTCGCATAAATTAAAAGTTAGTTCAAAATTGTAATTCGAAGGTGTTAATAAAAACTCTAATAGTTGAACGAAAATAAAAGTCAGTTGAAACATTGCGCAGCCATAACAAGAGAGAGAGAGAGAAGGTAGATAGAAGTGTTAAGTTCCGCGGATAGAACGAGAATGAAGAATGAAACATGACGCGTCGAAATATATGCGTGACTGTAGATGTCAGATGGTGAATTAATCAATGGGGGGAGTGGAGATGGCGCTCGGTTGAACTAAAATTGCGCATAAATTAAAAGTTGGTTCAAAACTGAAATTCAACAATTGGGAGTTGAACTAAAATTGCGCATAAATTAACCGGGGTTGAAGTAAAACTAATATATGTTAGTAAAAGTAATATATGTTGTGTCTGCAAAAGTTTCAATTTCAAACATTGCGTATCCATCACAAGAAGTATGTTAGACGTGTAGAAGTGAGAACAAGACAGATGAATAAGATATAACGTCGAGCACGCGAAGGTGATTCAAACAGGACGACATGTGCTAATGTAAATGAAACTCCAGGTTAGTAGCAATTAGACTTGTATAATGAAGTTGGCGAAACGTATATGTAATGAGTAGGAAGGATGCGAACAACTCAAATGCGAGTTAATTAATGGTCGCGGCGCGATGAACAATCTCCTTTTTATAACGGCTATCGCGTGGGAAGATCAGTTCCGCATGAGCGCCCAAGTGGAACCTCTCGTGTTCACTCAAGCGGAACCCCCCCCCCCCCCCGACTAATGAAGCGGAACCCCCCCCCCCCCCCGGTGACTAATCAAGCGGAACCCCCCCCCCCCCGGTGACTAATCAAGCGGAACCCCCCCCCCCCCATAAAAAATGGAGATTAAACCCCCCCCCCCCCCCGGTGTTCACTCAAGCGGAACCCCGCCGGGTCGATGACCGGTCAATGGTCGGTCACGACCGGTTGCTAACCCCATCTAATTACCACACTTCACATCCCATGCCAGCCATGAATTACTATTGTTTGAATGAAACAGAATTAAACATGGCAGCCGCCATGGAAAATTCTAACCTCAAACCTTGATTTTACGTCACTGCGCATGCGCCGCTCCCACTCCTTCGTGTATTTTATGCTGCTATAACTTGTACTGGAGTGAGCCAACTTCACGCTACGGCGCCTAGTCCTGTATTACTCACTTTAACGCAACTGCGAATGCGTCTAGTCTGTATTACTCACTTTAGCGCTGCTGCGAATGCAACGAGTTCTCCGGATCGGAATCACTCCTCGCTATTGCGCATGCGCCGAGTCCTGTATTACTCGATTTAGCTCTACTGTGCACGGAAAGTTCTAACCTCAAACCTTGGATTTTACGTCGCTGCGCATGCGCCACCCCCACTCCTTCGTTTCATTTTTACACTGCTGCGAACTGGAGTGGATTGAAGACCGTACTGGAGTGAAATGAGTCCCCCACCACTGCATTAATTACTCCCACCACTCGAAAATCCGAGGAGCGATACGAGCCCAATTTTCGCGTCAGTCGTCAACGAATTTTCATAGCGAAAAGTCGTTGACGACTCGGTAAGAGGTTCAAATATATAGTAGGCCTATATATATTTGAACTTCTTATACTACGTTGCGTTCTTTAATGCAATGTGGTATGTGTGTGTGTGTGTGTGTGTAAATATTAGTTGTAAGTTGCACTTAATTTTAGAATTAATTTGCGCATTGCGATGTTAGTTATAAGTTGTGTTTAGCGTTAAGGTGTATTAATTTTAAGAGGTGTTTAGCATTAAGGTGTATTAATTTTAAGAATAATTATGGTATTTGGTTGTGTTGAATTATTTGATATTTAATAATGATGTGTTGTTAGTTTTAAGTGTTGGTATTAATAATTAATGTTGTTGTTTTGCCTTTCAGCTAGATGATAGGGGGTAGATTAAATGTAAATTCAGAAGTTCGGTTGAACTTCACTTAGAAGGGGTGGGACATCCGCACTAGCGGACTAGGTTTTTGCATTTTGTTTAGGAATATGATTGGGTGGGATTAGTTGGGTGGGTGTTAGAGTTGCGTTTCTGCATTAGGTGTTCCAGTTTCCCTTCGAATTCACGGTTACGGATGGACCCGGACCGGCCCGTTACGGATGGACCCGGACGGGCCAAACAAAATTGCGTCGATGTCCCTCGCAGAACGTAACTAGTGGGTTGGGAGTGGGAACCGTTAGGCAAACAGGGTGGTGGGAACAGTTACTACTGTTCCCATCACCTTGGTTCTTTATAAGTCTTGAATGACCTTGAACCACTTTCGGAAGGGTCAATGAGACTCAAAGTCTCGTGACCTACTTTTCTGAGGTCGTTGTACAGTTATATGGCCTCTCTGACTTGCATTGTTTGCCGGTGTAGCTTCATATAGCGTGCAAAGAATGGTTCCTAATGAAATCTCATCAGCATTCAAAGACAGAGACTGTTGTTTTGCAAGTTAATTAGTCTTGAAATAATGAAGTAGGAAACGTATATGTAATGAGTAGGAAAGATGTGAACACCGCAAATGCGAGTTAATTAGTGGTCGCGGCGTGATGAACATTTGTCTTCATTATCACACAACGACTATCTCGTGAGAATATCAGTTCCGCATGAGCACCCAAGTGGAACCCCCCGTGACTAATGAAGCGGAACCCCCCCCCCCCCGGGACTAATGAAGCGGAACCCCCCCCCCCGGGACTAATGAAGCGGAACCCCCCCCCCCCCCGGGACTAATGAAGCGGAACCCCCCCCCCCCCGTGACTAATGAAGCGGAACCCCCCCCCCCCCTGGAAAATTAAAATGCCTATAACTCGATAATGGATTGACGGATTAGGACAAGCGATACATCATTGAAAAGGTCTATGTAAGACGAACATTTTAGTAAAAGAAGAATTTAGTTACTTTATTTCAGTCAAAAGTTATGCGAATTATTTGAAATAAACACCCCCTCTCTTTCCTTCCCTCCCACCTTCCCCCACTTAACGGCTGTTAACCCCTCTCATTAGCATACCGTTATAAAAGACGCAGCGACCACGGCTAGATTTTCATTCTGATTCCAGACGTTACGCTGCAAGCTGCGAACAGAACTACCACGATGTCATCCCTGCCTACTACAACTTCCACTACAGAATATTCTTCTATTACAAGTTTAACTTCTACTTCTACTACGGCTTCGACTCCAGTCAAGAAAACTCTTCGCTTGAAAAATGCTTCCGACTGGTATAAGAAGCAACTAGACTCGAAACCTTCAACTTCTGGAGCTCTTCTTCCGCTCACTATGACTACTATATTTGGCAGCATATTTTCACCGCCTCTACCTTCAAACGACTCCACACCATCTCAACAACAATCACCGCCGCCATCAAACAACATGCCGCCACCGCAAACAGTTCTTCATAAAGACCACACCTATTCAAAAAATAAATCCTCTAAGCCTGCTCCTAAACCTGCTCCTTCAGAGCGCTTTCAATTATTAAAAGAAAAGCGCCGTAGGGCATTTAGCCTTCCCACTACTTGCCCTGAAGTGCTGACTAGGGGAATTAAGAAAGGATCAGCTTGTGGGAGGAAATGTGTTAAGAACGAACGTTTCTGCCGTGTACATGTCGTGAAACATCTTTCCGAACCACAACTGACAGAAACCCCCACTGTTGAATACCAATCCGAAATTATTGCTGTGAAAGGAAATAGGATTAAGAGAAGTTGTCTTTATTTTTTTGAAAGTGTTATTGACAACGAACACATTTTGGCAAATTGTAACGGCAAAAAATATAATATTAAAGTTATTGAATCCTTGCGTAAAGAAAAATCCGTTTATGAGTTAGACTCTAAAGACTATCTCCTCAGGCATAAAATGGATGGTATTACAAGGTGGGGACGTAAACAGTAAATTCACATAGTTTTTCCAAATTTTGCTTAAAAAAATAATGGGGGAGAAACACAATGCGTTAGAGCGTTGTGTTTCTCCCTCATTATTTTTTAACACTCTAAGTCTCGTGACCTACTTTTCTGAGGTCGTTGTGTCCACTCAAGCGGAGATTAAATCCCCCCGAAAATTTAAATGTCTATAACTCGATAATGGATTGACGGATTATGATAAGCGATACATCATTGAAAAGGTCTATGTAAGACGAACATTTTAGTAAAAGAAGAATTTGGTTATCTTATTTTAGTCAAAAGTTATGCGAATTATTTTAAATAAATACCCCCCCCCCCTCACCTTCCTTTTCCCTCACCTCCCGGGTCAATAATCGGTCACGGCCAGCTGTTACCCCTCTCATTAGCATACCGTTATAAAAGCGGAGCGAGCGTTGTTCATTCCTCATTCCGCTTCTACACGCCACTCTTGTTGTTTCGTCTCAGCTGTTTACAATATTACTTGCTTTAAAAATGCCTCCTCGTCTTAATGAAAATTTCAATTCTTCCGAAATTTCTGATGTTTTTGAACAACCTGAAGACACTTTAAATAACGACAGTGACAATGAAGATGATGATGAAGATGATGATGATGATTATAGCGTTGAAATTAGTGAAGAACTGAAAGTTATAGCAATTGATCCACAATTCCCATTCGATACAATAGAAAAATTCATGTCTGAAGCTCATAAATGGTTGGATTCAGGATCTTACGTACGAATCGGCTCTTTTATATTATATGATGATTGTAATTCTTTTCTCGTAACACCAAATGATAGAGACCGCATGCGGCAGTGGGCGCAAACAATGAAGGAGTGCTACGAACAAGATGTGGATGTTGGCGGCTATTTTACAGCGCAAGTGGTTTAATAACCAAATAACCCTTCCCCCACCCTACACCTTATCCCTTCCCAATCCTTATTCCTTCCCCCCCCCCCATTTTTAAAACTCATAAAAGGCGGGCTATGAACCTCCAAGTTTCTAGTCTGTACTTGCACCTTGTGCCGTCAAGATGCTTACCACTTTGTCTTTTAATAGTATTACAGGCACTGAGCAGAAATTCTATAGAAAATTTTGTTCTCTACTTGATAAACCGCAAAAACTACCTCCAAATACTTTTACCTACAAGCTACCTCTGATGGACAAGGATGATGTAAGCAAAATACCATTAGTTCAAGCGAAATTTCTGGAAGAAAAAAATCTTGTTTATGTAAGAGAAGTGTATCATAATGAATATTCAAAAAGATTGGCTTACGAATTCATTAAGGAACATGCAGGACGTGAAAAAGAACAGTATCCAGGACCATTTTATTTATATCTTTTTGAGAATGGAGCTAGTGTAACGGTAGAAATAAGTATCAAATTAATGTAATTCTCCCTATCAAATTTGTGGGGTGAGGGTTTGAAGTAGATTTTCGCATAAATTAAAAGTTAGTTCAAAACTGAAATTCAACAATTGTTGGTCAAACTAAATTTGCGCATAAATTAACCGGGGCTGAATTAAAAGTTCGCATATCTTCCTATCAAGTTTATGAAGTTAGAATTTTGTTTTGCTGTAAAGTTATTGAAATAGTATTTGTATAAGGAAAATTCATATTGAAATACATGTTGTAATTTACTCGTAGCGATGTGTACTGTACGAAAGCTGGATTTATAGTGAGTCGGCGCGACAAATGAACTTGTATTTATGCAGATTGTTAAAATGGAATAAAGAGATGATAGTAGCAAAACGCTCGAAGTAGAAAGTGTGAATAATGTTATATAAAGAAATAATAGTTAGACAAGGAAAATATTGAAAATTCAAACTGGTATTAAAAAATATGAACGGACAATCAATTTTGTAGAAGGTTAATATTTTGTTGAAAACGTTTGATTTTCTTGGATAGTGAAGAAGAAGAAGATGAAATAGTGGTAGGGGGACCGTTATAAAAGGAGGAATGTGAGAGCCCATTTCATTTCTCTGCGAAACTTCGAAGAGTAAACATCTCAACATGTATCATTGCGATAAATGTTCGGAATCGTTTCACGATGAAATTCTATTAGACTGTCATAAAGAACTATTTCACAACAACGCAGAAGAAAAACAAGAAAAACAAGAAGAACAAGAAGAACAAGAAGAACAAGAAGAACAAGAAGAACAAGATGAAATAACAGCAACATCTTCAACTACTTCACCGAATCTACAAGTATTTGCTTTACCCGGTAAGGTAGTAATGCATCATAAGATTCAAAATGAAAACTTGAACTTAGAAGAATTTATTAGAGAAGCAAAACCAATCGTAAGTAAAACTTTAAAAGAAGAATTGAAAAGATTGAACTTTCTTAAATTTAGTTTACTACTAGAAGCTATGTTTAAAAATGTACAAGAAGAATTATCACCAAGAGGATTCATAACGAAAAACCGAACTATCATGGAAAGTTCAAACATTGATTCAATAGTAGAGAATTGTATAGAAGAAATATTAACCAAAATTCAGGAACACGAAGGAAGAGGATCGGGATGGAGTCTTTTAAGTATTGAAGGATTAAATATAAGAGTTCACAAACATGGATATGGACTAAGGGGATCTAGTTACATTCCTTTGCCAAAAAGAATTGAAGATACAAAATCTTGTATTAATGTTAGAAACGCAGACAATGAATGTTTTCGTTATGCAATGACAGCTAAATTTGTACCAAATAATGCGTATAGACCTGACCAGGAATATGAAAATCAAAGACATAGGTACAATTTTCAAGGAATTACTTACCCTGTATCACTAGGAGATATATCAAAATTTGAGAAGAAAAATCCCGGTACGTCTATCAATGTTTTTGCATTAGATAGTTCAAACAAAGTGTATCCTTTACGTATTGCAAAAGAAGAGCTACCAGATCATACGGATTTACTACTACTAACGCGAGGAGATGTGTCTCACTATGTGTACATAAAGAAATTCGACTCACTTGTTAATAAGCAGCTTTCTAAAGATCGACACAGAAAGTTAATTTGCAAGAGATGTTTCAATTTTAAACGAGATGGACTACACGGAAGAGAATGGTTACAAGAGCACAAAAGATTGTGTAACAATAATTATGAAGCAAAGATTACTTTACCTCCGCAAAGCAGAGCATTCGTTTCATTTGAAAAAGTTCATCATCAATATCGTATCCCTTTAGTTGTGTATGCGGATTTTGAATCAACACTTGTTCCAGTTGAAGATGGAAATTTTGAAGCAAGAAAAAGTGTAAAGTATCAAATGCACAAACCAAACAGTTTTTGTTTAATGGTCAAATCAACATTATCAGAAGAACATTTAAACAGATATGGATTAACTTCGAAACCTCTAGTATACCGTGGTGAAAATGCGGAAAAAATATTTCTTGATAATTTATATTCAATAGCTGGAAATGCACAAAGATTATATACAAATATTGTACCAATGAAACCGATGGACGAAGAAGAAGAAATTCAACATGAAAATGCAACTCGCTGTTTCTTGTGCAAAAATGATTTTACTATTGAGAATTATAAAGTTAAAGATCACGACCACCTCACAGGTTATTACAGGGGTGCTTCTTGTAATAAATGCAACTTGAGCTATCGTTTACCACTATTTATCCCTGTGGTTCTGCATAATCTTAGTGGGTACGACGCTCATTTTATAATACCTGAACTAGGAAGAGACGACGGTAAAATCGATGTGTTAGCTGAAACTTCAGAGAAGTTCATAAGTTTTTCCAAAGAAGTTGGAAACCTCAAATTAAGATTCTTGGACTCCTACCGATTTATGCCGTCGAGTTTGTCCAAACTTTCTGAAAACCTAAGGAAACAAGATTTAATCGAAACAAAGAAGATTGTAAACAACGACAAACTGGATCTGGTACTTCGAAAAGGTGTTTTCCCATATGATTACATAGACAGTTTAGAACGATTTAATGAAACATCATTACCTCCAAAAGAAGAATTTAAAAGTAAACTGTACGACATGGATATATCTCAAGATGATTATAATCACGCATGCAAAGTATGGAACGAATTAGGATTTAGAACATTGGGAGAATATTCAGATTTTTATGTTAAACTAGATGTGACTTTATTATGTGATGTGATGGAAGAATTTAGAAATACGTGTTTTGCGGCATATGGATTGGACCCTCTTCATTCGTACACTTCGCCTGGACTAGCGTGGCAAGCCATGTTGAAAGAAACAAATTGTAAAATACAACTTCTTACAGATATAGATATGGTTTTGATGTTAGAGTCAGGAGTTCGAGGAGGATTGACGCAAAGCGTAACACGTCATGTCAGGGCAAACAACAAGTATTTGCCCGATTATGATGCATCAAAACCAACAACATTCCTGGGTTATTTTGATGCAAATAACTTATACGGATGGGCAATGTCGAATCTCCTTCCATATGATAATTTCAAATGGATAGACCCAGAATCAATTGGAAACATAATGGATATACCGAAGCATGGTGAAACAGGTTATATTTTTGACATCGATTTTGAATATCCAGAACATCTTCACGATGAACATTATGATTTACCACTGCTTCCGAAGACCGAAATTCCTCCAACTGGAAGATGGCCGAAATTAATGATGACTTTAACCGACAAGTCTAGATATGTTGGACACTACTGGATGATACAACAGGCCTTAGACTTGGGATTGAGAATTACAAAAATTAATCGAGTACTACAATTCTCTCAATCTTGTTGGTTAAAACCGTACATTGACAACAACACAAGAAGAAGAGCTGCTGCTACATCAAGTTTTCAAAAAGATTTTTTCAAACTAATGAACAACGCAATATTTGGCAAGACTTTGGAAAACAAAAGGAAACATAAGGATATCAAATTGGTAACTGATCCAGTAAAATTACAGAAATTAGTGCAACAACCAAACTTTGGTACATCTGTAATTATTAATGAAAATCTAGTTCTTATTTCCATGAACAAGAAGTCAGTTAAAATGGATCGTCCTTTGTATCTTGGAATGTCAATCTTGGATATTTCTAAAACACACATGTACGAGTTTCATTATAAGAAGATGGTTAACTATTATGGAAGAGAGAACATTGGTATTGCATATATGGATACAGATGCACTAATTTACTGGATTAAAACAAATGACATGTACGAAGATCTACGCACCTTTATATATAAAGATGATTTCGACTTTTCTGATTATCCTAAGGACCATCCAAATTACGACAACGACAGAAACAAGAAAGTATTGGGAAAATTTAAAGATGAAACAAATGGTGTGCCAATGATGGAAATTGTAGCATTGATGTCCAAACTGTATTCGTTTCAACTGTACATAAACGAAAGGAACGAACATCAAGTCACGAAGAAAGCCAAAGGAATAAAAACCTCTTTCCTGAAGAAGAACGTACAGTTTGAACATTATAAAAGATGTTTGTTTGAAAATGTTGAAACAACCGCAACATTTAACACCATAAGAAGCTTCAACCATCGCCTTTTCAGTGTGAAGCAAACCAAATCGGCATTGAGCTATAAGGATGACAAGAGATACATCCTTGAAGACAACATAAGAACTCTGCCATTTGGACATTACTCTCTAAACCCTATCGACCAGTAAACCTATTCTTCGTCCTCTACCTTCTTTCTTTTTTCCTTTCCGTAAAGAAGAGGGGACATGGCAAGCCCAATGCCATGTTCCCTCTTTTTTACACTAATATGAAATGGTCTTGACCTATATTCAAACTATATAAAAGAGAATGAACTGTTGTACGGATCAGTATTTTTACAAGCGGTGTGCAAGCAACACCTGAAGATGGAAAGTGTGAAGGACAAGATTGTAAATGAACTACATAAACCAGCAAGAAGAAGATTTCCAAGAAGAAGTACAATTATTAAGGGAATGAATGATCTGTATCAAGCTGATCTCATTGAAATGATACCGCACAGTAAAGTAAATAAAGGATTTAAATATATTTTAACAATTATAGACTGTTTTACTAAAATAGCTGACGCTTTACCATTGAAGGATAAGACTGGTAAAAGTGTTACAAAAGCTATGGAAACAACGATACAAAGAAATAAATTCAAAATCAAACATCTACAGACCGATGATGGAAAAGAATATTTTAATAAAGACTTTGGAGCTTTAATGAAGAAATATCAAATAAATCATTATTCTACAAATTCTGAAGTTAAAGCTTCAATAATTGAAAGATTCAATAGAACATTAAAAGGAGCGATGTACAAACAATTTTCAAAACGAGGATCATACGTGTGGTATGACATATTACCACAACTTATAAAAGAGTATAACAACAAATATCATCGTACCATCGGAATGAAACCTATCCAGGTAAACAGCGCTAATGCTAAGGTTGTATTACAACGCATCAGAAATAATACAACACCTAAATTGGAAAAGTTGCAACCAAAAAAGTTTAAGGTCAACGATAAAGTTCGTATAAGCAAATACAAAGGTGTATTTAGTAAAAGGTATCTACCAAATTGGACTAATGAAGTATTTACAGTTTATAAAGTGCAACCAACTATACCTGAAACTTACTTATTAAAGGATAACAAGGGTGAATTACTTCAAGGTGGATTCTACGGACATGAATTGTTGAAATCAAATGTCGGTGATGTATATCTTGTTGAGAAGGTTTTACAAAGGAAAAAGGATATGGTTAAAGTCCGGTGGTTGGGATTCGATAAAAGTGAAGACTCTTGGATTCCTTCAAAAGACTTGGTATAGTAATTTAATAGCTCATTGTGTGTTTAACCTTGATACAAGATGGAGATTGTACAACAAAAAGATCGATTTAATATCAATAATATTGATGAATTGACGGTTGACAATGATAGGTTAAATCATGGTAAACATGGTGAATTACTACCAAATACGATAAGATGTTTAATAACTGGTCCTTCAAATTGTGGAAAAACAAATGTTGTTTTTAACCTTATAACTAATCCTAAAGGATTGCGCTTTAACAATATATACATTTTTTCAAAATCATTGCAACAACCGAAATATCAATTATTGGATAAAGTACTTGCAAGTGTACCTGAAGTGAATTTCTACAAGTTTAATGCCAGCGAAACAATTATGCAACCAAATGAAGCAAAACCATTTTCTATTTTTATTTTTGACGATGTGTCTTGTGAAAATCACGACACTATAAGGAATTATTTCGCTATGGGAAGACATCATAATATCGATAGCATTTATATTGGTCAAACATACAGTAAAATTCCAAAACAACTTATAAGAGATAATGCAAATATGTTGATTGTCTTTAAGCAAGATGAAACAAATTTAAAACATATATACAATGATCATGTAAATGCGGATATGTCATTTGAGAAATTTAAAGAAATGTGTGGCAAAGCATGGAATGAGAAATATGGCTTTCTCGTTATTATGAAGGAAGAAGATATTAAAAATGGTAGATATCGTATAGGGTTGGATAAATTTGTATTTATGCGTTGAACTACCGATGCTACATCTAGTTACACGTTGAACTTCACAGTGTAAACATGGTGAATCAAGAAAAACTATTGAAAGAAATAAAATCACTCAGTGATTCTATTAGGAAGAAGAATCGTGCATTGAGGATGGGTTTAAGTGAAAGAGAAGAATTTCTAGAGACTACATTTAAACCTATTACGGAACCTTTAAAACAGATATCAGAAACTATTGGTAAACCTCGTTATGAAGGAGATGTTTTACTACCAGTTTCTAAACAAGAAGTACAAGCATTAAAAAAAGAAGAAGATGATGATTCATATACAAGTGCTAGTGAGCAAGAAGAAACAAAAGAAGAAGAAGAACCAATTGTTGAAAAGGAAGAAGAACAGCCAATACCTGAAGCTGAACAATCTATTCCAAATTTAACTCAATTGAGTAGCGATATATTACAACATGGACCTCTTGGAAGAAAATATATAATGAAAATGCTACATGACATGAAATCAAACCCGAATTTGAGTAGATCACACGTATACGGAGCAAGAATTGATGGGAATGAATTAAAGATCGGCGATTCAAAGCTTGAAATAACACAAGACGATTACATCATTATTGGTGAGCATAAATATAAAGGAACAAAAGGACTTTATGAATTAATTTTTAAAAACATACCACTAAGATATTCATCCAAAGATTTAAGTGTTTTTAAGGAAATTCTACAAAATACTAACGCTCATAAAAGAAACTACTTAAAGGATGCAATGATTAATCGTTCACGTGCAACAAAATATAACATTGTTATAAAAAGGTTGTTTCCTCCACGAAAATTGCCAACATTACGTACTGCACCAGCGGTGAGACAACCACTGAAAAGAAAATCTTTATCACTTATGGATTTATCACTTCTTGAACAACATGGTAAAAAGAGTAAAGGAGATACTTCAACATCTGGCAAAGGATTGATGAAAAATCTATACAATACGAATGTGATTTACTACAACGACATCAATAAATTGGTTGATAGAATGAGACTATTGCATGAAGCCATGGAAGCCGGTCATACAGGTTTAAGTAATGAATGGGTAGCTCTGATTGACGAACTCAGGAATCGCGGCATAATCGTATAATTGTCCGCGGATATATAAGAGTTGCAGGCGTATAATGTGTCAGTTCTAACATGAGCGTCGACAAGTTCGGACGATACTCCGCGTTAGGAGTGCAAGTTGGAGAAAACAGAAAAAGAAGTGGATTACCGCAAACACCCGAAGGTGACTATAACATAAATAATAAACGTTTAAAGTTTGTTAAGGATCCAGAAGAAGATGGAGATGCAACAAATTTAAAAACAGTAAAGAAGGAAACATCTACAAGTTTGAAACTCGACAACAACCAACTGTATGATGCAAAATCTCACAGGGTTATTAATGTTGCAAAACCAGTCAACAATGGAGATGTTGTTAATAAAGGCTATTTTCTATCTGCGATGGAATACGCTTTACTGTTGGAAAAGACTAAAAGTGGAAAAAAGTACAATGCTTTAAATTATAAAATAACTAATGTGGCAGATCCAACCGAGGATACAGATACAATCAATAAGCGTTATTTGCATTCTGTAATACCAGAAAAGAAAAAAGATGGATTTTCCTTCTATAAATATACTATAAACGATATTGGATATCCTAAAGAAGAAAGTGATGGTGTTAATATTAAATACATTAAAGATAATTGTATTTTATATAATGGTGCTGTTATTGATTGTCATGGAAAAGTGTTGTCCAATCTGAAAGATGGTTCAACTCCATCGGATGCTGCTACCGTGAGACAAATGAATGAAAGCTTGAAGAAAGGAACATCCGCTTTTGTTAAACAAAATCAGGTGGTGTCAAAGAAAGGTGATGAGTTTATGCAAGGAAGTGAAAAGTTTACCTTACTACAACTACAAAATGACAAGTGGGATGGAAAAAATAAAAGATTGTCAAATATAAGTTTAGGCACGGAAGAACATGATGCTGTTATTTTAACACAAGTACCACAACTATCAGCTACTGGTGTTAATTTTATATGTAAAGGTAAACGATTAACCCAAGTTAAATCTGGTAAAGATGATCAGGATTGTGCTGTTGTAAAACAAACTATAATTTTAGATAAAATAAATAACGTATATGATGGAAAAAATAGAAGAATATCTAACATATCAGCAGGAATAGCTCCGAATGATGTTGCTACTATTAATCAAGTTATAGCGACCTCTAAAAAGGATCCATCGGTGTATACATGTAATGGTAAACGTATCACAAATCTTGATAATCCTACATATGACAAAGATGCTACTAATATCGAGTATGTAACGAATCTTGTAGGTAATGTAGTTATTGATATGCATAATCATTTGATTAATACATCGATGAAACACAATAAAATCGAAGATTCTCAGAGAAACCAATGGATTAAAGATGAAATCATTGATAAATACTAGTAAAACTTATGAATATTTAAGTATGGAATACACAAAAAAGGATTCATTATCATAAAGTATTTCATAGAGTGAAGACGTTGGTTACATAAAACAACATAATGAAGACCGTATCGCTCAGTCGTCGTCAAGACAGCGGCAAGAGAGGACGTGGTTTAACATCAGCTGCATTATCCCTGCTCAGACGGATTCCAATTGGTGCTGTTGTGAATCGAACGATAGACGCTTTACCATACGAATTACATCTGCCCGGAGGTTATCAATATTGTGGACCTGGAACTAAGTTGGCAAAACGTTTAGCAAGAGGAGATCCTGGAATTAATAAATTAGATCAAGCTTGCAAAGAACACGATATAGCATATTCAAAGTATAAAGATTCAACAAATAGATCAATAGCGGATAAAATTCTAGCGGAAAAAGCTTGGCAAAGAGTAAAATCAAGTGACGCAAATATTGCAGAAAAAGCAGCGGCTTGGGCAGTAACTACAGCCATGAAGACGAAAGCAAAGTTAGGTGCTGGAAGACGTCGCAGAGGAAGACCTGCAAAAAGAAGCGCTCCCAAAAGAGGTGGAAACATTAAAAAAGGACATCGTAGAACTCGTAAGGCAAATGTAAAGAAGACTTCTGTTTGGCAAATGGTAAAAAACGGAGCAGGTTTATATCTAAGACCATACCGTGTGTACTAAATAAAAAGAATCAATTGCTAATTCCAAATAAAGCCTTAACAAATCATCAGTTAAATGATTATGTAAAATGTTTGAAAATACCATTTTTTCGAGGAGTTTTTATGAAAGATGCATTACCAACTAAAATATGGGAAAATGAAACTGGAATAGTAAATTTGGATTCCACCTATGGTCCAGGCACTCATTGGGTATGCTATAAAAAGCTCGGACAAACCGTTTACTACTTTGACAGTTTTGGCAATCTACCACCGCCGAAAGAACTGCAACATTATTTTCGAAACTCCAAAAACATTTTTTACAATTACAAAAGAGAACAACCTAACAATACTGAAATATGTGGGCATTTATGTTTGGAGTTTCTAGCGAAGAGTGTCAGTCAGCTTTAAGATGTCATCGTATACAGTGTCACTGAGTGGAAATTCATCCACATTGAAAAGTACGCTGTTCCCAGCATTGCGTCTATCCAAGGAAAGATTATGGGAAGCGGCATTACTTGATTTAACTACCTACAACTCAATTCCCAATGTTACGGAAGGAAAGAACAATTTACTACATTATTATGAAACTAAGGATGCTTCAGGAAAATACTCAGAATTGAAAATAATTACATTTCCTACTGGAGCTTATGAAATCGATGATATAAACCAATTACTACAAAAACAACTCGGAGAAGAAAATATCACCGTTAAAGGAAACAATAATACTTTAAAAGCAGAAATAACTTCAAAATATTATATCGATGTCAGTTTCAAAAACTCCATTGGCAGTTTACTTGGATTTACAGATACAAAAAAGAATATATTAACTCCTGGAACTACTCATTCAGGTGATACAACTGTTACAATATTGAAAGTCAATAGCATCGATGTAACGTGTAATATTATACACGGATCGTATAGAGAAGGAGTGAATCAGCATATTTTACATACATTTTATCCAACAGTGGCTCCTGGTTTTAAAATTGTTGAGAAGCCACAAAACTTGATATACCTACCGTTAAACACCAGTTTCATTTCAGACATCGTACTGAACATATTGGATCAAGACGGTGTTAGTGTTGACTTTAGAGGAGAAACGATAACTATACGGATACACATCAGAGCGGCAACATAAAGGTCAACATGGGATTATCATTTAAACCGCAACGGAAGAGTCGGGAGCTCAGTAGCTCCTCGACATTGGAAGAGTTAACATCGGACAACATTCGTTTTCTACAGAAGATTGGATTGAAACTTAACAACGATGGATATCCTGGATATATCTCAAGGACCGACATTCGACGAAACACTATGGGAGAAGGAATATCACACGCACAACCCTTACACTTCATCAAAATTAAACAATAACGATGAAATAAGGATTCCCATTCAACAACAAGATATTTACACATTACCGTGTGAAAGTTATTTGTACATTGAAGGACGGGTATTAAAATTGGATGGAAAAACTGCTTCAACAGTTCCTTTTATAAATAACCCGATGGCATATCTTTTTGATGAAATAAGATATGAGATATCAGGGGTGACAGTTGATTCGACAAAAAAGGTTGGTATAACAACGACATTGAAAGGATTAACATCATTAACACCGCATGAGAAGAATTCAATAGTCACCGCCGGATGGGTTGCCCCTGATAAAGACACTATAACACCGGATTCCAACGGTCACTTTGATTTTCATGTACCCTTACGATTGCTTTTGGGATTCGCTGAAGATTACAAACGAATAATAATAAATGTCAAACAAGAATTGGTATTACTCAGATCTTCAACTAACAAGGACTTGATACTTGCAGACCCTGCAACTACGGAAGATAAACTGGAATGGCAACTACAATTGGATAAAGTTGTTTGGAGAGTACCTCATGTAAGATTGGCCGATGAACATAGAATCGTATTATTGAGAAAGTTAAAGTCTGACCGTGATATTGTGATGCCATTCCGAAGTTGGGAATTCCATGAATATCCTACACTACCTCAGACCGAACGACAAACATGGACCGTCAAGACATCAACTTACTTGGAACGAGCAAGGTACATAATACTCGGTTTTCAAACTAAGCGAAAAGATGTTATCACTGCAAATGCCGGTCAATTTGATAACTGTAAAATAAAGAATTGTAAAGTTTTCCTAAACTCTCAATTCTTTCCGTATGACAATTTGAATGTCATGTTCAGCAAAAAACGTTTTTCCATTTTATACGATATGTATGCAAGATTTCAATCGTCATATTATGGAAAGACTAATACTCCACTATTATCACCTGACCAATATTATTCCAAGGCTCCGATAATTGTAATAGATTGTTCAAAACAAAATGAATCGGTAAAATCATCAAGTGTGGATATAAAAATTGAAATGGAATTTGAAGAACCAGTAGCGGATGGAACTTCAGCATACTGTCTTATTCTACATGATAAAATAGTTACTTACACACCGCTGACCGGAATCGTGAAGAATGTACTTTAAACAGAATTAGTACAACGACTGCAGATTTTTGAGGTTAGAATTATCTGTCTCAATTTTTGAGGTTAGAATTTCGTTTGTGAAAGACAAGTTAAAAACAAACATTTATGTGAGTGTATAAATTTCAAGGATTCGACGAAAAACATAAAAGCGAGAAAATCATGAGTGGAAAATTCATTATATCTTCGACCGTCGTATGGGAAACATCGTTCGCAAGATGAGTTCTACTAACGGAGAAGAAAATACACCTCTAATGGATGAGAATAGTTCAGATATAGAAAAACAAGTTGAACGAGAAATGGACGAGTTCCTCAAGTTTAACAAACATAAGAAGAGAGAAGAAGAAAAAGAAGAAGGAGAAGCTGAAAAAGAAGTAAAAAGAAAAAAGGTTGAAGTTAACATTACAACTAATATTTTAACAGAAGTATTTCTTCGGATTTTCTACCCCATTTCTTCATGCATGACGAAAAGTATTTCAGTTGGAATTTTAAAATCATTGGATTATTCACCGATTGTTATTTTAAATCATGGAAATAAAATGGTTACATTCACTGAAACTTCTTGGGAATCATTTATGAAACATTTACATCTTTTGGAATGCTATTTGAGTAACAACACATTTGGAAGAAGAACAAGATTAAGTTTATTGGAATCAAATATTGAAGTTGATATAGTGAAACATCGTGGAGGACAAATGGTTCGCTTCAGAGATTTAACTAGACATGATGTAAAATTACATTTGGCTAAAGAAGAATTTTACACTTTAAGTTGTACTACCGGTCCCGTCACCAGATATTTGAAACAACTAATATTTTCAAGTGCAATAATCAAAGACTATCTAATCGATACATTGGACAGACAACCTTTCGTTCCAATTTTATACGGTCCCGTGGATACTTCAATTTTTAATCGAATACCTCAAGAAGTGGATATGTGGAGACAATTGAACAACTATCACACCAACTTTAATATCGACGAAGAAGCGCAAGAAGTTAAAGAAGAACAATCGTGTTTGTAATACAAGTCAGTTGCTGACGAGACTTCATCATGAACAAACGGGTTTCGTTTTCTAATGCGCCACATATAATGGAAGTTAAAAAAGGTATAATTGAATTTCAAGCTTTTCGAGGAAATGATGGAAATTTTATTATAAAAGAATTAGTAATTTTGGATATGAACACATCTGTAGTTTATCATTACTTATTCAAACCTCCATTACCATTCAATAGACTAACAACTAAAGCGAAAGTTACAAACAAATGGTTGTACAAACATTTTCACAACTTAAGATGGGATGAAGGTTTTATTAATTATAACATGATGCCGCACATTATGAATCATTACTGCAAAGAGTTCAAAACTATCTACACAAGAGGATTGGAAAAAGCTAATTGGATACAATCATTTACAAGCAACGAAGTGATAAATGCAATAATAGATAGAGATTTCCAATGCTACTTCAATGAACTTTGTATTTCATCAAAGAGTTTTAAACATCGAAGGTCACAGTGCGCTTTGAAGAATGCTTACCGCTTAAATAATTTCCTTCAACAGAATGGTGGGGGTAATGTCGGTAATAAAAGTGAGAGCGCTACCATGACGCAGCATGAGTATTACTCGAACCTCCGAAGAGACAACATCTCCGACGGACATTATTATTAACAAGAAGATTAACAATAACATCAAGATGGCATCACAGAACTTTCTTCAAAATTTGGTTGATCAATTCAACGCTCATTCTAAATCAACAATCTTACCGACGAAGAAATGTTCTGAACTAAAAGAAGAAAAACATTACATCATACATACAATCAAGAAGATGGACACTTCAATTGGTGATGCTATTAATTGCACATTGAGCGAGGCGCCGTATACAGTTGGTGACGAACCGAAGTTTCAAATCTTCCTACCGAAACGGTTTGTACAACTTCTACAAAATGAAGATCTTCGAGTTATTCAACCTGGCGCACTCTATTTAGTTTCACACGGACCGAGTGGAAACAACTCAACTGAACTAACTATTCATGTAACACCTACTACTAACTAGTTTGTACATAACATTGTAAATATATGTGTTTGTAATGGTTTCTCAATAAAGATGATATAAAACAAAAAAGAAAAATAAAAGAAGCAACATATTGTTATGTCTTTGTACATAGCAATATGTTGCTTTTTTTAAAAATTCCACGGGATGACCTTGACCCAATTTTGTGTGATAATAAAAGTGAAAATCAACTTGTGAAATTCATCAGTCTACGACTACCTTTCGTACCGTACACATCTCGCTCTCTATAACTAAATACAAAACTTCAACATGTCCTTAAAGGTCAAGTGTGCATCTTACGATACCAACACCATTACGAGTTTTGAACAACTTGAAGATTTAACCAACGAAATGCGAGTTTTACTTACCGGTGGTTATCACTTAACTGTTGATGTTAGTGCTACTAATGTAAGGATGTTTACTAAAACAAAATACTGCGATGATGAAGTATTTCTTTCTACACAACCTACAACATCTTCATCGCCAACTGGTCAACATAACATCAAGTTCCACAAGTACTACCAATGTTAAATAGCTTTTATCAAATAAAACTAAGAAATCACGTGATCAATGTCAAGTTGATAAAAAGGGTGTGATACTTGGATAACTAATCATTCACTTCCCAACTCTCGCTGCGTCAACACCTATTTTTAAAGATGTTATACAGAATGATGATTGAACTTGATGGAAAGATCTATGGAAAAGATTACAACACCGTTGAACAAATGACAGAAGATTTAGAAATATTAACCCGAGAAGGATATCAGGCTAAATTAATTTTAAAATTTCCTGAAGTACATCCACTATCGACTGAAGAACTTATCGCTATGGCTAAAGCGGAGAGAGAGAAAAAGTCTGAAGAAAACAAACAGGAGGGAGAGAAAAAGTCTGAAGAAAACAAACAGAAACAAACTTCTTAAGTATCAATTTTCCTTACATTAGTAAGGTATAATTTTTTAAAACTTCGTTTGGATGACCTTGAAATTATCCCCACCACTTTTTGTAGTACATAAAACTGACTATTCAACACTGTACACTCTTATTCTTTCACTGGACTCAGCAGCGTCAACATGGAAAAACAAAATTACAAGTACGAACCTCGTTACTGTTGTGAACAACAGTGTACAGATTTAGGACCAATGATGGTGGACGGGTTAGCTTGCACTAAGTGTGAATTTTTCGGATCTTGTTACTGCAAGTGCAAAACAAAACAACTACCGCCACCGGAATTGCGAACTTTCAAATTTTACAAATCAAGATATTTTCATACATGCTGTCCTCAAAGATGTTTCAAATTTCATCCTCTCGATCTAGCTTATTGTCAACGCACCAAGTCTCATCAAGATGATTTTTGTACACATATGATAAAAAGATGTAAATACAGATCAGATTGGTATTCAGATCCTGTTGAACCATCGAATGTGTAATTTCAGTTTTACACTCTTTTTTAAAACTTCAATTGGATGACCTTGAGATTTCCCCCCACCATTGGTTTTTTTTTTTAGATTCCCCCCACCATAAGTCTTTTAGATTTCTCCCCACCATTAGTTTAAGTTTTGTATCTTATTGAATCCACCTTTGAATTATTTCACTTCCAACATTCTAACTAACAACATGGGAACACCTTTCGTCAGGTTTCAACATATAATAACTGAGAGGGAAGAAATGGAAGAATTGTTTCAAAACTTGCTCGCTATAATGGATAGATATTATATGAGATGGATCAGAATTGATGTTCAATATTTACGTCCTGGTGAATTATCTTCATCATCACAGAGTGAGGAGGACGAGGCAACTACTACAGCTAAGATATTTGAATTAAAAGACGAAGAAGAAGAACTTAGCTTTTTATTTAATCATAAGCTCGCCGTTAAATAAGCCCCCTCCCTTGGCGGCGTTCCTCATTTACTCGCCAACTCTCCAACGATGAACAACTCTCCATTGGCACGGATGAATTCTAGTTTTGAAATAAACTCTAAAGAAGAGTTACAAGCTATTTTTAATATTTTACAAGAACTTGTAGATAATTATACAACTATCAAAATGAATTTGGAAATAACATACGATTGTCCTATTTGCGATAAGGTTGAAAGTTCAGACGAAGACAGTTTACTAAATCTAACTCCTGCACCATCTGACACTACTGACGGTAATAATGAAGAGCAAAATCTATCCCCCGCCACTTCTTTGTAATTCATCTTTCCCCCCACCACTTTTTTATTTAATTAACATTTCTCGCTTTCACTCCTCATTCCGTCTTCGACTTTTAAACTATCAACATAACTTCTTTTAAAATTTCAAACACTAATACAATCATGATGGATATGATGGATGAAGTTCCCTTTGTAACTAGAATGGAAGAGGATAAATTGAAATTGGAAATTAAACGATTGGAAATGGAGCAGGAAAACCAACTCGGAATATTACGTCTCTTCACACTTTTCAAATACATCATCTGGGGACTCTGCGTTTACCTTTTTCTCGTCGTTGGCGTTTGTTTCTACAACTCCATAGTTCATCACAAAAATTCAACCTGTATAGTTCCTGGTATTGCACATTGATTGTATTTGTTTTTACGAATAAAGTTCAAAACTTAAATCTACCTATCCCGCTATCACCGGGTAGTTCAACTCTCAGAACTATTTCCTGTGCTAGCGGGATAGGCTTTTTTAAAACTTACTCGGGATGACCTTGACATACTTTCCGTAACCCAATTATCAAGTTGAATTTCAGTTTTATACTTACTTTTAATTTATGTGCAAATTTAGTTCAACCGAGATCTTCTCACGCGATAACCGTTATAAAAGGAGATTGTTCATCACGCCGCGACCATTAATTAACTCGCATTTGTGTTGTTCGCATCCTTCCTACTCATTACATATACGTTTCGCCAACTTCATTATACAAGTCTAATTGCTACTAACCTGGAGTTTCATTTACATTAGCACGTGTCGTCCTGTTTGAATCACCTTCGCGTGCTCGACGTTATATCTCATTCATCTGTCTTGTTCTGACTTCTACACGTCTGATATACTTCTTGTGATGGATACGCAATGTTTAAAATTGAAACTTTTGCGGACACAACATATATTACGAAGTAATTCCAAACCTTCTGTTTCAAAGATTAAAACTAATTTAACAAAAGTAAGGAAGAAATTAAGTTTTAACCCGTTATACTCTGCTAGAACTTCGCAAGTTAGCGTTGACGATAGTGTTATTCACAACATTTTGCGTTCAATGTTACGTTTCCACAACTTCGAACTTGTTACACCTATCGACTGTGTTCAGCAGGTTTTCATATTTTACCCCCACCCTTCCTTATATAAGCGCGCTCACGACAATTCCTGTTTCATTGTTTTGTACACTCTTCAGCTAACATGAACTAACTTTTAATTTATGCGAAGTTTTACTTCAACCCCGGTTAATTTATGCGCAATTTTAGTTCAACTCCCAATTGTTGAATTTCAGTTTTGAACCAACTTTTAATTTATGCGCAATTTTAGTTCAACCGAGCGCCATCTCCACTCCCCCCATTGATTAATTCACCATCTGACATCTACAGTCACGCATATATTTCGACGCGTCATGTTTCATTCTTCATTATTGTTCTATCCGCGGAACTTAACACTTCTATTTACCTTCTCTCTCTCTTGTTATGACTGCGCTATGTTTGAACTGACTTTTATTTTCGTCCAACTATTAGAGTTTTTATTAACACCGTCGAATTACAATTTTGAACTAACTTTTAATTTATGCGAAGTTTTAATTCAACCCCGGTTAATTTATGCGCAAAATTAGTTCGACTCCCAGTTGTTGAATTTCAGTTTTGAACCAACTTTTAATTTATGCGCAAATTTAGTTTAACACCCCGATTGTTGAATTTCAGTTTTACACTAACTTTTCGTTTCGTTCAACTATTAGAGTTTTTACTAACACCGACGAATTTCAATTTTCAACTAACTTCTATTTTATGCGCACTCTTCGCTCAACCGACCGCCGACGCTCTCGCCATCTCCACCCCGACATCTATTGTCCCCACTTCTGGCCCACCGGAAGCCACGTGCCGTGGCATGTGGCTTCCGGTGACGTCACTTCCGGGCCAGGAGTGGCTTTTCTACACTACTACTGTCAGAAAAAAACTTTTCGAGGCAAACAGCCAAGAGCAAAACAATTGACACATATTATGCTTTTACTACACCAACCTGTGACCCGTCTACATATAAAACTACAAATATCTATTTTTCCCCATTAACAGTTACTATAAATATGTTTGGTAATAATTTGTCCACCACTGACATGAAAGGAAAATTAGTTATTATTTTTATATTTTCCATTATTTAACTTATTTACTTTATTTGTATTGTTTGTGTTGATTTATTAATTTTATTGTCACTCCAATGCAAAACTTTCTAGATTAAGACTTTTATTTCGGTTAAGAACTTTAAGTGAAACTCAAGATATTGCACAATATTCCGAAGAACTCGTATAACTTAATAAACAGTAGTAATATTGATGTGATATTACACATTACACACTTCTCCTTCAATATTTCCTTCAAAGGGAGGTTTACTATTACCAAGCAGATATTTCCAACATTGTAATGTAAGGTTGGTGATATTTAATGAACAGAAATTATGTAATTTGGGGTGTAATTGGCAAAGAAGTATTTTAGAGACCTTTAAGTTAAAAATATACTTCATTTTTAATTTCTATAATAAATGTTGGTGAATAAAAAGCGTATGTTTGTGGTACACGACATATTAAACAAATTTTCAATTTATATACTCATATTAATCTAGTGGTGTTTTTGGCCTCTTGAGGATGATAAACCATAGAGACTGGTTTAGTTGTGTAGTAATACGATATAATATTCTTATCCACAGAGGAAATTTTACCTAAAAAATAGTAAAAGAATACCATAGAATGAACAACGCTATAGCTACAATCGACACTTTGGTGTTTCAAATTGTGAAATACAGTGTATATTTTTTACTGATATCTCTTTATGTTATTTTTTTATATATGTAATATATACACATCCCTATGTGAAACTGACTCACTTATGTAGGATACGAATTTCTGACGCCACTGCTAGAATTGCAGACTTGAAACTTTACACAGCACTGGAGATGTCTTCACTCTCGCTATGGAATTTTTTTACAAAAATATTTTTCTAATATAATATTTTCAACTCTTTTTAAACAACAAAATAATAAATTAAGGTGAAAGCTACGGAAATAAACGACACTACTTTTGTCAATAATCTGCATTGAACCGGTTGTATTGTAGCCTATGTGCCAGGAAACAGCTGACTGCTTCTGTAGCTAAGCTACGAGTCCACAGTTGTTACCATCCTTCATCTAAAAAGTCTGCGTCGACTGAATTCATTTACCATGAGATTACCATTTTCAATAAAGTCACAATAACTTGAATTACTTAGACTGTAGTGACACCGGAACGCGCCTGCAAGAAATTAACTTGGAAAATTAATTATAGATTAAACTATTACTCTGTATATTTGACGCCACTGTCAAGCAATTCGATTAGTAAGGCTTCTTTTTATTTATGTTTTTTTTTTTTTTTTATTGTCCACTGACTACCTACTAACCTTAAGATGTCAGTAATCGTAGTACAGAAGATCAAAATTGCACTTAAAATTTAACATGTGGCAACTTAATTCTGATACATTGCATTTCAAACTCTTCCTTAAACTTATATGTTTTATTTGGTAAATTGTTCAAATTGACCACAATGTATAGTCTGGTGAACCGGTCATAGTTTTTTATTCATTTATTTTATTTTATTTTTAGGAGGAATGAATCTGATGAAGCAGGCAAGCTGGAAGAGTAAGCCTCCCACTAATCTTTATTTAAGTTCAACGTATACCTGGGAAAATATCTTACGAGTGTTATTTGCAATCTCCCTGATATCACAGGCCTATGATGAGAGTGGGAAAAGCCCCTCGGACCCCCCTGCACGTTGGTGTAGGTATTGTAGATCGTTCACTTGTTATTTTCTGCCCAGCTTGAAAGACTAGCCATATCATACGAGTATCCCCACTGGGTAAGATAACTGTTAAAATCACTTACATGAATTGAATGAACTACAGTTTGGTCCTCTAACATTTTGTCTTATATCTCTTAAGACGTTTTGCTGTTTTAGCTCTCTCGCGACTAACTTGTTTCTATAAAAAATGCAAAAGACGCCATTCTTTATCATCCCTAAAAATTTGGTTCTTAGATCATTCGCTGTATCCATTAACCATCAATACAGATAATATAATTTTGTGTTTTTAATAAATTGGAGTTGATTGTATCATCCGGTTGTGTTACAGTCATGGAACTTCGGTGACACTAGCCATTTCAGTACTTCAGACTTTTTGAATTATTGTATTAAGGAATCGGGGGGAAACCTACTAGGGATTATGGGGTGACACCTCATTGAGCAGCTAACGAGTTAAAGCTTATACATTTATTTGTATCAATGAAATGCACAATAACTAATAAAAAAAGAATTTTTAGAATTTTTTACTTGGAAATTATTATATACAGATAAGAGGTAAGTGATTTTATATACAACTGTAGTTGACATTACAGGAATATATGTAATCGAACCACGTTATTTTAGTAAGATTATAGAATTTTTAAAGCTCTTATTGTTTACTTTGTTCGTGCCTTTATTCCTTATTAAAACGATCTCTTTAATGAAAGTCATTTCTCACGTGACGCCCGTTGCATAGCTAAGAGGCTATGGATGCTATAAAATTATTACGGTAAACTAGCATAGATTTTAATAAAAAGTTAAAAAATTGTATTTAGTTACTTTATTTAATATTTGCCAATCAAATGCACAAATAATAGTTAGTTCTAGGGGTAAATGTACAGCACAATACGCTATATTTACCAAAGTGCCAGGTGATCAGACCTTGCCCCATTAAATTTAATTTGTTTTGCATAATATTCATAGTGCCAATTAACTTACATATTGTTGGTGTATACATAAATCGATCCTCATCATTGCTTGTATTTAAATTTTAACATGTGTTTGTCTGTTTTGCTGTCAACAGCTTTTTAACTTTGCAATTCTATGAAAACCCCCCATGTTAATCATATTGACT